>JAXCHO010000049.1:2365000-2822500 GCA_036630365.1 Acanthiza pusilla
AGGCCACAGTGCCTGGCACTCCCTGCCATGCTGGCATGAGCAGCTCTGTGACATGGCAGAACAGTGGGAACGTGGAGTTTTCCTCTGTTTGGTTTTTTTTTTTTTTCCCCTTCCTCTTCCCTTCTTCCCAAAACACTCACACAATTTCTTGCTACATAATCCTTCCTCCCTCCTGGGCAATGCCATCAGCTGTCATCGTGCATCATGTGCTTCTGCCTTCGCTGGATCACTCCCACCCCCCACACCACTTTCCCCAGGTCTGTCACAGTTATTAAAACCTCATAACAAGCTGCTTTGCATTTAATCCCATCTGTCATCAGATCCTGTTTAAACACCGAGAATTACCACTTTAATGTGACTACTTCCTAAGATATGACAGCTTTCTTCCACGGATCTCAAAGAGTTCTGCAGGAGGAGCTGAGCGTCCCTGAGCTCCTTTTTTTTTTTTCTGTAGGATAATTGAGACAAGAGGAAATAGGGCAGCCCAAGCAAAATGAACAACCCAGCGCCAGGAGAGACAAGAAACCCTGCTGAGATATCCCAGCCTGGACTTGTGAGCTGCCTGAAGCTCACAAGAGCACCACTCTGTGAGAAAAAATCCCATTTTCCCCACTACAGGAAAGACATGGAGCTGTTGGAGTCCACCAAGATGATTCCAGGGATGGAACACTTCTTCTGTGAGGAAGAGCTGAGAGAATTTGGAATGTTCAGTCTGGAGAAGCTTAGGGGGGACCTAACTGTGACCTTCAGTGCCTGAAGGGAACCTACAAGAAAGATGGAGAGAGACTTTTTACAAGGGATGAAGTGACAGGACACAGGGAATGGCTTCAAACTGGCAGAGAGTAGGGTTAGATGGGATATTGGGAAGAAATTCATTACTCTGAGGGAGGTGAGGTGCTGGAACTGGCTGCCCAAAATTGATCCTATCCCTGGAAGTGCCCAAGACCAGGCTGAACAGGCCTCTGACCACCCTGGGATAGTGAAAGCTGTCCCTGGCCATGGCAGGGGTTGGAATGAGATCTTTTTAAGGTTCCTCCCAACCCAAGCCATTCTGATTCTCTTCATGCCCACAGAGAAGTGAAGTTGCCCCACACGAGCATTTCCATACTGCCAGAGAGTCTAGTCAATCCCAACTGCAGGACCTGAGCCCCTTCATGTGGTTTTAGATTTCCTGGGATTCGCAGAAGCTGGCAGAGGAAGCAGGCAGATGAACCCAAGATGGCGAAAAGAGAAACTTTATTTACAAAAACCTCTTTATATATCCATTAATAATCTAGCAACTATTGGTCAGCAGGGAATCCACCTCCTAAAACCATTGGTCACAGCTATACAACACCTAGTACCAAACACAGAGATTAAGAAAGTACAAAAATGCAGCTTATCTCTATTCTCCCTGAGAAAGAAGAGAAAGTTTTTTAAAACAGTGCAAGTACACCTTCAGGTCCCCATCCCTGGGCAGAGCACAGGCCAGGCTGCTGAACAAGACACCAACGCGTTATTTTGTAAGAGAATGAAAAAAAAAATAATTGAGAAAGCGCATTTGTTATTATTCATTAAATGTACTGGAGCTGCCTTATGTGCTAAATGTTCTTCCCCTGATGATCTTAGCACCTAATTAAAGGAGACTGATGAAGCATGATAGAGGCAGAGTGTGAGTACATCCAAACCACCAGTGGAAGATGGAGGCAGGGAGAGCACAGCATAAATTGCCTGAAAGAAACAGGGAGAGAGCACCAATTTCTGTTGGAAACACAGTCCCGATCCTGCAGATCTAAACACTCCTTCCTCCCTTGGAAACTCTGCTGGGATGACACAGCAGTGATGTCCTCCTTGCCAAGCTCGTTACCTGCACTGGAGAGTCCAGGATTGATGCTCTGGTGAGCACTAAAGCTGGGAGGGTTTTAGCAGGAATTGTCCCAAAGAAACATTGGCCTGTGGCCACTTTTGGAATTGAATTTGGATCAAGCTTTCTGGAAGGGCTCGTTTATATTTACATGGGATGACGATACCAAACATTGGGATACCACAAGAGAGTTGGTTCTCATGGAGTTTTCCATCCTACTTTTAGGACATTCTGGTCCTTTGAAGGAACTCCAGCTCTGTACCTTTTGGGTTTCCTCCAGAAAACAGCAGGAGGAACAGGGAAAGCTCAAGTTACAACTCCAGCTCCCAATATTCCATCCGGGTGAAAATTCCCAGGTTAGAAGACTAAGTTGGGACCTGGGTATCATAACTTCAGCCAAGAAAAGGAGCTCAGAGACATCCCTGGTGCTTCAATCCCTAATTAACTAATATTGATGTATTAATTACTGCATTTACTCAAAAAGCAAGGCACAGAAGTGTCAGACACTCCTGCAATGAAATCCTTGGCATCCGTACCATTGGCCATAAATCTTCTGAATAAATTCTGTGTGATTTCGCTCTACTTTGAGGCAGACTGGAATTCCCAAAGGACAGTGTCTGTCAGGAGCTTGACATCAGAAATTGCACATAGTTATTAAAATGGAAACAACTTCAAGAAAAGCCAACGTTGTTTGTTGGGCTTTGGTATTTTTATTCAGATTTCTCAAGAAATTCAGTTTAAGGCCAATTCATACATCAGGGCTGATTCCTTCTTTATCCAAACCTGCTCAACCTAAGCATGGCAAAAGGACTGGATCCTCCTGCAGTCACTTCAGAAGGAAGCTGAAGTCCAAGAGCCACATTAAAAACCACAAAACATGTCAGATCTTTGAATCCTGGCTCATCAGCCACATCCTAAACAAGAGGCCATCCAGCCTCAACAATGTTTGGACAAGCCGAATCACAGCTTGATATTTAACCAAACTATTTGATGGCTCAACAGCAAAACTCCTCTGGCTGCAGGCAGGTTTGGAGCAAAAGAGAGCTGTGCAGGACCTGCCACGGGGATGGGACAGGACATAAGCTGTCCCCTGCACTCGTGGCAGTGTCCCCCAGCAGTGACCTGGGGATGATGCCCAGCGAAGCAGAGAGAGAACAATTTTTGTTACATAGAAGAAAAAAGATCTTCTTTTAAAATCCTTTTCAAGTTTGCTGCTTTGAAAGCCTCTTTCTTGCCCTGGCAATTTTAAATGGATTTTAGGGTTTTTTTCACTCACACCTGAGGGTTTGCATCCCTCTGGCATTGAAGCAAGTCAAGTCCTGGAGGTGATTCACAGCAACAGAGAATCTCCAAGTTTGGCAGAGCTCTGGAGACTTTCCAGTCCTACCTGTGCTCAAAAGCAATTGTGCTGTTTACATCCACAACCCTTTTCTCCCCAAACCAGGCTTTTGGGGCTAGTTCATTGTAGTTGCACTGTTTTAGAATCTTTCTGTTCTTTCTCAGAGAAAACAGAGATAAGCTGCATTCTTTTACTTTCTTAATCTCTGTGTTTGGTATTAGGTGTTATTTGGCTGTGACCAATGGTTTTAGGAGGTGGATTCTTTGCTGACCAATAGTTGCCAGGTTATTAATGGATATAAAAGAGGCTTTTGTAAATAAAGTTCTCCTTTCGCCATCTTGGTTCATCTGCCTGAATTCTCTCAGCCAGCTTGGGAAATTTAAAGCCACAGCTCATCCTGGAAAGACCCTCTCCCCCACGGAAAGGAGGGGAAGGGGCGGCAGCGAGCCAGGAGGAGGATTTGGTGGAGAGGCTGCAGGGCAGGTTCCACCAGCTCGAGATGCTGAAAGACAGACAGAAAGAAGACCAGCTGGCAAATGTGTGTAGGTGGGGAGAGTCATGCTGGCCGTGTTTGCCAAAGGGGCAGGGAATAACACATGTTCTGTGCCTCGGTGGAAGGGGAAGTTCCCAGAAGCTTGCCTCATCTGTCTTTCTATTCTTAACCCTTCTCTGGCAGCCTCTCAAGTCTGGGTGCTGGTGGAGGAGCTGAAAAATGATGCAGAAAAAGCAGCCCTTCCTAGGCTGGCATGGAGCAGGCCCTTTTTGCCTCTCTGGTATCAGAAAGGTGAGGGCTGAAATGGTTTTTCCAGGATGAAGCAGCCCCAAAAGCCTGGTTTGGGGAGAAAAGGGTTGTGGATGTAAACGGGGAACAATTGCTTTTGAACAGAGGTAGGACTGGAAAGTCTCCAGAGCTCTGCCAAACTTGGAGATCCTCTGTTCCTGTGAATCACCTGCATCAATGCCAGAGGGATGCAAACCCTCAGGTGTGAGGCAAAAAAAACCCTTAAAATCCATTTAAAATTGCCAGGGCAAGAAAGAGGCTTTCAAAGCCACAAACTTGAAAAGGATTTTAAAAGAAAATCTTTTTTCTTCCATGTAACAAAAATTGTTCTCTCTCTGCTTCCCTCGGCATCGTCCCCAGGTCACTGCTGGGGGACACTGCCACGACAGTGATTTGACCCCAAGGGCTCAGCTCCACCTCACGTTTGGGACAAGCTGGAAATATGGAGCAGAGACAGGAGGTCACTGCTCTTCCCCAAATTCCCAAACACAGCACTCAATGAAGCTGAGAAAGAGCCATGGCAGGACTGAGAGGGAAACTTCTCTGTGCCTTGGAAGATAATTTGTCTAAAACCAGACTGTCCTTTAGGGGCTGTGGTCGTTCAGTCACCAGATTAATCCCAGCTTCTTTTCCAAACCAAATGGAAGTTTCTAGCATTTGTCATTCCAGCCTGGAAAAACATAAACTGATCCCCCGACTGGTTTATTCTAAAAATCTTGGGAAACTTCAGCTTCCTGCGAAGGAGCCACCAGCACTGGGAGGGACGGGAAGGTGGCGATGGCAGATTGGGGCACCTTTGCGAAGTTCATGAATAAAAAGTCGCTTTTCATCTCCAGACCTGAAGGAAATTCACAACAGATCCTTTTCCTCCACTACAGATGGAAAGCAGGGAAAACCTGGCAGTGGGGTGAGGAGGTGGAAGAGCAGGAAAGGGGTGGAAGAGCTTCTCCCCAGCGCTAAGGAAGGAGCAGGAGACGAGATGCACACGTGGACTCAAAAATCCACATCAGAGGGAGCTGGAAGGAATAGTGATGCTGGTGATTTTTCTATTTTCTTTTTATACCCTTTTTATATTTTTTATATATACCCTTTCCCTTCCCTGTTACCCTCTATACACACTCCTTGTACCCTGCACAGACACTCCTTGTACCTTAGCCCCACATGTTCACAACCCTTGTAGTTTGATATTTAGCTTAGTTTGGGGTCCTGCACAGCGAGGAAGACCAAACATTCATATTCTCTCAGAACTAGAGGCTCCAACCTGTTCTCTCTTGGAACATGTTTTGGTAAACTAGGCTGTAGTCTCATTTGGGGGGGAGTTCATTAGAATAAGGGGCAATTATTCATTTATTAAGTTTCCTATTGGGAGATTTTGAGTAGATATGCTAATTTTGTGAAGTCCATAAAAATCCAGTACGCATTGTACGAAGGTTCCCAACTCGTCCCTCGCTCCATGGTGTGTTTTCCACCTTTGATGGGTCTGGGCACCTAGGATCCTATTAAACCGAGGTGAATTCCCTTTTTCCTGTACTGCTGTGTCTGCTTCATATTTTTACCAGCCTGTTTAAGGCATCAATAGAAGTGGATGGAGAGGTAAAATAGTGACCTCCCATCCCATCCCATCCTCTGGAACGACAAAAAAAGAGCTGTGGCAGCCCAGCGAGGCTGTGCTGGTCCTGTCTGGGGTGAGCAGGGCTGAGGGGAAGGGATAAACAATGTTCTGAGGAGGGTACAATTCTCTCCAGGTTCACACGTAGCAACCCTGCAAGTTTCTATAGCAACACCGGAATTATTTTTAGCGTTAGTCACATTTTAACAGGAGCAGCCCAACATGGAGCTGGGGTGGAGGGCTGCCTTCCACCCTCCCCAAGGCTTTTTCCCTTCCTCCAGCCCCTCTTTGGGGCTGCAGAGCACACACACATTTTGAGTGCTTACACACAAATCAGCCCTGCCTACAAACAGAGCCCGAAGGGGAAGGATTTGGGGGAAAAAGCCATTTTTTCCCTCCTCTGTTGGTGTTCCTTCAGTGAGGACTCAAAGGCTGCGGTCCCCAGGGGCAAGGGGGACACAGAGGACATTTCCGTGGTGTCCCTGGAGCTCTTTCCAGCCTTGGAGGGTTCTAGAAACACCCAGGAGAGCAGAGAGGAGCCACGGGTCCCATTTTGCTGTAATTTAGCAGCAAAGGGCTCAAGGATGGCTGTCGCAGGTGGGCTATGCTCGGGGGGACACAGACTGCAAGGATTTGCGGCAGGAGGAGCTGACGGCAGCTCAGAGAGAAAGAAAAGGCGCAGAGCATCTTCCCAAGCACTGAACCCCTGTGGAAAAAATGCCCCCCAGTCCCTGGGAGCCCTCCCAGAGCTGCCTGGAGAGAGGGAACGGTGGGACCCAACTCATGGCTGAGATCCTCGGCACTGCAGACCCACAGGAGGCCAAACAGACACAGCTTCCCAGCTCTGAAAATGGGAAAAACACCTTCCCCAGTCCCAGTTCCCACGGCAGGGAGCAGGTGACCAACCCCTTGGAATTCCTTGTTTTACAAACCCCAGCGCGGCACAAGCGGCAAACGGAGCGGATCCATGACAGACTCGGAGGAGCAAAAGCAGGAATACAAATTATAACATCTCCTAAGTATCTGTTCTCCACCCACACAGCCACAGACAGTTCCTAGTGCCACTCAGAACAGCCCAAATCATTAGCCATAAAAATGTGTGCCGTGATAATGAATGATTTCCCTTGCTGCAATTCCTTCAATGCAAAGAAAATCCACTGGTGCCCCAAAATTCTTATGGCCACTGAGCTTCAGGCTCCTTTTCGTGGGGTTCAGCCCCCCCAGATGAGTTACAGAGACTAAAGCAGGTTTTAAACATCAGTTGAGGCAGATTCTGACCACACCCGTGGAAAGCAATCCCTGCCCATCCCCATCCCAAGAAGATTCACTTCTGCTTGCTCCAAATGAGATTCGCTGTGGAGTCCTGCTTGGAAGAGCAGGGAGACACCTGGAAATGGCCACAGCAGCCAGCTGGGGCAGGAAACAAATTTTCCACCTTTATTTTCCCCGCTGAACACAACATTTGCCACACCAAATGGGCACTTTGCTAGACAGGGATCACTTCTCGTGCTTCCCAACTCCACTAAAGTCATAGTGCCGCTGGCATCTTGTCCAGATTGTCACAATGCCCAGAGGGACTGGGGAAATTGTCCTTTTCTGCCCTCTGGTTTATAAAATGTGTGGATCCCCCCAATATCCTGGACCTGGCAGCAAGCACAAATGCCCCAGGCTGGGGTGCAAGCTCATTGCCCAAACCCACAGCATCCAAAAAGCCCCGGAAGCTCCTCGGAAGATCCTTAGGTCACCGGGGCTGTGCAGAAGAAGAAATCAGCATTTTCTCCAGCCAGTACCTCACACAAAGCCAAACTCAGCACAAGCTCCCCCATCTCCTGTCCTGGGAGAAGAAAGGGCAAAGAAAGGCAAGTAGCAGGCTGCACTTTTGGAGAGCTCTGCCCTCCCACTGCATTCCCACAGGGATGGAGGAGCACAGCAGTGCCTTGCCTGCCCTCACTTACAGTATGCTTCACTCTTCCCCAAGGAAACATAGAATTTTTCTAATTAAGCATTAAAGTGATTCAATTATGAGGAATGCTCTCTTGCGGAGCTAAAATCCGTCCCAGACAAGAGTACAGCAAGGCTTTGGACAATCCTGGAGAGGTTTTGCTGAGCAGGGAGGTCAAGAAACACCACGGCTCCAAAATGGGATTTTTTTTTTTTTTTCTCCCTTATGAGAAGCACTGAATTGTGCCCTGTGGAAGTGCAAAAGGCAGCAAAAATTAAAAAATAAAATAAAAAAAGAGAAGATAATACAGAGAGGAATGCCAGACTCAGACAGGCTCCTTGAGCTGCAGAAGAGGGGCTGAGCACAAGCACACACCCCAGGATTTCAGGCTGCTGGGGCTGAGAGTGGAGGAGCTGCCCCAGGTCCTTCCAGCCTGGCCCTGACAGGAGGAGGTTGAGTTTTGGACAACCTCACAGAGTTGCTTCTGCCAGCACAGCCCTCACAAGGAATCCCAAAGCCCTTGATGAGCCTTGCTAATTGGCACATCCAACCATTCTGACCTACAGCTGTCAAGCCAACACAGCCCAGTGTCAGCTCTGGAGGCAGGCAAAGAGAAAAGTATTCCAATCCCAGGAAAGGTTCACCATTATTTTTATCCTGATAACAACAGCCCCTGCTCACAGGGCTGCTGTCTCTGGCAGCTCTGAGGTGCCCAGCCCAGCCCCAGGAGGGGCTGCCAGTCCTGCCACTGTACTGTCCAGAGAGAGCAGTTATTAAAATAAAATAAATAATAAAAAAATCATTACTGACAGTGTCTAGGTGAATGCAGGCACCTTCCAGGCCTCCCTCCCCTCCCACCCAGTGCCTCTGCCTTCACACACTGCAGCTGGGCTGTCCTGCTCCCCTCCTGCTCTGCTGCTCGGGGCTAAGGATGTCTCCATTTGTTTTGTGTTTGGGGAGCTCCTGCCCAGCACATCCCACGCTCACAGGGATGCAGCAGTGCAGTCCTGCAGCTGCACATCTGCAGCTCCTGCAGCCAGCTGTGCCCAGCCAGGACAGAGCTCTGGGAAGGGCGGAGCTGGGGCAGGCTGAAGGGCAGGCCAAAATCTCACCTGGATGGTGAATAATTGGATTGATGGACGGAGGGAAGGGTGTGAGGCTCAGCAAGGACAAGCCCTGGGTCACAGCAATTCCCTGCAGCTCCAGGATGGAAAGCTCCTGCTGGAAAAGGCCCTGGGGTGTTGGTCAACAGCAGCTGGACACGAGCCCAGCTGTGCCCAGCTGTGCCCAGGTGGGCAAGAAGGCCAATGGCCCTGGCCTGGCTCAGCAGCAGTGTGGCAGCAGGAGCAGGGCAGTGACTGTCCCTGTGCTGGCACTGGTGGGGTCACAATGTGAGTGCTGTGTCCATTTCTGGGCCCCTCAGTGCCAGATGGACATGGAGGGGCTGGAGTGAGTCCAGGGAAGGGAAAAGGGCTGGGGAAGGGCTGGAGCACCAGGAGAGGCTGAGGGAGCTGGGAAAGGGCTCAGCCTGGAGAAAAGGAGGATCAGGGGGACCTTGTGGCTCTGCACAGCTCCTGACAGAAGGGGACAGCTGGGGGGGTCAGGCTGTGCTCGCAGGGAACAGGGACAGGAGGAGAGGGAACGGCCTCAGGCTGGGCCAGGGGAGGCTCAGTTGGACATCAGCAGGAATTTCTCCATGGAAAGGGAGGTCAGGCCTTGGCAGAGCTGCAGAATTCAAAATTGCATTTACCTGATGAGGGTGGTGACATCCTGACCAGGCTGCCCAGAGGGGTGGCAGGTGCCCCATCCTGAAAACATTCCAGGCCAGGTTGGTTGGGGCTCTGAGGAACCTGATCTCATTGAAAATGTCCCTGATCTTCCTAGGGGTGGGACTGGATAACCTCCCAACCCAAACCATTCTGATTATTGAAGCTGCTTGGCCTTCTCAGCAGACAGGGTGGCTCCAGGAGCTCCAACCAGAACCCAGCACCACAATGGATGTCCTTCCCAAACTCTCCCTCCACTGCTCTACTTCATTCCACTTTCATTTCAATGAAAATAAGTAATTTTTCTTAACTTTTACCACCTATTTTGGGGAAATGAATTTCTGTCCTGCGTGGTGGGTGAAGCAGTGTCCTGTGTTCCCACAGCTCCAGGGCAGCAGCTCCCCTGGGAGCAGAGCACGGAGGGCTGGGGAACAAGTGTACAGCAGCAGGTGACCTTCCATGACCCAGATAATTTGTGCCCTACTTTACTTAATCCCTGGAAATCCTGGACCATAACCTCGGGACCTGCCTCCAGCACTCTGCGCTAAAATTAAACCCAACTTTTTCCAATGAGGTTCACAGACCTCAGGCGTGTATTTTTCTCCTCAGAAGCTTGGCAATTTAACTGTTTCCAGCCCGGAAAGGTGAAATGTGGATAGAGCAGGCTGAGTGCAGGGGAAGCATCCCACGAGCAGGGTCTGTGCCACATCAGGGTGGCCTTGTTGAACTGCAAGGGTTGAAGGTCACCTGAGGATTAGAGATGATGGTCCCACCTCCAAAAAGCACCTTATGCTCCCCAAATGAAAGGGGGAGGAAATTTCTTCTGAAATATTGCCAATGAAAAAGCTGAGGGCCGGAAAGACTCTGAGGTTGTCACTTGGGAATGAGCAGAGATCATTCCTGATAGATCCTCTCACCTAATTCTCTTTCTGTCCACACTTATCTTGGCTCACTGATCCAAATTTGTGCCCCTGTGTCCCCTAGGCAGGACAGGGACTGTTTTTCCATCCAGATGGAGAAAATCTGGTGGCCAAGGAGTTCCTTTTCTCTTAGCCCCACCAGGAAGCAGATGCCACATTGTCAGGCAGGAAGATGAGCCCTCCAAGGGGTGGACTGCATCAAATGAATAGCTCAACTCGATTTGGCCCAGGTTCAGCTGACCTAAATTCTGCCTCATTTACAAGCCTGTGGTCCGTGGGAAGACCCACAGCTTTGAGCAGCATCTGCCAACAGCAAACATCAGACAGAGACAAAGGTGGAAATTAGGGCATCTGAATCTGGGCCAGCGCTCTTCAGTGCTGAGAGCCTGTCCTGGGTTGTGGTCCTGTCCCTGGGCTGGGCTGGGAGAGCCAGCAGTCTGATCATTCACCATCCTGAGGAATGGTTTTTCCATCCAGGATGTCTTTTTCTTCTAATATTGGTCTGCCAGCAAGAATTGGAGAGGTGAGAGCAGCGTTGTGAGGGAGAGAAAAGCAAAGGGAGCCCATCAGCACTGGGAAAATGGCATCAGAATCGTGGTGTGGGAGAAAATCCAGACTGAGACTTCATTAAGTGCCACTTTGCTAATCACCAGCCTGGTGATTCAGCCCAGGCCGTGTCCCTGCTGCAAGGCTGCTCCCCCCCAGCCCTGCTGCAGCTGTGCATGGGCAGATGTGCAGCACAGGCAGGTCCCAGAGAGGTGACCCAGCAGGACACTGTCACTGACACCGCCTGGGCACAGCCCTCGTGTGTGTCACCGCGTGATGGAAACCTCAGCTGAAAACCAGGAGCCACAATTGGCCAGCAAAGCTCTTCCCCATTCATTATTCCTCCATTGCTAGCTCCTTTTTTCTGCCACTTTGCCACATTTCAATCATTTCCAGCAAAGCAAATCAATCATTTACATGACTTACTATTTGCTTCATCCTACACGCAGCTAAAAAAGACAAGGGCTCTCCTTGAATGAGGACAGCACGCTACTCCAGCGAGGCTGACAAGAACAGGATCTCTTTGGCTCATCTCCTGCCACTCACTGACAGCAATTTAGAAAGGTCTGTTTGACAGTAATTTCCTCTTTACATTCTTATTCTACTCAGACTGTAAAACTACCAGTGCAGAAACAAAACTGCTCAGAAAAAGACAATCAGCCACGGGAATCAGGTGCCACTCAGGTTTACCAGCTGAGGTTTTTGAATCGTTTTTGAGGAAAAACAGGCGAGACCTCGGGCTCCGTGGCAAAATGGGACATTCCTCCAGGGCATCCTCATCCTCTTCCCAGGGACGATGGCACTTTTAAGTGCAGGGTATGGCCAGGGTGTCCCTCCTGCCTGGGGGGCACAGGCAGCACCAGGACACTTTTTTTGGGGTGTTTTTCACTTCTTGGGCTCACTGCTCAGGGCACTCTGGGCTCAGCCACGTGTGGAGGGCTGGCAGATATTCCACAGATGCATCTCCCTGCTACAGAGTCTTTCTGAAGCTTGGTTATTGCTGAGATCTCCCCTCCTGCAATCTTTTACCCAGGCTCTAAGCCACTCTGCTGCTGAGCTGCCGGAGGATTTACTTTGATACATGTCTTCTCCTTGGAAGAGTCCCAAAATCCGCGTCAGTCATGATCACACTCAAATTCCACATCAGGCAGCTTTCCTCACCTGCCTGGAAATGTTATTATTTTAGCCTGCTGCCATAAAGAGACAGCTTGGAATCAATTTTAGACCGAGCTATTTCAAATAGCCCATCCTCCTCTCCCAAGCTGACTCAGTGCAGGCCACACACACCCCCCGAGATGCTGAACTGCTGCTGCACATCGTGGGCATAAATCCCCCCATGGACATAAATCCCCTGTAGTTGCACTGTTTTAGAAATCTTTCTCTTCTTTCTCAGGGAGAATAGAGATAAGCTGCATTCTTGTACTTTCTTAATCTCTGTGTTTGGTACTAGGTGTTGGATAGCTGTGCCCAATGGTTTTAGGAGGTGGATTCCCTGCTGACCAATAGTTGCTAGGATATTAATGGATATATAAAGAAGTTTTTGTAAATAAAGTTTCTCCTTTCACCATCTTGGGTTCATCTGCCTGCTTCCTCTGCCAGCTTCTGTGAATCTCAGGAAATCTAAAACCACAATCCCCCTCCTCTACAGGTGGCACCCACAGGAGTGAAGGACTGAGTGGAAAAATGTAGCCCTGGAGCTGTGGTGTTTTGACCAGGAGAAGAATTCCAGCAGGGGAAGGAGAAGGCTGAACTGCCCAGAAAATAAAATTGAGGATTAGACAGGAGCAGAGGAAGAATTTCAGGAGATTTCAGAATTTCAGCTCCTCGCAGATGTGCTGCCCAAGGGGAGCAGGCACTGTCTGGATGCAGACAGGATGAAGCAGAGCGGGAGGGGAGAAGGCAGGTGAGACTGAGGAGAGCAGGAAATCCCTTCTGAGAATGCAAGAAATCATTTCCATCGCAGCCCTGGCTGTGCCTGCCCAGCCCAGCCCAGCCCAGCCCAGCACACACCGAATTCCTCACACACACTAATGAACATGTGCTCCCCATGGAGGGACAGAGTCCTTCAGCAGCATCAGGACCTTCAGTGCCTCTTTTGTGACACCCTTGGGGATAAAAATCCTCTGCCCATGCCCCACAAGAAGCAGCTCCATCAGACATCTCTCTATGTATAGCTGCAGAGGTTGTCAGATTAATCCCGGCCCTTCTCAAAAATCCGCCCACTCTATTTTCCCCTCAGAGACTTTGTGTCTGCAAATCTTGTGTGTGGCTGCGAGTTCACATCCCTGGAACACGAGCTGGGAAGGGAGGAGGCATTGCAGAACCGATCACACCACTGACACCTTGTCACCTGCGCAGGACAGCAGCACGAGGAGAGGCTGGGCACCTTCCCTTCGCTGTCATTTCCTATCTCAGCATCGCCAGAAAATGTCCTGGAGGTCCATAAAAAATGACAGGGATGAGATAAACAACAGGAGGAGAAAGCACCTTTAACACCCACAAACACACACAGAGGGAGATGAGAGGGAGCAGGGGGTACTTTCCTCACCCTTTTAACTTCAAGACAGAGAGCTGGGCTGAAGAGATTTCATATTCAATCTTTTTTCTTTGCCCTTTTCAATAAAAATATTCTGGTTTGCTCTCTCATCAGAGCGCAGAGAATCGGGAGTACAACAATACCACTTTGTTTTCTCTACCCAGGAGAAGAAAAGAGGGAAGAAAAGCTTTTAAGAACCTCTCCATTTCCAGACTTCCTTTATGCACTGAGAAGAAGGGCACGAGGGTCAGCACATCTATTCCTTCCCCAGTCACCTTCAGCGTGAGGCAGGCAGCAGGCTGTGGAGCTGGGGAGGAAAATGACTGATTTATGGGATTGTGGCATTGCTCTCGGGCCAAACACAACCAGAGGCTGAGCACTGAGATGTCTCACGAGGCATTAGCCTGGCTCCCTTCTCCGCCGGCCTTGTGTTTGTGCAGGCAGGAGCCACTTCCTCCATGCTCTGCTGTGCTTGGCAGCACCCTGGGAATGCTAAGGCAGGCAGATTGCCTCTCAGGCATGGCAAGATCTCGGCTGAGACCAGAAATAGATTTGTGTCTTCATCCATGGGTTACGCCGAGCTTATCAGCACGTAAAAAGCAGGAGAGAAAGGCAGCTCAGCTCGTCACCCACAGCCCCAGGGGCTCCTCCGAGGAGCTGCACGGGGGCCCTGCACCCTCTGGGTGCTCCTCGTGCCACCAAACCACGGCTGGCAGGAGCCACTGGAAGGGCCGATGGCTCCAAGCCCAGAGAAGCAGCAATCTCTGCACTGCTGTGTGACAGATGTGCAGGGGTGGCACACAGGGGTCACTCTGCTTCCTGAGACATTTTATGTGCTCAATGCTCCCGTTTTCCTTGAGACTGGAGAGCCTGGATGTCTGAGAGCATTCACATGCAGGCAGTGTTTCTAGAGGCAGTTAGATCTGCAGATCCAGGCATGAAGACAAGGCTATTTTTGACTCTGAGTAACAAATGACTGTCCATGTCCTCCTCCTGCCAACAGCTCATCCTGATTTTCTCCATCCATATATCCCCATCTCCCTTGTCCTTTTCTCAGGCCCAGGGGGATCCCAACACCAGCCAAACATTAACCAGTGCATTATTTCTCTGCTGCAACAAGAGCTTTAACCTTAAGAGATGATTAAGTCCCTCTTCATGGTGAGAGGGACCCAGTGGTGTCCCCAAGGAGGAGGTGGCAGGTGACCAGAAGAGATTAAAGACAGCACAGAGAGCTTCACAGAGCTTGGATGCTGCAGAAGCACAGTCAGGACAGAGAGTCACCAGAGGCAGAAAATTCCCTTCCTCCAAGTGTTTTCACCTCTCTGCTGCTTCCCCTGCTCTCAGCCAGCAGCTCCTTGCAGCCCAGAGCACAGCTCTCCATCCCTCCCCTGGCACTGCGTGTTGCTCTTGAAACTTCTCCCCACAATTTACTCCAAACATTCCTCACAAATATTTTTTTCCCCCTTCAGAAGGCATAAGGAAAACACATGGAGGAAAGCAGAGAAACCAAATCTAAACAAATCCAGGGCACTTCACTCTGAACTTGGGAGCACTGACACTTTGCCATTAGTCCTTCCAGCCTCCATCTTTCCAGCTGAAAACACTTTGGGGCAACCACCTCTTTTTGATTCTGCCCTTGACACGTTTTTTGGGGAGGGACTGAAGTCTGAAGTGGGCAAAAACACAGATTTTATGGAGTTCACGAAAGAATCTCCATCTCTCATATTCCCCAGGAGATGGAATGGTTGCAGGAGCAAGAGCTGGAGCTGAGCAGTGGCCAGCTCAGGGCATGGCAGCTCACACACACCACCTGGAGCAAATCAAAGCACTCTGGAGCTGCAAAGTGCCAACTGGAACACGCTCAGCCCCAAAAGCCACGAGTGCAGCTCTGTCAGGGCAGACCAGGCCAAGGGGGAGCTCCCTTGGAAAAGGGAAAAGGAATCAGCTCCAGCGGGGCTGTGCACGTGCCCCACTCCAAACCTCAGCAGAGGTGGCTCAAGGCTCCAGCAAACTCTGCCATTTCCCCTCCTGTCAGGGAAGCACTCCTGTCCTTTGCTGAGCACATTTTGGGGAGCAGGAGGGCAGTGCCAGGGGGCCAAGGCTTCAGTGGGGCTCCCAGGGAAGTTTGGCTTGATGCCCCATGGGCACAGGCTCAAGAAACTCTCCCTGTCACCCTGAGCAGTGCCTGCAGTGGGACAGGGGGCAGAGGGGCTGGGGACACATGCCATGGGCTGCAGGCCAGCTCCCTGAAGGCCTTTGGAAGGTGCTCCATGGCCCTGGAGTGTTTGTGGGAGGTCAGATCTGTGACACAGCAAATTAGAGCGGCTGAGGAGAGTTCATCAATTTATTGCTTCTGTCAGCAAAGCCCCAGCTGATGAGAGAGTTCTGCTCTTCATTAACGAGCTTCCTTCTCCTCTCACACACATCAGAGCCAAACCTCACATCTCCATCACTGTCCCAGCCCACCCTGCCCCATGGGCTCGGTGTCACTTTAACTTTTGCAGGTTTTGTATTGCAAATCAGACCTTCGTGTCTTGTCTTTGCAGTGAAACCCCCAGTGAAGTCCCCAACACAGGACCAGTCCCTCTTCCCTCCTGGGACAAGCCAGCCCTGGTGCCATCGATGGGGACCACAGCCCCCCCGAGTGCTGTCCCCAGCCTGTCAGTGTGACAAGCCACCCCTCTGTTCCGTGTCCCAGCCAGACTCCCTCTGACAGGAGCCATCAGCTCTCCATCCTCTCCCCACGTCCCTGCACAGCTCAGCTCTGGTCTGCAGCACTCTCTGCTTTTCCCCTGTTCCTTTTCCTGGCACTTGGACAAAACACCTCAGCGTTGACTTGTAACATTTTTTGGTTTGTTCCTCCCTAGGAGAACTGCCAGTCATGTCACACTGACCCACATTGCACGGTTATTCCTGTCAGCCAGAGCATCCTTTTCCAGAAATAAATGCTGCTTTCCCCCTGTGATCTCAAAACTGATGGGAGCCCAGGTTCTTCCTGGGTGATATCAACTTTATGAGCTACTTACACAACCTCTCCAGCATGTCAGATGGGAAAAAACCAAAAAAAAAACCCGCAGAGGAGAAAAAACTTGATATTTAAGTCTCAAAAAACATCCTCAGCCCCCAGTACAGCCACTCTTCCCAGTGCAGGACTGTTCTGGCTCTTCCCACTGTGCTCCAGAGGGTGACCAAGCACCAGCACTGCTCATATTCCACAATGGACCTGTTCCAGAGCTCAACATGACAAATTATGTCCTTAACGAGGGGACCAGAAGACAATGGTGAACTTGTGACATGCCAGATCCTAAGCAGCTCTGACAGGACAATAGAAAAATCCATAAATAGAAAAGCAGAATTGCTGGGCTGCTCTCAATGGGTGAAAAAGTGACGGAAGTTTTTGTGCCAAAAGAGGGAGGAAGTGTGGATTGAGGAGAAGCTTTGAAAGGACTTGGTAGAAGAAGACAGCCCTGATACAGCTCCAGCCTCAGCCAGGGCTGGAAAAGCCAAAACTTTTGCAGAATATCTCCTGAAATGCTTCCTGGTGAGCAGGATGGTTGGGAATCCCATTTCAGAGACATGCTGTTATCAAAAGGTTGGTTTTTGTGCTGTTTTTGGCAGACAGAAACAGGGAGACCACTGCAAAACCTCATCCTAAAGAAAAGATTCCATCCCTCCCCATTCAGGCTCTTGGTTTTCCCAAAGCTGTGCTCAGTGCCACTTTTTACATCACTTTGCCTGCAAAGCCAAGATGATCAAGAAGTATTTGAATCCAGATCTGTTAGAGAGAGGAAAAAAAAATAAAATTCATAAACTTCTATAAAAATCCAAACCAAAATAGATCCCACATAGAGGATATTTTTAAGATGAACTTGCAATATTCAGGCAGAGATAACAGCCTTTGCTGGTTAACAAAGGAAGGTTCCCAGGTGGAACAGAGCACCCAACATCACCAAAAAACCACAAAGCTCACAGGTCTTAAATTTATCCTCCACATCAGGTTCAATTTGTCCTACGCATTAGGCTCCATTTGACATCCAGGAAAATCTCCAACATCCAAACGCAAAGTGCATTAAAGTATTTATCCCTGCCATGGCAACAAAGGCAAAGCTGTGAAACACCTCCAGTCTGAGGCACTCCCACTGCATGGAACCAAGCACCAGGCCTGGGCTGAGTTCAGTCATTCTGAGTAAGAGAATTAATGGCACGGAGAGGGGGCTAAATTTGGAGAGTTAAACACACACTGTGACACATCTTGTGTTCACCTCCACATTCAATTAGGAGCCAATAGTGCTTGATCTATGGCCTGGGATTCAATTTGCTCAGTTAATTTGGGGACTTAAAAGGCTGTTGAGTACCTTGGAGGAAGAAAACTGCACAGACAAATGTGATCTCATCAGATCCTCTGCGGATGAAGCCTTGGCACAGCCAGCTCGGCTCTTGCCGCTGGGAATTGAGCTCAGAGAGGGTTAACTGGGAAGACACCCCCAAAACCAACCCAAACCCCAAAATGGGAGCTTTTCTTTCACACCCTCAGCCTGAGAGAAGGGCAATGCCTGCTGCAGAGACAGATCCTGAGCTGGCACCTGCAGTGCTGGGCATCGCTGAGAGGAGACACCGGAACTGTGTCAGGGTCATCCACAGCCCCAGACCCCAGGGAATGGGATGAAAAGGGGTCAGGGGATTTTAGGTTGGAGATCAGGGAAAGGTTCTGATCTGATCTGATCCCAGGCTCCCCAGGGAATGGGATGAAGCTGTGTCAGAGGGATTTGGGATGGAGATCAGGGAAAGGTTCTTCCCCAGAGGGTGCTGGCACTGCCCAGGCTCCCCAGGGAATGGGCACAGCCCCAGAGCTCCAGGAGCGTTTGGACAGCGCTGCCAGGGATGGACAGGGTGGGATTTTGGGGCTGTGCAGGGCCAGGGGCTGGGATGATGATCCTGTGGATCCCTTCCCATAGATTTCTATGATTTTTGCACAGCAATCAAGCAGCCCAGCTCCTGAGGGTCCACACAAGTTCTGCACCTCGAGGGCCACCCCATCTCGTCAGGAAATGCTGGCCATATTTCCCAACTAAGTGAACTTGAACCCTTAGCACAAGGGAAAGAAAGAGGCAGCTCCCACCGGGCTTGGGGTGAATTCTTGGCACTGCTTGTGTTTCTCATCGCCAGCGCAGCCACAGCTTATGTTTCCTTTAGTGAGTTATCTTTACAGCCAGGAAGTGGCTCTTTCCATCTGGACAGTGTCATTCTCCTGGCTGGTTCTGCCTAAATGTTAACAAAACCCTGCTGCTGCCTTTATTTCCCCTCCTCAGGGATACTTGGAATTTTTATTTTTCTTCATAACCACTGAAGAATCCATATTTCACAGAGTCCCGTGATCTTATAAAAGGACTAACAGCAAAATAAAATCACACTGGGCCTCAAGGTTATCTGTTTAGCCTAAAAAAAATGCAGGCATAATGCAAAACACAAAGACAGAGGTTGCACAAGAAATTTGCAGGGCCTTAGGGGATGAAAGTCTCATTTAGCAAATAGATTTCACAGAGAAATCCCATGAGAGAAAACAGACATAACGAGATATAAACATATTTGCACAATGTGAAGGTCCTGTTATGAATGGGTATTTATAGTTTGCTGAAAGTGAGATGGAGAGAGGCTTATGGGCAAAACTAAAAGCCATGGCTGAGCTGCCTTGGGAGAGAAAAAACCACAGGAGGAGAGGGAACGGCCCCAGGCTGGGCCAGGGGAGGCTCAGTTGGACATCAGCAGGAATTTCTCCATGGAAAGGGAGGTCAGGCCTTGGCAGGGCTGCCCAGGGAGGTTTGGAGTGCCCATCCCTGGAGGTGGCACTCAGTGCTCTGGGCTGGGGACAAGGTGGGGATGGGCACAGCTTGGCCTCGATGGGTTTGGAGGTCTTTTCCAACCTCATGGATGCTGGGACTCTCCAGGGAGCTCTGCAGGACATCGCTGCTGACAGCACAGAGGCTCTGTTGGGTTTGGGGGAGCAGCAGCTGTGCTCGGGAGCTCCAAGTGACCCCAGGGATTGGGGCTGTGCAAAGTGCCAGCACTGACACCCCCAGCCCCAGCACTGACACCCCCAGCCCCAGCACTGACACCCCCACCCTGACACCCCCAGCACTGACACCCCCAGCACTGACACCCCCAGCACTGACACCCCCAGCACTGACACCCCCAGCCCCAGCACTGACACCCCCAGCACTGACACCCCAGCACTGACACCCCCAGCCCCAGCACTGACACCCCCAGCCCCAGCACTGACACCCCCAGCACTGACACCCCCAGCACTGACACCCCCAGCACTGACACCCCCACCCTGACACCCCCAGCACTGACACCCCCAGCACTGACACCCCCAGCCCAGCCCAGCCCTGCACCTCTTCCTGTGCCACCCTGAGGGAACCCCAGCTGCTCACTCAGGGGGTCAGACCGAGACAGGAGAGCCAAACTTCTGCAAAAAGCTGAGAAAAGCTGCTGTGGTTTGAGTCCCATCAGGTGCTGGCCTTTGGCAGTGTCCTCACCATCTGTGAGGAGTTTTCGTCTCCCCCACGTTGGCTGTGATTCAGCCAAAGGATTCTCAGCAGCCTCCTCCTAACGCTCCCATCCTGCTGCCCCTCCATACCCAGGGGACCCTCCACTCCCCACTCTCCTTTCCCAGTGGGAACGGTGACTCTGCAACAGGAGAAGGATTTGGGGAAGGATCCTCAGGTGGAAAACCACGAGGCCTTTTTTCCCTTGGTCTTCCCTACTCTGTTCATTATTTTACAACAGAGCTGTGCAAATCAGTAGGAATTTCTTTCCTGCAAACAGGGCCAAGGACAGAATCAATTTTTAAGTGATGAATGCCTCAAAAGTATTTTATTTTCTCCTCATTATTGAACTGAAAATAAAAGAATCATAGGATCCCAGAATGGGTTGGGAGGACCTTAAATCCCAGCCCATCACACCTCTGCCATGGCAGGGACATTTTCCACCATCCCAGGCTGCTCCAAGCCTGTCCAGCCTGGCCTGGGACACTGCCAGGGATCCAGGGGCAGCCACAGCTTCTCTGGGCACCTATGCCACCCTCCCCACCCTCACAATATTTTTTTATATCTAATCCAAGCCCACTCTCTCTCAGTTTGAACTGTTAACATGGCTCAGGTACAAAGTTTTGCTTGTCCCTGAGCAAAGCACTCGGCGATTTGACTCCAAAGGATCAGACTCCTCCAGAACAGCTGAATTTCTCTCTCATCTCCCAACCCAGGGCTTGAAGAGCTCACCCAGAAGATCCCACACAAACTCACACCTGGTGGGAGCCTCTGCAGGATTCCCTTCCAGAGAAAATTGCCCTTCCGTGCCGTGGGCAGCTCCTCAAACCTCAGGATGGGAGTTGAGCATCACTCAGCCCAACCCTCAGCTGAACTCAGCTGTCCCAGCCCCAAAACATTTGAGAAGCATCATGAAATGTCACTGCAGATCGAATTTGTGAACTTTAGTTTAGCCATACTCCAACTACTTATTTTTCCCATGGAAAAATGACTCATCAGGGGCAAAATGTCTATTTTTAAGTCAAGTTCATCCTCTCCACAAAAAATTCTTGGTTCAAGGCAGGACCTAAGAGGGCAGGTGGTTGCTATGCAACTCCTGAGAGAGGATGGCAAGTCAGAAAGGTGCCTTCACAGAATTAAGGTCTTTATAAAGCTGAACTAGTCCCATAAAGTACTATTTTCACTGTTTCTAGTTAATAATTATAAAAATCTGGCAAATCAACCCAAATAACAAAGGGATGATGTTTGTTAGAACAGACGAGCCAGGATGTTTAACTAGGAAACTTCTGTCTTCATGGAGAAAATATCTATATTTTCACAAGATAAGAACTGTGCTGTTCTAAAGGAAAAAATACTAAAAGGCCAAGAGGAGTTTCTTGCCAAGTTGGAGCACTCTGCAATCCTCTCCTAGCACAGGGCAGCCCTCTCTGCTCACTCTGCATCAGCCAGAGACTCACAGGCAGCTGGGGCTGAGAATCAGGGGCAACTCAGCAGGATTTGGGGGAGATAAGAGGAATAAAAAAAGAAAAAAACCAAGAAAACTTACAATTTAAAATAAAAAAGAAAGAAAGAAATTAAAAAGAAAGAAAAGAAGAAGGAAGGAAGGAAGGAAGGAAGGAAGGAAGGAAGGAAGGAAGGAAGGAAGGAAGGAAGGAAGGAAGGAAGGAAGGAAGGAAGGAAGGAAGGAAGGAAGGAAGGAAGGAAGGAAGGAAGGAAGGAAGGAAGGAAGGAAAGAAAGAAAGAAAGGAAGGAAGGAAGGAAGGAAGGAAGGAAGGAAGGAAGGAAGGAAGGAAGGAAGGAAGGAAGGAAAGAAAGAAAGAAAGAAAGAAAGAAAGAAAGAAAGAAAGAAAGAAAGAAAGAAAGAAAGAAAGAAAGAAAGAAAGAAAGAAAGAAAGAAAGAAAGAAAGAAAGAAAGAAAGAAAGAAAGAAAGAAAGAAAGAAAGAAAGAAAGAAAGAAAGAAAGAAAGAAAGAAAGAAAGAAAGGAAGAAAGGAAGAAAGAAAGAAAGAAAGAAAGAAAGAAAGAAAGAAAGAAACCAAAGAAGAAACACATGGATAGTGAGATGAAGCTAAACTCTCCAAATAGTTGAGAACCACTCACTGGCCCATAAATATTCCCCAGTGGACAACTCTGCAGCTCGTTCTGAATTCAGGCTGCCCTGCAGGACAAGGTGTTTCCATGCACATCCCTGTCATTTCAGGGTCAAAACCATATTTACTCATTCCTGGGCATTTCTGTGGTATCTCTAAAGCGAGCCCCAGCTCTTTAATCACTTTTCTTCCTCCCTCCCATGAATCAGAGCTATCTCTTCTGTCCTTTCAGCAGTCAGGAAAACTGGAGACGTGACACTCTCTAGAAGGAATTCAGACTGATCTGGGGACTGCCTGACCCATATTTTTCATAACATAAACCCCCTCAAGAAACACTATCAGAGAAAGGGAAAATAATTCAAATAATTCCAGCTAGAGCTTTTTAGCTCTTCAAGAAGCATCCCCACATTGATCCTAATGACAGCGAATAGATCACTCTGATGGGCAGTGAGAAAGGTGTCCGTGGGATGAAAAATGGCTCGAAATATGCATAATATATCACTTTATAAATCAGGATGGTTCTGCAGGCAGAGGGAAGGTGCTCAGCTGATGCAGAGATGTCTAACCCATGGCTCCAGCTGGGAAGGAGAGGTTTGGGGGTTTCTAACCATCCTCCAGGGCACTCCAAGCTCTTTATTCCTTTTTATTCCTCTCAATCCACGGCGATGGAGCAACTCAAAGGCCCAGGCAGCCCCACCCGAGGCAGGAGTTGTTGTTCTCCAGCCCCGAACAATGAGAGCCCTTCGGCAGCTTCCTCCTCCAGCACAAGGAAAAGCAAGAAGGGCCAGGGCAGAGGCTGGCAGGAGCCAGGCTGGCACCCAGAGCCACCCTGGGGACAATTGTGGCACTTAGCAGGGGCTTTCCCCTCAATTCCAGCACATGGAGATGCCAGGAATAGCAGCCGTGCTTTAAATCGGCAAATGTTTACATCAGGGCAAATGTTTAAATCAGGGAAAAAGTTTAAATCGGGGCAAATATTTAAATCGGGGCAAATATTTAAATCGGGGCAAATGTTTAAATGAAGGTAAATGTTTTAAATCAGGGCAAATGTTTTAATCGGGGCAAATGTTTTAAATCAGGGCAAATATTTTAAATCGGGGCAAATGTTTTAATCGGGGCAAATGTTTAAATCAGGGGAAAAGTTTAAATCGAGGCAAATGTTTAAATCAGGGCAAATGTTTAAATCAGGGAAAATGTTTAAATCAGGGGAAAAGGTTTAAATCGGGGCAAATGTTTAAATGAGGGTAAATGTTTTAAATCAGGGCAAGTGTTTTGAATCTCGACATCCTGGAGATGCACAGCAAGGGACAGCGAGTCTCAAGTCCAAGAGGCAATTTGAAGGCTCAGATTCCAAGGGAATTTGGGCACCTCCCAGGCCAGTCCAGCAGGGATTTTTGGGTGTTTTGGTCCCTGAACAATGAGGCCAAGTTGCCTCTTTTTATTTGGATGATGGTGACTCTAACCTTTTGTGCCAGACCCTGGAGACGCAGGCTCTGGACACACCCTCTGCTCCAGAGCCTGCCATAAACAAGTACTTGGACCAAAAATGCGTTTTTCCAAGGGGGGGGAGAAGAATAGGACAAAAAATTAATTAGGTTGAACACAGAGACGCAGTTCCTTTGTTTTCTGTTTGCCCTGAATTTCCCAGCAGAATAAGCCACCAATTCCTCGTGTCCAGGTCAGGACACGAGGCTGTGGCTCTTCTGCTGTCCCTGGAAGTGTTAACAGCGCTGGGGAGAGGAGGAGAGCGCTCCACGCTGAACACAAAAACAGCCAACCCACAAATCCCAGCATCAGCATCCACACTTGGCAGAGCAGAGGGAACCACCACACGCAATTATGGCAGGTAATCTTATTTTCGAGTTGGAAATAATTTGTCCTGGGCCGGGAGATGGGCACCACAAGCACTTAGCCAGCAAACCACAAACAGCAAGGGATGGCTGCAGGGAGGGGAGGGAGGCTATAATAATCTCATTTCTGTTCAGCAAACCACACCGCTCGCTAATATTCCCACATTGCTCAGGATGTCAATGCGAGGGAACTCCACTTTTTTTTTTTTTTTTTCCCCTGTCAGAGGAGAAAACACAGAGGAAAGCAAGACAACTCAATCCAGGCTGGAATATAGCTCTGATAGCTGCTCCCAGATGGGTTCCCAAACCTCCCGACAGGATGCTGTTGTGCATTATCAGCAAGGCACAACTTTCCATGTACATTAATGAGAAACACTGCTGTGCTACCAATTTGTCTGGCTTGGTCTTGGCAGAATTTCTAGGCTGGAAATCCCATAGTTCACATAACTGGTCTATTCACCCCGCTGCTTAATCTGTCTTCACTTGAGGAGATGAACTCCACATCTAAACATGCAGGGCTGGATATAAACAGCCCCCAGGCCCGGGGATGACAAGAATTCACTTTTCTCTGAGTGTGTATGTGTCTGTGTGTGGGGGGGGGGCTGGGAAAGAGCCTCTTGTTTGCTTGTTTGGTGTAATATTCTGAATTGGAAATGCAAAGTTTTCCAAACCTCAGGCCGGGCTGCAGCCTCAGAGAGAAGCCCTGGGCAGGGGAGGATTCAGGGGCCACAGGATGTTCCACTCTGGTGGGGTTGGCAGGTTCAGAGAGATTTCACTCTTTCTGAACCAAAATTAGGGGGAAAACACCCAAACCCAGGAGATTTCCGGAACAGAAGGTTAAGAGAGGCGTGTGAGCCTCAGGAGATTGTGCTGGCTGGTGGGGTAAAGAGTTAATTGGCATTTTGGGAGAGGGAGACCCAGCCTGGCCCTGTTTCCCAATTCATCTCTTTGGTGCTCCACCAAAATCCCCCAGAAAATGCATTCCCCACACAGGGGGCCCAGGCTGTTTCTTATAACCAAATTACAGCAGAGAAGATCATGTTTTCCTGCTTATTCCTCGCAGAATTTGTGAACTTAATGAAAAAAATCTCCTCTGATTCCTTGAGATTTTTCTCGTGCTTTTTCTGGTTGGTGATTTAATCCTTTCCTCGATGTTAACAATGGCTTCTGTCAAAAATGTCAGAAATTACCAATGAAGGGGGAAACAAAACAAAAGAAAACAAAAAACAAAACAAAACAAAGCAGCCACACAAAGCCTGTTAAAAGTGGGGAGGGAATTCCCAGAGGCATCACTGAGCAGAATCCCTCGGGTTGGCAGGAGGGATGCTGTGTGTGCCAGCAGCAGCTCTGGGCTCTTCAGGAGCAGGGACAGACACCCTCAGCATCTCTGCTGGCAAAAATTCAAGCCCAGGAAATCAGAAATGATGCAGGGAAATGTGTGGCACTGCTCCTGCCACGTCCCCTCCAGGTCACTTTAACTCAGCTCAGAGGTGCCTTTTGAGGCTCACCCACATCTCACTTTTTTCCTGAATAAACACTGGGAAGGGAAGTGAAAGGAAGGGGAAATGACAGAAGTGAGTGTTTTAAAAACTCCGTGGTTGGAAGGAGGGGTTACCACAGGCAGCATCCACTCCACCAGCACAACTCCTGTGAGAAAAGGAGTGGGTAGAAAACACTGATCTCCAGCTGATTACTATTCTGGGGAACAGAGGAGAACACAGAAAAAAAAAAAATTAAAATTGTGCCTGGGTGGGCAAGCCAAGGTTCTAAATTCACAGCCTACCCCCGTGTCATTGCATGCTGAATTTCACTGCTCTGAGTCTCTGCTGGCTGTGCCCAGATAACAAATTCCCCCCGAAGAAATAAATGGAGATATTCTGTTTATCCTGCAGCTGAGCTAATCACCGCGCACGGCGCGTTCTGTGCCGGGGCTGCCTTGTTCCCAAGCGTCTCCAAACAGCCTTCGACAGAGCAGCAGGATGGAGAGGAGCCAGGGAGATGACAGGAGGAATAAATGAGGCACACGTGGCCTCCTGTGTTCATCTCTCCCTGCGAGGAGCAGGAGCTGTGAGCCCAGCCCCACAGCGAGGAGGAGGATGCTCGGAGCAGGTGCCACAGGCTGAGGGAGAGACAAGAGTGCCTTGGACCTCTCTCCAAAACCCAGAGAGCTGCCACACCTCCCTGTGTGTCACTGCAGCCTCGGCAGAGCCACTCCTGCAAGCTCACAGCCGAAAATCCCAGCGCCAGCTCCGTGTCTGAGCCCCCAAGGGGACAGAGCTGTGCCCTCTGTGCCCTCCGTGCCCTCTGCCCTCTGGAAATCACTGCTGGCTACAGAAAAGGTGCAAGAATTAGTTCTGTGCTCCACAAACGAGGACTTTGAAAGAGGCTGAGTGGATCTCAGCCATGCCAGGAGCAGCCAAGGTGAAGGATGTTTTTGGAGGAGGTCACCCAGAGCCCTGAACCATTGAGCCCTGGCCCTGCCAGGTTCTCTCCAGGTTTGTCACCTTGTCCATCACCTGGAGGAGGTCACCCAGAGCCCTAAACCATTGAGCCCTGGCCCTGCCAGGTTCTCTCCAGGTTTCTCACCACATCCATCACCTGGAGGAGGTCACCCAGAGCCCCAAACCATTGAGCCCTGGCCCTGCCAGGTTTTCTCCAGGTTTGTCACCACGTCCATCACCTGGAGGAGGTCACCCAGAGCCCTAAACCATTGAGCCCTGGCCCTGCCAGGTTCTCTCCAGGTTTGTCACCTTGTCCATCACCTGGAGGAGGTCACCCAGAGCCCTAAACCATTGAGCCCTGGCCCTGCCAGGTTCTCTCCAGGTTTGTCACCTTGTCCATCACCTGGGAGCCAACAAAGCTCTGCTGCAGCAGCAGGATGCTTATCAGCAGGGAGGGATCTGAGAATTGCTGATACCAATCACAATAAATTCATTACCAAAAGGCTCCGAGCAGCCTTCACCAAGACACAAATGCAGTAAAGGGACACGGAGGTGACAGAGCAAAGGAAAGGGACAGGAGTGGCCTCCTGTGTTCATCGCTCTGGCCAGGACACACTGCAGGAAACCTCTCTTGGTCCTAATAAAACCTGAATTCACTGGCACATTGCAGAGAAAAGCTGGGCTTGGCTTTTTTAAACTCTGCTTACAAAGACAAGGCCTAAGCATCAGCAATTTTCTCGCCAGAGCCCAGAGCGTGCTGGAGAAATTGAAGAGCAGGTAACTGAGCCCAGGGGCCACAGGCTGACAAAATCCCACCTCATTTCCTAGGAAGCAGACCCAGCTAAGGAGCTGGCTTTGAACCAGGGAGCACCTTGAGCCAGACCTTTCCACAACCTGCAGCTTGGCCAGAGCCAAGAGAGCAGGAGAGGCAGCCCAGCCTTTCTAGAGAAGCCAAAAATCAAATTCTCCAACCTCACCAGCCCAGCCAGTGGGGGAGAGTGAAGCTTTTGCCCCAAGGAGCAATAATAGTTCCAAAGGAGGATCTGGAAATAAAGCAGCCCAAACCAAGTCACGCTGCTGGTTCGTGTAAGCCGAGCTCAGTCACTCGAGGTGCATCAGCCTAGCAGGAGGATTTAATTCAGAGCCATTACTCAGCTTTGGTGCAGCCTGTCCTGTCTGGAACGCAAACAGTGACTTGCACAGTCTGTCTAGCTCCTTCCACCGCGGCAGAGCTCCGTGCTCTGCGAGGATTGCTCTCCCCGAGGAGAAGGCATCAGCTTCAGGCCCACTGCAAAGGGAGGGAGCTCTAAAAGTGGGAGGAACTACACAGATTTTTCTCTCCAGACTCAAAAAAAAAAGTCTCTACAATTTGTCCAGAACACCAAGGCCTTACAACAACCCTAAGAAAAGATGCCAGGGGTTTGAAGTGCTGTTCTTTACTCATTATCTGAGCGCTCTGTGCCTTCCATTGTGGATTGCACATATTGCCAAAGCAGCAGATAACCACTGTGCCAAGCACCTGGATGAGCTAATGATGAAGTTTGGGGCAGATCTGGCATTCATTCCTACCTTGCAGGCTGCTGTGCTTCCCCCTCTGCGCTTCGTTCCTCAGGGACATCGTGCCGTACATGCCCAGAGTCCTTCCCAAGAAATCCCCCAGCACTCAAATCCTCCCTCCAAGGAGAAACTCGCACTCAGGGAGCAGCTCCTGGCTCTGGTTTCGGCTCTTGGACACTGAGGCACCTTCCCAGGGCTGGGAGGGAGTGCTCCTGTCTTCCCATCCTCCTGCCTTCCCATCTCAGCACCAAGCAGGGGAACCCAACCCCAGGAGCATGAATGGGATCAAATCCCTGACAGAGCTGCCTGCCAGATGGGCACAGAGGGATTCATTTCAGCTCTGCCAGGTGGCTGAGAGGGCAGAACCCGAGCCAGGGCACTGCTGAAGGGATCTCTGCACGGGGGGATCATCAATTATGCACACAGGTATGGAGGTAGTGTGGCCTGACCCACCCATGGGGTTATTCATTCTCCATCTCATTAACTCCAGATGAAGATCTGCTGATGGCTAATTCAGATCCCTCGAGCAACTTGTCATCTGTTTGTCTGAAAACATTTGGCAAGTACAACGAGATTCAGAGAAGCAGAACTTCCATTTTCCAAGCAGGGAAAGGGAGGCACCTTTTTTCTACCGGTGACTTCCCCTAATTCCCAAAATCCCCCAGAGCCAAGGAAGCACCATCAGCCCCATGGCCGTGCTCAGGGGATAGCACAGGCTTGGCACATGTCAAAAACAGGAGCAGAGGAGCCACTGGTGAGCCACAGAGCAGTTCTGGGATGAACCTGCCTTAGACCATCACCACAGGAGAGAATTCATCCCATACTGTGCCCTTATCCTCAGCAGGGAACGGGAGATGCAGATGTTTTTCAGAGTGGGAGAAGGTGTGACACCGCAGCCTTGGAAATGAAGGGTTCCTCATTGCAGTGGTTTTCCTCCCAAGGCTGTAAGGACCCCAAAATTCCATACTGGGCCACAAAATTCTATAGTGAACCCCAAAACTACACACTGGGACACAAAATTTCACACTGGACCACAAAATTCTATACTGGACCACAGAATTTCACACTGGACCACAAAATTCCATACTGGGCCACAAAATTCTATAGTGGACCCCAAAATTTCATACTGCGCCACAAAATTCCATACTGGACCCCAAAATTACACACTGGGACACAAAATTTCATACTGGACCACAAAATTCTATAGTGGACCCCAAAATTCTATACTGGGCCACAAAATTTCATACTGGACCATAAAATTTCATATTGGACCACAAAATTCTATACTGGACCCCAAAATTTCATACTGGGCCACAAAATTTCATACTGGACCATAAAATTTCATATTGGACCACAAAATTCTATAGTGGACCCCAAAATTTCATACTGGGCCACAAAATTTCATACTGGACCACAAAATCTCATACTGGGCCACAAAATTCTATACTGGACCCCAAAATTTCCTACTGGCAGCCTCCCACCCTTTTGTTGAGGGTATTGGCCAGGAGCTTTTGGGGCTTTGGGGAGCAGGGCAGAGCAGAGACATCCCACAGTCACCCCAAGGAGTTTGGGCTGAAGTCTCATTGGAGCTGCCTGGGAGTGAGAAGCTTTAATTCAATTTCCTGGTGCAAATACAGCTCCACCACGGAGGAGAGGTTTGCAATACTCACTGGAGGATTTCTGCTGCAAGAATTCCCTGCAGCTTTTCCACCAGGCCATGAAGAAACTCCTCATTCCTAACACTGAGCAAATAGAAGCTGTTCCTGCAATGACTGCGCTAGGAGTAACAATATTTTTACTTTTTAAATAGAAACCAACTTTCCAGATGTACTTAGAGACATTCCTCAAGGATGTCCTGGGGTGGCATAATGATATTTTGTATTCCCTATCGTTTGTATACTTGAGCAGAAATATGGTCCTGGAGCTTTAGCTGTGTCCCGCAGCTGGGAGAAAGCTCTGCCAGCACAGGATGGTTTGAAACTTTTTCCCTGGCTCTCCTACAGGGGAGTGAGAAGGAGGAAGGGACACTGTTTTTACTTTTTTTTCCCTCAGTCAGTTGCTGCTGCTGGTTGCTGGTGCTACTGGTGTGGCTGCTGCTTGGGTTTTCTTTTTTTTTCCTTTTTTCCCCCTGGGATTGTTTTTTTTCATCATTTTTGGACCCTTTTCTTCGACTTTGCTTTCTCATCCGAGAACCTGAGGAGCCCCGGAGGACAGCGGACGAGAATCGTCCAGGGAGCCACCGGAGGAACTCCACCCAACCCCTCCGGGGACCCCGGAAAGGAAAAGGACACTAAAGTTCATCAGCTCTTTGTTCAGGTTTAATGACTCCTTTTCCCCTTTCCCCTGCCACTATGTGCTCTGTTAATTAAACAGTTCTTCCCACTTTCGGCTGAGATATTCTGTTGTTGTGGGGGAAGGGGTGCCAGAAACCTTTGTGGGGGAGGCACCTGCTCAGAGTGCTCTCCACCTAGGATATTTGTCTCTAATCCAAGACAAAGGACCAGACTTCAGTCTGGATCCAATCCCAGCTCCAGCCCCAATTCCCTCTGACCTGAGACAGTTCACCTCTGTGGCTGCTGCTCTCAGCAAAGCCTTTATAGACTCAGTGGTGCTGTGAAGGTGAATTATGTGAGGCCCTGTGTGTTTGGAAAGACATCTAAGCACAATTTTTTAAGCACAAGATTATTTTGACACCAGCTTTTAAGAACAGTTTTAGATGACGGTGAAAAAAACTCTGAGAAAATGTTGGGGGGGGTGTTAAGAAAAATCTTAATTAAGACACTTAAAAGCATAACTCTTTTTTTTTCATTAATTAACGTGAACATATGTACCAGGCAGAGGAGCAGCAATGCAAAGAAACTAAAAAGGGAAAGCGATAAGCGCAGAGTGAATAAGGCAAATGTTAAAAAAAAAAAAAAAAAGCAAAAAAAGCAAAAAAACCCCAAAAAACAAAACGAAAAAAAAAATTTAAAAAAACCCAAACCCCAAAAAACCTCCCAAAGAGAACCCAAAAAAACAAACAAAAAACCCCACAAAAACCAAAAAACCCAAACATACAAAAAAAAAACCAACAAAGGAAGGAAAAACACCTTATCCAGAGGTGGCTGCAATATTCCAGAAACATTGGGAATGTCTCCCTCATCCCCTGGTCTGGGAGCACTGGACCTGCTGCTGCTCTGCTCAGAGATTGGTATCGATTTCAGCAAAATCCTAGAGATTGGCAGCTCTGTGCTGCTCAGGTCCTGCACTTTGATAAATGACCACCCTGCAGAAATCAGGCTCTGCAGGCCCAGTGTGCTCCAAGTGGGCAGAACACTACATGTCCCCCAAAAATGAGCCTCATAATTCATAATGGGACTATTTGGGCTGCAATCTCAGGGGTTTTGCTGCTCACAGGAGCATTTCAAGCTGGAAGAAGTGGCTCTGCTGTTGTGGGTGCAAGGGGCACTCAGCACTGCCATAAAACCTCTGCTGGAAACCCCAAAAACCTCTGCTGGAAACCCCAAAAACCTCTGCTGGAGACCCCAAAAACCTCTGCTGGAAACCCCAACAACCTCTGCTAGAAACCCCAACAACCTCTGCTGGAAACCCCAACAACCTCTGCTGGAAACCCCAAAAACCTCTGCCCAATATTCTCCAGGACTTAATCCCAACAACTAAATCATTTAAGTAGTTTAGCTACTTGAACTCCATTTATTTTCAGGATTTAGGATCCTGAGATACTTCGGAGAGAACCATTCTGGTGCCTATCAACACTTACCCACCAGGTAAAGAAATAAATAAAAGCCACATCATAAATTGATTTTTAAGAGTTCCAAGGGCAGCGAATGATCCAAGAGAAGACACTCCTTTGAAAAAGTCTCCTCTGGGCTCCCAGTCTGGGATTAAAACCTCATCCAAATAATATCACTATCAAGACAGAAGGATACTTTTATCTGCAGCCAACCTCCATATCAATAGATGCACTGCTCAGGGAGTTATGCCAAGGCTAGTTAGGAGATTATTTATGTTTTTCATCTCTTACAACTTCCAAGTGCTCCCCAAAAGCCTTTAAGAGCTCCCAGCATTAGCATTCTGGGGAAGAAATGCATTGCCTAAACACATTGCCCAAATTCACATCCTAAGGAACGAGCAGAACTAGAGAGCAAACTAAAAAATGGCCAAGTAAAATAAAAGTCTTCATTTTTCTGATGTGTGCTAGACAACCTTACCGCTAAACCCTTGAGATTAATTAGCTATGGTTGCTAATAATTTATAACCGCTCAGAGAAACTTATGAGACCCCACATGCCTAACACTTGCATGAAAAAAAAAAAAAAAAAATCAGAAAAATGCCCAACTCCTGTAGCTTTAGGAGAATTAATTTTGAGAAGCACAACTGCCCAGAGCTGCTGCTGGCTGATGACCCAGCTGGACAAAACACACTGTCACAGAGATCCACTGCAAGAATCATATTTATTCAACAATTATTTCTAGAATTATAGAATGGTTTCAGTTGGAAAGGATCCTAAATAATCCTCATTTCAAGACCCTGCTATGGGCAGGGACATCCAGCCTCATCCAAACTTGGACACTTCAGGGATCCAGGGGCAGCCACAGCCTCTCTGGGCACCCTGTGCCAGGGCCTCGCCACCTCACAGGGAACAATTCCTTCCCAATATCCAATTTTAATTTCCCCTCTTTCAGTCTGAACCCTTTCCTCCTTATTTTCAAATAGGATGAGTATTTAGTTGAAGGGGAAACTGCACTGGTCCTGGTGAAGTCTCTACCTTTTCAGTGCATATTTTATGGGTGAAATTTTCTTTTTTAAAGGCTAAGGATAAGAGTTGGAAGAAATATCTCGGGTGAGGTTGTGCTGGAGCAGGGCCCAGAGCTGAGAGCAGACAGAGTGCAGGTAAGGAGCACAAGGACTGCAGGAATTGGTGAAAAACCCACAGCCAGGGCTGGGGGGAGACAGCTCTTCCTGCTGGATTAAAAGAATTGAGATTTCTGGAAGGAGATCAGATCTTCCAGAGGCTTTGAGGGTTCCCCGGACTGAGAGTCTGGGATTTTAAATTCTGTGTCTAAAGGTACGAACATATCTTTCCATAAAGTGGTTTTCCCATCACTTAGAAGGAAAGAAATACCTCCTGGTTTTATGGCTGTGCAGGGAGGTTTTGGGGAGTGACCACGAAGAGCTGCAAGAAACACAGCAGAAAATGGAGATATTAAGAGGAGACAAACTGAAAATTGGCAGCAGGAAGAGTCACACTTGCTGCTCCAAAAAGTAATCCCCTCCTGCCTCACTGGAGTGTCTTTAGTTTGAAGATCTGAGGGTGTCCAGACACCCCAAAGAAGTGCCCAGCTGAGCAATCCTCAGGGAGGGAGAGGTCCTATTCCCATTTTACAGACTGGGAAAACAGTGCCACAAGAAGTTAAGGGAGTCACCTCAAGACTGAGCTGCGCCTTTCCCCAAACACTCAAAGCTGGAAGTTTGCACCCCTATCTGTCAATGGATCAAAATTGATGCAAAACTCATTTCAATGGAGCATCAGGAAAATCCCAGCTTCTCCTCCTCCTCTTCCACTCTTGCCTTGCCTCAGGAGGAGCTGAGCACTCAGAATATCTTTCCTCACACACTGATGTTGAGTGGCTGGAGCAGGCTTGGGTTTATTAACAGATGAGATCTTTCTAAACCAACCCCACCCCTCCTCACCCCAGCAAAAATTAAAAAAAAAAGGAGATGGGGGAAGCAAAGGAGACAAAGGCAAAAGGAATGGAGGTGGAGGAGGGTTGAAAGGAAACATCCATTTCACAGAGCTCACATCAGAGCAGAAAGCCGAGCTGCAAAGAGGACAAAAAGCAGATATGAAAAGCCTTTTCATGAGAGTGACCATCTCTCCCTGGGTCTCTTCCTCAGCCTGCCTCTGCCTTTCCCTGGGGAATGCAGGAACTCATCCCAGCCTGCAGAGCAATTGCAAGAGGGCTCTGGGGTTATTTTTAAGATAGAGTCATTATGGCCCTTGTGACTCACTGCCTTGTAATGATGGAAGGATGTTGTTTGATCTGCACAGACACAGGCAGCCAAATCATTTTTTTTTTTTAAAGAAAGGGATCCTGAGGGGGAAAAAAACTATTTCACAGAAAATGACAAGACGGAAGGAAGATGGTTATTGGAGCAGGGTCTCACACTGACACACATGGCACTTTTTCCTGGTGTTTTAACCTCCATTTTCACAGCTCCTCACTTGCATGGCCTTGGCTTCCCAGGGTCCATCGCAGGGCAGTGACTGCACAGCAGTGGACACAGGGAACTGGGATAAATTGGGACAGCCTAAGTAGAAAATAAACCAAAAGGAGACCAATCTCTGAAGCATTTCCTGCCCCTCCAGCTCCCTGGCCCCAAGGGCCTTTTGTGAACTGCGTTTGTCCTCATTCTCCTTCAGAGCTCTCTTCCCGGGATGGTCTGGGGCTGTTTTCCTGGACAGAAATGGCATGGCAGACAGCTGGCAGGAAGGACAGCCAGAGCGAGCCCCCAGGATGTGCTGGGTGTGCAAATGCCAAGGCAGGATCAAAGTATTGCTTGTTTGATAACCTCCCAGTGATATTCCTGAATTAGAAGCAGCCGTGGCCCCGAGTGCACTTCAGCCACAGCATGACCTGAAGGCTGATTTTCCAACACAGCCATGAAGGAGCCACTCCAGTGTCTCAGAGACCACGACAGGAGCCCCAGAGCCAAGCCCAACTCGTGAGTTTGCACTGCTTTTTCACTCTTCTTCCCTTACATAAAGAAGCCAAGCAGAGCTGCCCTGGTTTCTGCTCCATATAAATCATATGGCTGGGCAGTGGGGATCACTTTGACAATGAATTAATATTTCTGGGTTGCTATTTCTGTCCCTTTGTTTGCCCAGACACAAAGGCTCAGCCCTCTGTAGTTCCCAGATCACAATGTCTATGTTGCATGAGCTCATGCTTGTGCTTTTGGACATGTCTTTTTTTTTTTTACAGCTTCTATTGAATTCCCCCCAACTCAGCATTTTCCTTCCTCTTACTCTCAGTTGATCAAATAATATCAAATGGAGCCCAGGAGCTGTGCAGATACATTTTCCTTGTGTTTTTAATAAGGCTGGAGGAGGTAGTGGTAAATTTGAGGGAGTACCTGAGAAATAAGAGGCAGCTGGAGCAGAGGTGGAGCTGATGGATGAAGCAGCAGGAGCGGAAAAGAGCAGAAGGAGGTGACAGTGACAGGAGGGACACGTGGGGCTCAGACTTCATCAGAGTCCTGGCTTTGTTCATCACAGCCTCCCCAGAGAGAAGCAGCAAAGGACAACATCACCAGGCTGGGAATTGTGGAATGGTTTGGGTTGGAAGGACCTTAAAGGTCACTTCATTCCACTCCTGCCATGGCAGGGACACCTCCCACTGTCCCAGGCTGCTCCAAGCCCTGTCCAGCCTGGCCTTGGACACTGCCAGGGATCCAGGGGCAGCCACAGCTTCTCTGGGCACCTGTGCCAGGGCCTGCCCACCCTCACAGAGAGGAATTCCTTCCCAAAATCCAATCTAACCCTGCTCTCCCTCAGTGTGAAGCCACTGCCCCTGTCCTGTCACAAACTCTTATCAGAAGAACACAGAATACACAGGAATAAAGAGCAGAACTCAGACTTTTAAAGAGAACTGATTAGTTCCAGGTGGCTTTGGCAAAGGGGCACAGGGGCACTGGGGACAGTGCTGGCACAGCCCTGGTGACAAGCACAGGGACCCTGGAGCACACAGGGTCAGGAGAGGAGCTCCTGGGGGATCCTGACTGCAGGATCTCTGCCTGTTCACCCCCACCCTCTCAAAACAGAACAAATGAACATAGCAGAGATCCCAGACAGACCTGCAGACTGTTTGGGATGGGCTCTGACTGCAGCAGGAGGCTGTCCCCGTGCTGACACGGCAGAGGTGCGAGGCAGCGAGCCAAAAGAATACTTAGGGTGCAGCAAAACTCCGAGAAACAGATTTTACAGAGACAGACACTAATTCACTCAGTCAGAAACAAATCTCCAATTTCCTGGTCTCCCCGCAGCTGGAATTTCCAAGAGGAAAGAGGACCATAAAGCCCTGAAGGAACAGAAATCTCCCCTCTCCATGCCAGCTCACATCCTCCCCACAGGATCATAAATCCCATATCCCCCAAACAGGAAAACGGGAAATCAGCAGAGCTAATTAACAGTGTGCTTTACCAGGAGGGACTCCCTCTAGCCCACCTCTCATCAGCATCCCTCCCTTTTTGGGAGCAGGGGGCAGGATGGGCCTGGCACAATGTCCCAGCACAGGGACACGGTGGCTGCCACCACCTGCTGGGCCACAGCCCCAGCCCAGCTGTCCCACACCAGCAGGGATTGCCTGGAAAAAGAGCTGACAGCACTGGGAACAACTGCTAGCAATAACCTTGCCCTGCTCCTGCTTTCCCGCTGACAGACATCTTCAGTTTGTTTTCATTTCTTTAATTGATATCTTATTAAATTCCCTATAAATAGAGCGAGCAAAGAGCATCGTGCAGGCAGTTGGGAGACCAGTGCTGGCAGCAAAATGCCCAAAGGGAGGAGAGACAGCGATTCAGGAGGGAAATGAGCCATGTCCAGCTCTCCACAGACACCAGAGCAGCCTGGCACGGGGACAGCAGTGCCACAGGACACTTTCTCAGGGTGATGTGGCACCAGCTGAGCCCCGTGGCTGTGCTGGGATGGCAGCAAAGCCAAGCTCCTTCAGAGAGCCCAGAGCAGTCCCCCAGCGCTGTCTGAGGGAGGTTTGGCCTCTGCTGCACAGCTCACGTCACCGGCGCTGGCAGAACCCCAAGTGACCTCGAGGGATGAGAGACACAGAACATCTGCACCCAGCACAACGCCCTCGGCGAACGTTTGCTCCTCCAGGAACAAGGCAAGGCTGAGTTTCCAGGAGCTGCCCTCTCCAAAATAACCAGCTCCTCACCCTCATCCCCATCCCGCCTTCCTGGCACCACATCACCTCCCAGAAATCTTGCTGGATCAGCTCCGGGCTCTGGACTGGCCACTCCAGGAGCCAGGTGGATGCAGGGTAGGAGAGACTTTGTTTCATTCACACCTTGATGGAAGTGATGGAATCAGCTCCAAGATGATGGAGCTGAGCTCGGAATTGAAGTGCACAAAGCTGGCAACTGCTTTATTCCCATTTTTGAGATGGGAAACTGGAGTGGAGCTGGAATAAGTGATCCATCTAAGCTCCCACTGGAAGCAGGAGGCAGAAAAGGGAGAATCCCAGCTCAGAGCATCCTTCCTCTGCTCCTAAGCACTGCAGCAGGTGAGCAGCTCTGCAGAGCAGTGAGAACAGCAAGGACAGCACGAGGGATGTGCCTGAAATGCACCTCCGGCGTCAGCAGCCCTGCCTGAAAACCTCCCAGGGCTCTGCTCTGGTTCCTACAGTACCACACCCTCCCCAAGGCCTCTCCAAGAGCTTCCCTTCAGCTTCCCGACCTCAACAGGGTGTTAAGAACAAGAAGGCAAAGAAATAAACCACGATTTTGCTTTGTTGCTTCGCAAGAGCAACTTTAGTGCAGCAGCTGCCCTGCCCCGAGGGCTGCAGACACACAAACCCCAGAGTCACCATGTCCCTACAGCAGCTTTCTCCCACTAATTAATCACAGAGTTTATGAACTTCTCAAGAAAGCTGCCCATAAATAACCCCATGGAACACGAACTGATTGCAGGGTACTTTTACTTTCACTGACCACTGTTAGGACCTTTGTGAGGTCGAGCAGAGGGCTGGGCATTCACAGTCACTGTCCGATGACCACAGGGAAAAGCAGAGAGCTTTTCCCCAAATCATACACTGTGAGGCAGTTGCTGTAAATTAACATTCTCATTAAAGCTGCACTCCAAACTTGAACTGGGAAATGAGCACCAAACTTGAACTGGGAAATGGAAAAGCGGAGAGCTTTTCGCCAAATCATACACTGTGAGGTAGCTGCTGTAAATTGACATTCTCAATAAAGCTGCACTCCAAACTGGAACTGGGAAATGAGCGCCACTGTGCCAGTTTGAGGCAGGGCAGGATGCTGAGTGACCCCACCACAGACAGCAGTAAATCAGTCAGGAGAAAAAGGATGCCCGAAGTGCTCTGAGCTGTGCAGAACCAGCTCATCTGCACCAAACTAAGCAATTTCCTTATTTAAAAAATACCCAGTGACAGAACTGTGCTTTAAAAAATTAAATTACTGACCATGCAGTGCCTCAAGTTTTGGGCATGGTGGGCCCTTCTTGTGCCATCCCCACATCTTTACCATGAGGGTGGGCAGGCCCTGGCACAGAGGAGCTGTGGGTGCCCCTGGATCCCTGGCAGTGCCCAAGGCCAGGCTGGACAGGGCTTGGAGCAGCCTGGGACAGTGAAAATTGTCCCTGGATGGTCTTTTGGGTCCCTTCCAACCCAACCCACTCCATCCCAGCCCTGGCACCCCCAGAGCCATCCTGAGGCACAGACAGGGATTGTTCCTCCATCAAAGAAAGACAAGCAGACAGATCGATCGCCGCCCCAAAAATCCCACAGGGAATCCTCTCCCCGAGCCAAACACAACAAGCAGAGCCCTCAGACAGCCCCTGACCTCCTCCTGCTGCTCCTATAGGGTGAATTCCATAGTGTTGGTGTTTGTTATTTTGTTAGGAATGAAAACAATCCCTGCCCAGATCTCAATGCCATCTCCAAACAAACACTCGGCTCGCTGGCAGGAGCTTTGTTAGCACAGCTCCATGTGCTGAGCTGTGCACAGGGTTTGAGCACATGTTGGAGTCTCAGACATTGTCTGGAGCCCTGGACCCTTTTTTGAACCGATTTCTTTGTGGGCTGCACTCAAAACATCCTCCCCAGCAGCCCTGAATGGGAATGGGCACTGTTTGCCAGCCCTGTCAGGGCATCCATGTCCAAAAATGCACAAGGAGATTTCTTGGATTTCCTTGGTGCCTCATGGAGAGGAATAAAAAAAAGAAAAAAGAGTGAACTTTTTTTTTTTTAAAAATGAAGCAAGAGAAAAGCTTTTATCCAAGGATTTTCTTCCAGCCTACTGTCTTAATGATCCTTAAATTGTTTTGCAGCCATGCAAAAACTCCTTGTGCTCCATCTTGCTCCAGATCCCACTCTGTGCCCGTGGGCATTAATTCAGGTTATCTCAACCCTCTTTTTCCTCCATCCTCATCCATCACACTCCTTACCTCCTGCACAGGGAGGAACATGCTCTTCCACATCACTTATCTGCCAATTTCCATTTTCAATCAGATGTCTCCCAGCATTCCCAAACCGTTACCCTGTGTTTCTTTGCCTGACACGTTGTAAAAATAACCCAGACTGCAAAGCTTAGTTGATGTTTATAGGAGACTGTGGAAACTTACAGCTCACAATAATTAACTTCCAATCAAATGTGAAGCTGCATTAAATACAAAATAGAGAGAGCAGTTGGGGAAAATGCTCCAAAATCCACTGGGCACTCTGGGAACAAATTAGTGACATTTATTAATGGGAGAATCCTGGTGGATTCGGTGAGCTAACAAAAGTAATAATAATTAACATTAGTCACGTGAAACATAATTGACTTCCAAATGCTTCTGACATTATTTTCCTAATAAAGAAGCTGGAAAATCATCAGAGCTGGCCGGAGAGCTTATCAGGGGCCAGCAGAGGCAGCAGGATTAGCTGCTCAGCACGGACGGAGCGTGATTCACCCCGAGGAAGAACTGCTCGTCCTTCCCAGCAGCGGCAAGGGAATTTTCAGCAGCTGATCCTTTGCTGCTCTGTCATCCCTGGGCAGGGGGACCCTCGGGGGACCCTTGAGGGACCTGTGCCCGGAGATGTCTGCCATGAGTTGTCCTTTTTAGAGCTCCACCTGATTAACTCCGCTCTGGGTTGGGTTCATCCTGTCTGAAAGTGATGTTTACCTCTGAGAAAAGCTTCACTTTGCTCCTTTGCAGGTGAGGATGTGCAGGGCACTCGCTCCAAGCTCACTGCTCTGCAATCCAGACCTCTTCCTCTGGGTTAAGTGCCTTTTCCACAAAGCCTTTCTGCAAATAGCGACTTACTGCACGTTTTGCAAGGTGATTTGTCAAGCCCTGAGGATGGTCTGATATCACAACTGCTCTGCAGCACCAGCCACACTCCCTGCTGCAAAGGGATCTGTGCAAACTGCCACTGTCTGTCCAGGGAAACGAAGGGTGGCCAAAGGCTCCATCAGGCACAGCCTTCCAAAAGGGGCAGATCCCAAACTTCCAAACCCCAGACTCCCAGGGATCCCAGACTTCCAGGAATCCCAGACTTCCAAACCCCAGACTTCCAAATCCCAGACTACCAAACCCCAGACTACCAAACCCCAGACTACCAAACCCCAGACTACCAAACCTCAGACTTCCAAATCCCAGACTACCAAACCCCAGACTTCCAAACCCCAGACTTCCAAACCCCAGACTCCCAGGGATCCCAGACTTCCAGGGATCCCAGACTTCCAAACTCCAGACTTCCAAACCCCAGACTTCCAAACCCCAGACTTCCAAATCCCAGACTTCCAAACCCCAGACTTCCAAATTCCAGACTTCCAAACCCCAGACTTCCAAATCCCAGACTCCCAGGGATCCCAGAGCCACAGCTTCTCTGAGCACCCTGTCACCCTCACAGGGAACAATTTTTTTCCCAATATCCAATCTGCCCCTGCTCCCTGTCCATGTGAAGCCATTGTCCTTGTCACCTCATGCTCCTGTAAAAAGTCCCTCTCCATGTTCCCTGTGTGTTCCCTTCGGGTGTCCTGCATCACCTCTGCCCTTGCCAGCCCACAGGGACACAAATCGAGCCCTGCTGGGTGCTCTGTGCCTGGGGACACTCAGGTGACACCTCAGGTGACACCTCAGCAGCAGCACCTGTGGGCTCTGCTCCCAGTGATGCCAGCTGGAATAACGAGGGTGGCTTTGGCTATCGTCTGTCCCTCCCCGAGGAACAATACAGCTTTCAGCACTACCAGCTCACTGGGAATTAGTGTCACCGTGTCACACACCCCTGGCTGATGGCCTTTGTCTCATCCCCTTCAGTCAGCTCTACCAGCAGTGCCCTCATCACACCTCCCCAGAGGGTTGGGAGGACATTCCCACCCAGCCGTGCCCCTGCCGCTGTCCCCCACCATCCTCAGGGCCTGGGAGGGTTCCAGTCATTGCAAAAATCCCTCTCACACGAGCCTGGAGAGCCTGGGTGAGACAAGTTTGTCATGGAGAACCCAGATCCCATTTTCCCACCCTCAAGACTCTCCTGTCTGTGCTCTCTCCACCCCCTGGCCCTTCCTCTGTCCCAGCCAAGCTGGCAAGAAGCACCGCAGGGTTCTCTGCCCCCTCGAGCAGATGTTCCATCTGCTTGTGTCGGTACAAGATGCAGGTCAGGTCCTGGCAGCACACAAATCCTGAGCCGCACAGCTAACGAGGAGCATCTGCACCAGGATTAATCCAGGAGGTGGGAAAAGGCACAGCAGCGAGAAAACACAAAATGCCCTTTCTAGTTGCTTTGTGCAAACATTGATTTCCAGGATTTCCAAGAGGTGGGAGAGGTGCCTGGGCTGCTCCTGTTCCCTGGGCTGGGAGGGGAGCAGGGCTAACAGAATTCCTGTTCCATCAAAGCAGGGCTAACAGAATTCCTGTTCCATCAGAGCAGGGTTAACAGAATTCCTTGTTCCACATCAAAATGGAGTTAACAGAATTCCTTGTTCCATCAGAGCAGGGTTAACAGAATTCCTTGTTCCACATCAGAGCAGGGTTAACAGAATTCCTGTTCCATCAAAGCAGGGCTAACAGAATTCCTTGTTCCACATCAAAATGGAGTTAACAGAATTCCTTGTTCCACATCAGAGCAGAGCTAACAGAATTCCTTGTTCCACATCAAAATGGAGTTAACAGAATTCCTTGTTCCACATCAAAACAGGGTTAACAGAATTCCTTGTTCCATCAAAGCAGGGCTAACAGAATTCCTTGTTCCACACCCAAACAGGGTTAACAGAATTCCTTGTTCCATCAAAACAGGGTTTATAGAATTCCGTGTTCCATCAGAGCAAGGTTAACAGATTTCATTGTTCCACATCAGAGCAGGGCCAACAGAATTCCTTGTTCCATCAAAACAGTGGAACCTGCACACTTCTCATCCTGTCCTCGCCTGCCTGTGACATCTCCTGCCTCTGGAGCATCCTCTGGCCTTCCCACTGCCCCTCACCACTTCTCCTTCCCCTCCCCGTGTTCCCAAGCAGCCCCAGAGATGGATCTCATGCCGTTTTTGGGGATAAGTAAAAAGCTGCCTCACACAAACAGAAGGGGAAGATATCTGCGGCAGCTTGCAGCACTGCAGCTCCCATGGGTGATCCATTCCCCAAGGCAACATCTGCAGCAACAGCTGGCCTGCTCCCTCCTGATGGCCTAGGGACGTCTGGAAGTATTTAACACCAAAAATTCAGCTTTTGTGCATCCTACCCTTTTTCCAGGGAATTTACAGCAAGCATATTTGAAGTAGCAAATCCAGAGGAACTGCTGACTGTTGCTAACTCTCCACTTCTTTTTTTTTTTTTTTTTCTTCTAAGGTCTCATTTTACAGTCAACTCTTGTTTTCCTCATGGTGGATAAATGATCTGTTGACATCCTCAGGGCAGAGAAAGTTCCCAGTGGGCAGCTCTTCCTAAGAGACTGCAACAACACCAGCCTGACATGGCATATTTAATATTTGTAAGGTTGGAAGGAAGTGTGAAGAAAAAAAAGCAACAGTACTTAAAGAAACAGTAATTTTCAGGCTTCATAACAAAGCAAGTTACCCAACAAGTCACCTTTAGGCTACAGCCACCTATTTTTAAAGATGAGGCTCAAATAAATTTTTTATCACTGTTGTTTCAGTGTAATCATCAGATCCCAAAGCCTCCTGGAAAGAAGAGGTAGGAAGGAGCGGGAGGAGATCCTGGCTGCCCAGGATGAGGTGTTTCCCATGCAGGCTGCTGGGTGTGCTTTCCAAAGCCTGGGAGGACCTGCAGGGCTCCCAAATTCCCAGGGATGGTTCCTGGTGGCCCCAGCCCCGCTCCCCACAGGGATTTGTGTTATTCCCAGCTCCAGCCATGAACAGAGCGGCCAGCTGGGCATGGAAAGGTCATCACACCTGGAGAGACCCCTGCCAAAACCTGGGCTGTGCTCCTTGCTGCACGCCAGGGGCAGCTCACAGCATTCCCAGGACACAGATCCCACAGGGACACGCTCCCACCTCCTGTCCCCAAACCCCCCTGACCCTGACACTCTCCCAGGCTTTCTCCTGCCTGAGCCACACACGCTGGTCCGGGTGAGCGTCCCCAAAGCCACACAGGGCACGGCTCCAGTGTCACTTTAGGAGATGTCTGCTTCCTGCCTCCCGATTTTCATGATTTACAGGCACTGACAAATTCGCTTCTTCGTGGAGCTGGGCCAAAAGCAGCAAATGACTGCTCCTTCCCCCTCCTGAGGGCCCGGAGCCCAGCGCACAGGGAAGGCATTACAACTATGTAACCTGGGGTCACATTTCACCCTGGACTCAATTACCAAGGGTTAAAAATGGAACAAGTCTTCACTTTCCCATAGGAAAGTTGCTCTCTGTTGCCCACTGCCTCCAGCAGCCTCCCGACACTTCCAGGGAAAACACATCCTCCCCAGCTCGGCTTCAGAGGGAATTTCTCCCTGCTGGAGTGCCTTCCACGCTGGCAGCTCCCCAGCACACAGCTCTGTCCAGGCCACCACATCCTGCTCGCAGGACATCACAGGACGTCCCACTGTGGAGCAGCAAAAACAGCAAAATTATCGCGGTTCGCTCGTGAAAACACCCCTGGCACAGAGAGGTGATGGGAGAAGATGGAGATGATTTCTGCTGGGAAAGGGCGTTCAGGAGAAATGCCTGGAGCAGGGCACGGCCTCTCCAGAGGGTGGCAAGAGCCTGGACAGAGCTCCAGGCCAACTGGGAACTCCTGCTGGCAGTGGGGATGTGAGAATCAGCCCTCTCGGAGCGGGGACAGCACTGTCACCGTCCCTTCCCTGCTGCCTGAGCCCCGGAGCTCACCGGGCCCTGCCCAAGGTTCGTGTCCCACACCCACAGCAGCCCATGGAAACACAAATTTTTGGGGTTTCTGTGCACTGCACCGCTCATTTTCCCCCCACTGCCACTCCTGCAGCAGCCAGGACTCCCTAAAAGCTTCGAGAGACATGATGTGAGTGGAAGAAAGATGAGGGAGATGTTCCAGCAGCACAGCCGTGGGGAGCAGAGCGAGGGCAGGCGGCAGCCCCAGAGCAGGAGGCTGTGCTGGGGTTTGGGGCTCCAGCTGGGCTGGGGGCTCTGGATCTGCTCCTGCACAGTGCCTGGGCACAAGGGATGCTCTGGTGGGAGGAGGAAGAGCCCAGCCTACAGACAGACTCTGATGAGTGTTTAGAGCTCCTGCGGCTGCGTTTGCTGGGTTTGGATGATGCACCTCGCCCTGGAGCTGAGCGAGCCCCAGCCGTGGGCAGCTCTGCCCTGTGCCCACCCTGCCACCACCCCCAGCTGCCCCACAGCCCAGCCAGACACTGCAGGGTCAGAGCCTGTCCTGCTGCCCAGGGCTGGGACACGCCATCCTGCAGAGGTGCTGGGACACCCTTGTTGTCCCCTAAATGTACTCTGGAACACCCTTATTGTCACACAAACACACTCTGGGACACCCCTGCTGTCACTGGACACACTCTGGAACACCCCTGCTGTCACTAAACACACTCTGGGACACCCCTGCTGTCACCTAAACACTCTGGGACACCCTTATTGTCACTAAACACACTCTGGGACACCCCTGCTGTCACTGGACACATTCTGGGACACCCTCACTGTCACTAAACACACTCTGGGACACCCTCACTGTCACTAAACACACTCTGGGACACCCTCACTGTCACTAAACACACTCTGGGACACCCTCACTGTCACTAAACACACTCTGGGACACCCTTATTGTCACTAAACACACTCTGGGACACCCCTGCTGTCACCTGAACACTCTGGGACACCCTTATTGTCACCTCAACACACTCTGGGACACCCTTATTGTCACCTAAACACACTCTGGGACACCCTTGTTGTCACTAAACACACTCTGGGACACCCCTGCTGTCACTGGACACATTCTGGGACACCCTTATTGTCACCTAAACACACTCTGGGACACCCCTGCTGTCACTAAACACACTCTGGGACACCCTCACTGTCACTAAACACACTCTGGGACACCCTTACTGTCACTAAACACACTCTGGGACACCCTTATTGTCACTAAACACACTCTGGGACACCCCTGCTGTCACTAAACACACTCTGGGACACCCTTACTGTCACTAAACGCACTCTGGGACACCCTTACTGTCACTAAACACACTCTGGGACACCCCTGCTGTCACTAAACACACTCTGGGATACCCCTGCTGTCACCTGAACACTCTGGGACACCCTCACTGTCACTAAACACACACTGGGACACCCTTATTGTCACTAAACACACACTGGGACACCCTCACTGTCACTAAACACACTCTGGGACACCCTTATTGTCACTAAACACACTCTGGGACACCCTTATTGTCACTAAACACACTCTGGGACACCCCTGCTGTCACTGAACGCACTCAGGCCCCCAGAGGAAAGCAGGGGCAGCCCGGGGGTGTCCTGGGGAGGGGTTTGGGGGTCCCCTCGCTCTCAGGGGCAGGATGGCACCATGTCACACTCACTGCAGGGCTCAGGTGTCAGCAGCTCTCCCTGGGACACATCTCCAAAAGCTCAGCTCCCAGCACGGGAGGGGTGACAGCAAACCTCATCCCCAGGGTGCAAACCCCAGGACGCAGAACACTCCAGAAAAACCCCCCAGCCCCAGCTATGCTCTCTCCCACACACTGTGCAGCACATATCATTTCCACCACAGCGAGGGGAGAGATAGACATCAATGATCCTCTTTCATTTCTGCTGCTGAAAGCTGCTGGCTGCAGACTCTGGCAGCCAGGGAGCTGTGGCACAGCTGACACAGCCGCTCCAAAGGGGAGCAGCAGCTCCTCACACGGTCCCATCCCTGCCCTCTGCCCTGCAGCAGACCAGCCTCATTTCTAGAGCTCATTAAATGGGGATGAAAGTAACCTTTAAAGGTTGCTTTCATGTGAAACAAGGTTAAAACCAAACAATGACTTGGCAAAGAGTGAACTGGATTTTTTAAAGTGATGCATTTTACTGGAAATCTTATTTCTTTCCTTTTTTTTTTTCTCTCCTTTTGAGCCTGATGGTGGATTATTTTTCCTTGACACAATCCCGCCTCCGCTGTGATAGATGACGGCACATTTAGCAGTGTTCAGCCAAAACTTTTTATCTCCATATGGAAGATGGATGGACGAGGACTCTGAAGCCCTCATCAATTCCATCAAGAACAAACAAGGATCCAGCCCAAACCCCCTCCCAGGTTTGTTTAAAATACACAGAGCACGGGGCAAACGACGTGATCCTATAAAGCTCCATCCATCTGGCACCATTTTCCAGGGTTTCTGAAGCCAAAGGCAACGTGCACTGCTGGAGACCTCCAGCCATCTCCCTGGAAAACACGAGGGAGCTGCAGCCTGGATGGGCTTTGTGCTGGGGGCAGCACTGCCTGCACCTTCCCGTGCCTCGGTGGGGCAGGGTGGGAGGCTGGGGAGATGTTCCCAGCTCTCTGAGCAGGGATCACACACAGCTCCTGGAGGGCAGAGCCTGGAAAAGCCAGAGAAGAGCCAAGTGGCTCTTGGAAAAAAAAAATACCAGGCACTGGACAGTGCAGGAGAGGCAGCCCAGATCAGCAAAGCAGAGCAGGAAATCATGGAGCATAGAATGGGTTGGGTTGGAAGGAGCCTAAGATCATCTGCTTCCAACACCCTGCCCTAAAAAGAGACTTTTCACCAGGACAGGAGGATGGGGCCCTGGAGCAGCTCTGGGCTCTGCAGGTGCTCCCAGCACAGGTGACTTCCCTGCATCAGCCCAGGTCAGACAGCATTTCCAGAGGGGAGGGAGTGAGCAGGAGATGTTTAGGGCTCTGAGTGAGTCAAGGAAAAGGAAATCCATCAGCATCACCGCTCCTTCTGTCCTGTCTTTGCTCCTCACCAGAGATGAGCCACAAGCCCTGAACGCAGCAGTGGCAGTGCCACGTCCCACAGGACCAGCCCCAAAATCCCTGACCGCTCTCACACTGCCCCTTCCCACCTGAACCAACGAGTACCATGAGCAGAGGTAAAGGAGGGATTTCCCTGCGAGGTGTTAGCAGAATTCCAGGGAAATCTTGCTGGGGAAGTAACCTGCAGCAGGTAGGGCAGAAATGCCTCCAGGGATGGGCACAGGAGGTGCAGAGGGCTGAAAGGTGTCCCCTGTGTCACAGCCACATCTTGGCACAGGGTGCAGCAGCAACAGCCACCACACAAAACAACACATGCGCCACAGCCCTCCCACACCTCATTAAGAATGGCCGGGGCTCCCAGCTCAGCATGCCAGAGGAGTTACCTAACCAGCAATAAAAACTGCTTTGGCCCTGTCTCTGCTACAAAAGCCAACACTCCTCATCTCATAAAATGCAGAGAGCACCCAGATGTTTATAAACTCTGCTGTTCCCCACTGGGGATCAGAGCTGACCATGCAGCTGACAGGAGCTTTGCAGATGTTGTCATGGAGCAGCAGATGATCCTCCCCAGCTTCCCTCAGCATCAGAGCAGTGCCCTCAAGCCACCACCTCCTGTCACTCCAACCCACTGGCCACGGCTGCGTCCAGTGCAACACCTCCTGGCCAGCAGGAGCAGCGGGCAGGAACCAGCCTAGATGAGGTTTAGAGGGGATATTGGGAAGAAATTCTTCTCTGTGAGGGTGCTGAGACCTTGGCACAGGTGCCCAGAGAAGCTGTGGCTGCCCCTGGATCCCTGGCAGTGTCCAAGGCCAGGCTGGACAGGGCTTGGAGCAACCTGGGACAGTGGAAGGTGTCCCTGCCCATGGGGAATTGAATTTAAATTATTTTTATGGTCCCTTCCAACCCAAACCAACCATTCCATCTGCTCTGTTTACATGGATGGATGGATGGATGGATGGATGGGTGATGGATGGATGGATGGATGGATGGATGGATGGAGGGATGGATGGATGATGGATGGATGGATGGATGATGGATGGATGGATGGATGATGGATGGATGGATGGATGGATGGATGGATGGATGGATGGATGGATGGATGGATGATGGATGGATGATGGATGGATGGATGATGGATGGATGGATGGATGATGGATGGATGGATGATGGATGGATGGAGGGATGGATGGATGGAGGGATGGATGGATGGAGGGAGGGATGGAGGGATGATGGATGGATGATGGATGGATGGATGGAGGGATGGATGATGGATGGATGGATGGAGGGATGGATGATGGATGGATGGATGGAGGGATGGATGGATGGATGGACAGGGATGGATGATGGATGGATGATGGATGATGGATGATGGATGGATGGATGGATGGATGGATGGATGGATGGATGGGTGGATGGATGGATGGATGGATGGATGATGAATGGACAGGGAGGGATGGATGGATATGCAGGTCAGTGGAAGATGCTGCCCACACGCAGCACATCCCCATGGACATCACAGATTTTGCTGCATTCCCAGGGCTCTGCTGCTCCCCAGGCACCTTTGGAAGGCTGCAGTGCCTGCAGAGCTGCTGGCTCCGCTCTGAGCACAGCCTGGGGCAGCACACGGAGGAGCTCCAGGGGATCTCCCAGTGACAAACGCCCTCCCAGCTCAGCGGCAGCGACCAGGCCAAGTAAACACAGAGTGTATTTATTGCTGCTAGGAAATGCTTTGGTTTCTCCCCTCCTCCTCCATGTTCGATTGCAGGGAGCAGCAGCGAGCTCCAAAGCACTCCCTCCATGTGGTGCTGTTCAGCATGGGAAGTAAACACACTGCTAGCTTGGACAGATCATTATCCCTTCATGCACGGGGCTGAGGAAGGGGGTGGCAGTCTATAATGACGCTAATTAAGTCCTTAAGTGTCTCGGTAAAAAGCAGGTAAGACTTCAGCAGAAAGCAGAATATTCCATTAGGGCAGGCTTCACCGTAGACACAATGCTGCATAATGGGATCCTGTAATTATGCCTGCACTGCAGAGACTTTTAAAAAAAGGAACCCTGTTTTACATTCTCGAATGCAAACAGCATGAAATGATGTTGCTTAGAAACCTTTACACTCCTACAGTGTGTGCAAAAAAGTTATTCCAGACATCTGTATTTAAAATAAAATTTAAAAACAATCCTACCGCACACACTCACATGGATCTTGGCTTCACGTTGAGTGATGAAGCCTATGAAATGTCAGAGGAAATTTAAATTAAAGGGGAAAAAAACGACACATGCATTTAAAAAAACTTGAGCAGCTTGTTAAGTCATTTCAGGTTATGTCTGGTACTGTTCCACCTCACCCCTTCACACAGAGCTGCCTCTCCGTGGAGTGACGGTGCCATTTGTACCAACCCAGCCTGAGAGGCTCTCAGTGATTTCCCGAGTCACGCTGACCTCAAATACCTGGAAAATACTTTCTTTTCTAGAGAAGCCACCCCTGCATTCACTCCAGGACTGGCACACACGGAGCAGAGCACTGTCCAGGTGCTGGAGCCACAGGAAAACCCCATCAGCACAGACAGAGGGACAATTTTATGGACAAGTCACAGTGCAGGGCACGGGACCCAAAGCCCCAGTGCTGCTGGCTGCTCCTCCAGGCTCCCCTCAGGCTGAGCAGGGCGGAGGGACCCTCAGTGCCCCAAAATTTCCTACACTCAAGGTGATACAGAAAGATCTGCAGCAGCCCATAAATAGCATTTTGCCAAGCAACATCCTGATCCTTCCTCCCATAATCCGAGCATCGCATCCCACAGATGGCAGGGCCCAGCAGGGAGAGCTTTGCCTCAATCCCAGCCAGGCAGGAGGGATTGGGGCTTCCTGCATCGAGAAAAACAGGATGGATTGAGGTTTTCTGCACCCAGCAGGGCAGGAGGGATTGGGGCTTTCTGCACCCAGAAATACAGGAGGGATTGGGGTTTTGTGCACCCAACAAAACAGGAGGGCTTGGGGCATCCTGCACGCAGAAAAGCAGGAGGGATTGGAGCTTTCTGCATCCAGAAAAGCAGGAGGGATTGAGGTTTTCTACACCCAACAAAGCAGGAGGGATTGGGGTTTTCTGCACCCAGCAGGGCAGGAGGGATTGGGGTTTTCTGCACCCAGAAAAACAGGAGGGATTGGGGTTTTCTGCACCCAGCAGGGCAGGAGGGATTGAGGTTTTCTGCACCCAGAAATACAGGAGGGATTGAGGTTTTCTGCACCCAGAAAAAGCAGGAGGAATTTGGGTTTTCTGCACCCAGAAAAACAGGAGAGATTGGGGTTTTCTGCACTCAGAAAACCAGGAGGGATTGGGGTTTTCTGCACCCAACAAAGCTGGAGGGATTGGAGCTTTCTGCACCCATCAGGGTAGGAGGGATTCCTGACTTCATTCCATGTATCCAAACCCCAACCCTGACCACAGCCCCCAGCCAGGGCTGCCACTGCCTCCCACCCACCACTGCCCTCCCCACCATCTCCTCCTCCTCCTCCTCTCCGAAAAGGTCACCCCGTGTGCCTGGCAACCGAAGCAGCAGGCACGGCTGACGGATGTGTCACAGCTGCCACCACGCTGGCACGGCACCGCGCCCAGGCCAGCGCCGGGGATGTGACAGACCTGACACCGAGGGACGTGTCCCCGCCAGCTGCACCTGGCGCCCTGCACAGCGCTGAGCTGATCCCCTCTCAAACCCCACAGCCTGTGGGTTTGCAGTCATCCTTTTGTCATTCCCCACTGGCAGAGGGCTATGGACACAAGGGATGGAGCCTGTGTGCCTTCATGGGCAGAGAGATGTGGATGTCCTGAGGGATGAGCAAATGTGGAAATTCCTGCAGGGAAATCTCCCTGATGGGAGATGGGGATCAGCAGAAGTGCCTCTGGTGAAATGGCCCAGGATTGTCTGGACTGTGCCAAGGAGCTGAAGCTGTGCCAGGGAGGTTTAGGGTGGATTTTAGGTAAGGTCCTTCCCCAGAGGGTGCTGGCACTGCCCAGGCTCCCCAGGGAATGGGCACAGCCCCAGAGCTCCAGGAGCGTTTGGACAGCGCTGCCAGGGATGGACAGGGTGGGATTGTTGGGGGTCTGTGCAGGGCCAGGGGCTGGGATGATGATCCTGTGGGTCCCTCTCAGCTCAGGATACTCTATAATTCTATGAACAAGACCCCTCCACGAGGCGAGGTTTTCCAGCCCTGCTGGTACCTGCCCTCTGAGGTCTTTCCCAAGATTCCCTCAATCCTCAAGACTACAGGAGCTAGAAGCCATTTATCTCAAAATCACCTTCAGAAATGCCACTTCTCCCTCTATTCACCACAAAGAGCCTCCTCATAAGAGGAGATTAACTGTTATGACATTTTAAATGGCAGAGGAAGCACCTTCTCTGCACAGAATTTCCTGCTGACACCAGGGAAGGCCCACAGGCAGTGTCTCTGGGAATTCCAGCTCCCACACGAGGCTCCTGCAGGTGTTCCAGCCTCCTGCCAGGGAGCTCCAAGGGGTGCTGCAGGTATCCACAAGTGTTGGGGAGGAAGAAATAGGAAAGTCTTACAGAAATTATTACCTGGCGAAAGATGCTAAAAATATAGAAATTACAAGCGAGATTGAAATGAAGACAAGTTTTGAGATACCAAACCTCAGTTACTGAATAAACTGAAAAACAATGGTATGGCCACCCAGGTAATCTCCCTCTCTGACTGAACAATGACCTTCCTTGAGTAGACAATAGCCCTTGCCTGCCTGCAGGTCCAAGGGTCAGAGCAGACTTTACTAACTTAGCTTAAGGTAAAAAAAGCAGTTTTTAGAGTTTAAAATATAACGCAATATGGTAACACAAGGATGCTCATAGGCTGTATGTAAATGCTATAGAATTTGTATCTTGTCCTAGATTGGTTAGTGAAAATTAGAATATTCAGCACAGAATATGATTTATTGTATTGTAATCGAGAACCATGGGATTCCCGTATTCCCAATTCCCGATTCCTGTACCTCTCTCTCTCTCTCTCTTATCTGCCTAGGGCTGTGTCTTGCAGCTCCTGGCAGGCTCTTACCTCCACGCTTTTTATCACAATAAACCTCATGCTCTAATACCAGACTCTAGAGATCTCTGCCTCCATCCAAAACCACATCCACACACCGCAGAGGCCATCCAACAGGCGCTCAGATTTCTACACACAAGCTGCTTCACCCACACATGCCAAGGAGCCAAAGCTGGAGCCTCACTCTCCAAATTCCTCCGCGCTGCTCTGGGGCAGGAAGCGCTGCTCACACCTGGGCATGACAAACCTCAGCTGAGCCTTAAGGTGCTTCAAAGCCTTCTAGTAAAGCATGAAAAGTATGATGGAGCTGTGAGAATCTGTGCATCATCCAGAGGGCAGAAGCCAGCCGGTTTCTGATAAATTCCACACCTCTGCTCCGACTGGAGGAGCCTCAGGAACACATCCCTCCTGGGGAATGTGCATGGAGCAGGGATCTGCCCTCCCCTGCCCCTGGGACAGGAGACTGTTGGGGAGGATGAAATAGGAAAGCTTTATAAATATGATTAGCTGGCAAAAGATGCTGAGAATATGGAAACTATAAGCGAGATTGAAATGAAGACAAACTTTGAGATACCAAACCCCAGTGACTGAACAACTGGAAAACAATGGTATGGCCACTGAAGGTAATCTCCCTCTTTGATTAAACAATTCCCCTTTTTGATTAAACAATCCCGCTTTTTGATTAAACAATTCCCCTTTTTGATTAAACAATCCCCTCTGCTTGCAGGCAAGTCCAAGGGTCAGAGCAGACCCTACCAACTCGGCAGAGGGTCCAAAAAGCAGTTTTTAGAGTTTAAAATATAACGCCGTATGGTAATGCAATGACTCTCATAGGCTGTGTGTAAATGTTGTAGGATTTGGAGCTTGTTCTAGATTGGTTAGTGAAAATTAGAATATTCAGCATAGAAGATGATCTATGGTATTGTAAACGGCAACCACGGCATTCTATTCTATTCTATTCTATTCTATTCTATTCTATTCTATTCTATTCTATTCTATTCTATTCTATTCTATTCTATTCTACTCTACTCTACTCTACTCTACTCTATTCTCTATTCTCTATTCTTCTGTACTTCTCTTCTCTCTCTCTCTCTCACCTCTCTGCCCTGCTCTGAGCTGTGTCTGGCAGCTCCTGGCAGGTCTCCTACACCCACACCTTTCACAATAAACCTCATGCTCTAAGACCTGACTCCAGAGATCTCTCATCTCCGTCCCGACCGTCCAAAACAAAAATCCTACAGGAGACAACCTCGGCAGAGGCACATTCTTCTTCTATCTCTGATTGCTGCTAAAAATAATCAATAGGAGCGGCGTGGCTCAGCCTGTTCTCACCATTGTTCACCGTGGGGTGAAGTCCAGATCAGATGGAGTGCAATTCCATGTGCTGCTCTCCCGGGCTGTGTGGGAGCTGTGCTGACCCTCAGTGCTGAAGGGCAGGACAGTGCACCCAGAGGGAAGGCACTGACAGTGCCTCCAGCAAGGGGGAGAGGAGAGAACACGCAGAGAAATGGAGATAAGGAGCTGGGTGTTTACCCAGGTGAGAAGCTGGAAATGTGTGAGCTCGGAAATGATGAGAGGATGTTCACCCATTATAGCCACACACCATCAGTCATCTCCACCCTGGGATCTGCAGTCACCTGAAAATTCAGTGTGTGCTCTAAAATCTTCTGAATTCAGTGTGCTCCCCAAATCTTCTGCTCATTATCGAAGCTCAGCTGCCAACCAAAAGTTATTTTTCTTAATCCCTCTGTGGTGAGACCAAACAGTTAAAGGACAAGCCCAAAGTCTGAAAGGTAACAGTGCCAAATAAAACATCCTGGCAACTTCTGCCCACGCTCCAGAATAAACCTCCGAACAGCAAGGAGGTTCCATTCCTCTGCGCACTTCTCATTTGAGAGGCCAGAGAACATCTGATTTCTTGTGGATAACTCCTCAAAGCACAGGTTCCATCTGGCTGCCCTCGGCATGGATAATGGATATTTTACAGGGGGTGGCTGGGTGAACAGCCAAGAGGAATAAAGCAAAAGCCTAAAATTGCTGTTCGAGATGGGAAATCGGACGAGCAGCACCTGCAGAGCCCACGGGATCTCTTCACCTCCTGCCCCAGGAACCAGGACTGCAAAACCTTTGAAGCTCTTTCTGCCGTGCCTCGTTTAAAATCCACTCCTAAAGGCTTGACCCAACACCCACAGCAAAGCAGAACATTCCCAGCAAGAGTTAAACACAGGAAACCTGTTGATTAATTTACAGGCAACAAGCTGCACTAATAAAGCCCCGGGGACCTTAATCAAGCTGTTTGCTGGTTGCCAGACCAAAGCAGGAAGATGGGCAGAGCTGTCAGGATGGATTAGCGTTTGCCCACTGGCAGCACTGCTCCTGAATGGAAGAACGAGGGGCAGGAACACACACAGAAAGGTCTTTTCCAGCCCCAGTGGTTCCATGACTCTCTCCACGCAGCTGCAGAGCACGGAGGGGAAATGATGTGCGTGGCTCTGGCAGGGGCAGAGCCCGAGGCTGGAAGGCTCTGAGCTCCCAGCCTGCACAGGGGATGGGGTTGTGTTTGGGTTTTACCTCCATTGTTCGCAATTCCTTCAGAAAAGCCGGGAAGGAGCGATTTCTTCCCTTTTATCCTTTTTAAAAAGATCCCATCCTTTTCCGTTCAGTAAATTTTCCTGGCCCCCCATTCTCCTCCTGTTCCACAGAGAGCTGAATGAAGTGAAGTTGTTTATAACTGACCCCATTTTGGAGGGTTTGGGCGACACACGTTGGGGTCAGGACGTTTTGCAAATTCAGCTGAAGGTCAGAAGGGACCATTTCCTTTCATTATGACAAGGCTTGACTCAGGTACCTTTATCTTCCTGCAGCATTCTCAGCTCTGACACAGCACCACGGGGTTAATGAGCAGAACCCAAACAAACCCTCTGCCTCCCATCCCTTAACCAACTGCAAGGAACCCGAGTGGAATCAGTGCTGGAACAAGCCAGAATTACAGATCTGAACTCTGCTTCTGGTTATCTGCAAGGAAACTTTTCATCCTTTAAGTAGCTAAACTTTACTTAACCTTCTTTTTCACCAGAAGGAGGTTTTTGTGTGCTGCCAGGGAGCCTGTGCCTTGGGGTTCCAGTCTAGCAGGATGCTGTGAGGCCAAGAGGATGTGGAGAGCTTGTAAAACACCTGACTGCACACAGGAACCAGCAGAGAAGGCCAAAAGATTGATTTTATTTTGCTAAAGCTCAACAGGCCAAAACAAAGGCGCAGGGAACCGCTCAGCTGTGAGTCCTGCTCACATCAGGTACGTTTGAACAAGGCCATTTCCCCACCAGATCCCTGCTGCTCCAGCCAGCAGGGATGGAATATCCTGTGGGAATTCCTGCAGCCGGTGTGAGCAGATCTGCTCATCTCAGCACAGCTTTGATCATTTACACCAGGCAGAGATCACCTCCTCCTGCACTTACAGCTCCCCTGGACACCACGAGGGACACGGGCAGCATGGTGACACCTCAAAGCTCGTACCCAGAAGGGATGAAGGGGACGGTGAGCACTCAGAAAATGCAAATGAAGCTGAGGATTAGCAAAAGCAATTATGAAAAACAAGTAGTAGGAAATTATGATTCATCAGGAGTTGAATCAGATGTGGAGCCCAGTCCTGTACTCAGTGGATTCGGTGATGGCAGTGAGGATTCCAAGCCTACAGATATCAATTTTAAAGCTATTCAAATGCACAAAAGGCCCAGCGATAGTTTTGCAACACCACCCTATTTCTCAGACAGCTCCAGACTCTGGAAAATGTCTGTGGCATCCTTCTCACCCACGGATACCTCTCTCCCCACCGACACCTCCAGTCAAGAAGCAGCACAGCATGGAAGCCAGAGGGGCAGAGCTGTGTGAGTTTGCCCCAAGGCAGAGGCCAGGCTGGGTCAGTGGGTCAGTCTCTGAACCATAAATACAGCAGCATGAAGTGTTCCCTAGCAGATCTCAGAGCACTTTCAGTGCTGTTAGAGAACACTGACAATGTCACAGCATCCACAGGAACAGCTGGGAAAAGTGGAGACACAGAAATGTGCCTTGCTCAAGGTGAAGAGCTCTTGTTCCTGCCCTGAAGAGGACTCTGGGTCCTCTCGGTCACTCCCTCCTCCTCCTTCAGCTGAGGAAAAGCCCTCCAGGCACAGCCCCAAGCACAGCCAGATTCCACATCAGCTCCAGCTGCAGGATTTTCTCTGGGCAGAGACACCAAGAACAGGTCTGGAGAGACCCAAATCCCCAGGAACAGCCTCTGATGAGACAATCTTTCCATGGCTCTGACTGGGAACAGGATCAGCTCTGAAGCTGGGGAAAGGCTGGCACAGACCCTGCCAGGCTGAGCACATCACACCTGGGTCAGCTCTTGTCACCCCAACTGAGCAGAGCCACCTCGCCCTGTCCATGTCACTCTCCATCTGCAAAGCTTCATGTTAAAACAGAATAAAGTCAACTGTCAGGTGAGTCACTGCCATGAAGATGAAATAAGAAAGCTCCACTCCAATCCCTCCATCCCACTCCAGGCTCAGCAGCCAAGACTTTCCCCCATCAGCTGCAAACTTCCAGCCTTGCCAGTGAAATCACAAGCAAAAAGCCAGCAGAGCCTTTTTTCCCCCCTCGGTGTTCAAAGCCCGTGCAGCAGTTGGATTCTCACAGGCTGTAATTTCAGCACCCCTCAGGCATCCCAAACCTGTGCCAGAAATGTGTTAGCACCACCCTGACACACGGCACTGCTGGGACAGCTCTGCCAGACCTTCCAGAGGGGCTGGGCTGGAATTATTCCTGCTGCTCTTCCCTGGCTTGGGAGAGATGCTGATGAAGATTTTTGAGGGGGGTGAGCCTCCCTGAGGGAGAAATGTGGACCCAAATACAACGAGAGAGGATTTTCTGTCACAGAGAGGCTGGTGAGGTCACAGCGATGAGCAAACCCCACGGGATCACCAAGAAATGAGCTCTCTCACCTCCTTCTGTTCCTTTATAGAGCTGAGGGACCAGCCAGGGTCTCAGCCAGCTCCTTGCAGTTAGGAGAACCTGGGGAGAACCTCGGGGAAGCAGAAGGAGGACCATCCTTGAGGGAATTCGTGCCCCAGGCAGAACAGACCCTCGGCAGGCTCAGTCCAAGCTCCCAGTTCAACCAGTGCAGGGTCCCCAGCATGGCCACACAGGGTCTGGGCGCTGACAAAAAGCAAACTTTGCTCATGGGCTGCCTCAGTCCCCTCTCATGGTGGCTTTATTGGCTGGTCACCCCAGCACTGTGTCCCCAAAGCCACAGGAGGCCACGGGAAAGGCACAACTGCTGACCCATGCCATTGTTTAATGATCCCAAGGGCCACAGTGGTTCTGGGACAGAACCCCAGGAAAGCTCTGCCGTCAAAGAGGAGGAAAAGCCTGGCTAAGCCAAGAGTAAATCAATGGCAACGACTGGAATACAATTTCCCAGCAAAAAGGCAGAAGATAAAGACAGCACAGCAGTCCAAGAGAGATAAAGATGATTCAGGGAAGACAAAAATCAGTAGGGAAAGGGATGGGGGAAACCCCAATGTTCAGAACTTTGACCACACAAAAAAAGTCAATTCACACAATACCTGTATTTTTTCTTCACTTACTGTAGCAGAAAAATGATATGAAAATACAGAATATAATCTTCCTGAAGCCAGTGGAGCATGAGTATAAATTACAGCTGCCAAAAAGCTGAACACAAAATCAAACCAGGAGATCACTTGCAGGGGAATTTCAGATGGCTCTGTGGGTCACCTCGATCTCCAGCAGTTACAGAAGGAGAAAAAGGTGCAGAGGAACTAAATTATTTATGTCAGTCAAGCTTATCTGTCACTGGGATACACCTTTCCTACCCGAGCACATTTCTGGGATTAATGATCAGGCACTATCTGGAGCTGGGCAGAAGAGGAGGAACTGAAGTGATTTGGTTATTGGGGAGGAAAAAAGGAAGATGTATTACCCTGCTCAGCTAACAAACCTTGAATTTCAGAGAAATATCTCCCTGAACCAGGAAAATGATACTTTGTGATAACTAAAATTTAAGCATTGAAGGATAGCAAGAACAAGAGCTCTGCTGAAAAGTGCATCCAGGAATGACAACGGTGCCAACTCCTGATAAACTAATTAAGATGCTAATTAAAACCAGAGCTCTTTCCCATCTAGGGCTCCCAGCAGAGAGTGGTTTTAGCCTGAATGAGTCTCCCCAGGGGAAGGGAATGGGTGGATGAAGAAAGAGATGCCAGTGGGATGAAGATTGACACCAGAGGGTTTGGTGCCCAATTTCCTGAGGCCCTTCCCGAGAGGCTGCTGAGGACACCCCAAAACCGTGGGAAATGGGAAGCAGCAGAGTCAGGGAGGAGAAATAACCAGGGAGTTTCCTCAGGGCACTTCCCTCACCCCAAAACACCAACTCCCCAGGGCGATCACAGTTTACAAGACCAGAAAACAGGCTGGGAGGGCAGGAGTTAAAATTCCCATTTTCCCACAAATTATTCCCAAAAAGAAAGCTGAGAAAAGCTCAGAGGAGCAGGACAGCAGCAGCTGTTGGCATGGGCAGCACCCACACCCTGAGCCTCCCCAAAAATCCATGAGAAATCGCTGGAAATCACCCCAGAGATGAGGGTTAAGGCTTGGGAGCCCATGGATAGCAGCACTGGGAATGGAGCAGGGCCTCAAAAGGATGAAAAGAAAGCATTCATCTTAAAAAGGCAGAGCGAGCAGGTGACAGAGTCAGTCCCAGGTTTCACTTTCTCCTTTCTGAGAAAGTTACTGATTAAAAAAAAGATACGGACGCTGTCAAATGAAGGTTTGGAAAGTTAGCATTTGCCAAAGGCTGTGTTGAGTAATCCTAACTCAGCATTCCTGGATGCTCCTCCTTTCCAGGACACGGAGCAGGTGTCTGCAAGGAGTGGGAGAAAAGATGAATTTCAGGGCAAGCACTGTGTGTTTATCTTTGCAGCCTTTCAGAATGTTTATTTTGGTTTGGGCGTGGACAGGCCTGTTAGAGGAAATGATTTAAAAGACACCACATAATTGCACAAAAGCACATTGTGTGGCAATAATCCTCCCATGAAATCCATCCCCCGGCGAGACATCACCGCGGGGCTCCCACGAGAACCTCAAAGGCTCAGCCCAACCTGCAGGGGGACACCTAGGGGACACCTGGGGGGACACTGAGGGACACTTGGGGGGACACTGAGGGACACGGGGATGGGAATTCCTGCCCAGCACAGCTGTGGCCATCGAGAGGTGAGAGGCTCTCCTGGATGGCTCTTCGTAGTTGCACTGTTTTAGAATCCTTCTGTTCTTTCTCACAGAGAATAGAGATAAATTGCATTATTTTACTTTCTTAAGCTCTTTGTTTGGTATTAGGTGTTATTTGGCTGTGACCAATGGTTTTAGGAGGTGGATTCTTTGCTGACCAATAGTTGCTAGAATATTAATGGATATAAAAGAGGTTTCTTGTAAATAAAGCTCTCCTTTTCTTGAATTCTCTCAGCCAGCCTCTGCAACTCTCGGGGACTCTAAAGCCACAGCTCTTCTCCCCCTGTCCTTCCCTGCCAAGCCCCAGGAGCTGAGCTGGGAACCACCACCCCAAAAGGCAGGAAAGTCCCTCGGGGATGCTCTGTCCCCAGGCACAGCAGCTCTGGAGAGCTGGGAGGAGGTGAAACACGGGATCACTGCCCTGGCCAGCAGCCAGGCAGGCTCGGGGAGCAGACTGCACAATTCTCTGCATAACGGGATGATCCCGCATTAGGAGAGATGCTGATAACGAGATTTCCGTAAGCACTCCTCTCCCAGGGCACTGCTGCTGCCCTTAGGATGGTCCCAGAAGGATTTGATCGCAGTTTGAGAGGCAGGGAGACATTATTCCACCTGGAATTTCACCACAATCCTTCCACCATCCCCTGGAGCATCCGAGACTGGCAAGGTTTTGGTTGATGGGAAAGGATTCCTGCAGCACCACCAGGGCCTAAGAAAAGCTCCCTCCCAAACCACTTTCCTGACAAAAAGGTGGGTGGAGGGGAAAGCAAAGGGTCATTTTTGGTTTCCACTGGCACCAATTACGCCTCTGGCACGTTTATAGAATTTTTTTTTTTTTCCCATCATCAAGATAGTGAGGTTAGGCTTTTTATTTTTAAATAAACAAAGGCTGCAGTGGGCAGTCTGTGCTGGGGCACGTCTGGAGCCTCCAGCTTATCGGAGCTGTCACAGGACACAGAACTTTTGTTCATTTTATGTGGGGGGAAAAAAAGAAAGGAGTGACAGAAACCCACGGCCCCAGCCCAGAGGGGGCGAAGGGAGGTCTCCCTTCTCTCCAGCAGAGTGTGGATTTAGCTTGTCAGCTGTGACTGGAGGCCACGAGGGAGCAGCCACAGCAATTAACAGCAAAACAGCTGCTGCTGCCACCCCGAGCTCTGCTGGGACTCCAGCGCTGGCAAGCAATTAAAAGTTCACAGCAAGGCCACAAAACTCATCTCCAGGGGCACATTTAGAGTCCCTTGCCCAAAGATGCAGCCCAGGGTGGGTTTGCAGTCAAAACCTTAGATTCAGAAGTCCTTGGCTGGTTTAAGGTCCAGCCTGGGATCCCCTGGAGCAGAGCCCTGGTGGCACCAGGGACAAGCAGGCTCAGGGTCCCCAGAGCCCCCTCCCCATGGGGGATCAGGACCAGGGAGGGATGCCCTGGCAGGGGAGGGCACTCCACTTCTGTCTGCTTTGCCTCTCCTGGCCTCACTCCCCCCGTTATACATTACTGGGGAAGCAAAGGTATTTGACAGCTGCAAAAAAGCAGATAATTCTGCCTGCCATGCCCGTGTTTACGCAAAAGCCGCTGGTTTATGAGGAACAGCTTAGTCAAAGCACACAAAGAAACACCCTGCAATATTTTTTGAAGAGGGTTTTTTTTGGTGTTTTTTATTGCTTCGAGAAGCAAAAGGTTAGGTACAGAAATAGAGAGAACAAAGCAGCTTAACAAACAACTGCTTCTTGTTTTTCTTCTTCTGCACGGCCTCTCCCAAACCCAGCTCCCCCTCCAGCTGCTCCCCACACCCAGTGCCCAGGGACCCTCGTGCTGTCAGCCCCCAAACCTACAGAAACATTCAGCTGGGAAGGAGAAAACCTCGCAGGGGATTGTCCCAGCACGGCCAGGGCAGCTCAGTTTGTATTTGTTTCTCCACATCAGTGTGAGGAGACTGAGAGCAGGGGGAGATCCTCCCTCCTGCTCTGCCTCTCCAGTCCCCAGCTGCTCCTCCTGACACCTGGAAACCTCAGCAGCCACACAGACCAGGTCCTGCTCTGCCCCTGCCACAGGTCCTGCTCCAGTCCTGCCACAGGTCCTGCTCTGCTCCTGCCACAGGTCCTGCTCTGCTCCTGCCACAGGTCCTGCTCTGCCCCTGCCACAGGTCCTGCTCTGCCCCTGCCACAGGTCCTGCTCTGCTCCTGCCACAGGTCCTGTTCTGTTCCTGCCACAGGTCCTGCTCTGCCCCTGCCACAGGTCCTGCTCTGTTCCTGCCACAGGTCCTGCTCTGCCCCTGCCACAGGTCCTGCTCTGTTCCTGCCACAGGTCCTGCCCTGACTGTGCCACAGGTCCTGCTCTGCCCCTGCCACAGGTCCTGTTCTGCCCCTGCCACAGGTCCTGTTCTGTTCCTGCCACAGGTCCTGCTCTGCTCCTGCCACAGGTCCTGCTCTGCTTCTGCCACAGGTCCTGCTCTGTTCCTGCCACAGGTCCTGCTCTGTTCCTGCCACAGGTCCTGCTCTGTTCTGCCACAGGTCCTGCTCCATTCCTGCCACAGGTCCTGCTCTGTTCTGCCACAGGTCCTGCTCCATTCCTGCCACAGGTCCTGCTCTGTTCCTGCCACAGATCCTGCTCCAACCCTGCCACAGGTCCTGCCCTGCTCCTGCCACAGGTCCTGCTCCGTTCCTGCCACAGGTCCTGCTCTGCTCCTGCCACAGGTCCTGTTCTGCCCCTGCCACAGGTCCTGCTCTGTTCCTGCCACAGGTCCTGCTCTGCTCCTGCCACAGGTCCTGCTCTGTTCCTGCCACAGGTCCTGCTCTGGGCCCATCAGGTTTGGGTATCAGGTAAATCCAGAATTAGCATCCCTCGCATCAGCAGGAGCCCTGGAATGTCCCAAAATCCCCCCTGAATGCACCGATCACAACTGAGAGTCAGCTCAGCCCCAGGGTGCCACAAGGCTGTGACAATCCCAGCAATCCCCAAGGGACAGGGAGCAGGCAGCACTCCTGGTGCAGCCCCCAGCAGGAAATACCAGGGTTATTGTTACCCTGGGGCATTTCAGAGGGCTGTTTGTCCCCACTAACCTTCAGCAAATTTAAGATAGAGGAAAAAACATCATTTAACAAAATAGCAGCAGCTCTCAGGCTCGGAGAAATCTGCTTTGCCAGCTCAGCACACTGACTGTGCTCCCAAAACAAGCCATGGTATCCCAGCTGGGATAAAGAGAGAAACAGCTCCTGTCCCTGCAGCACCTCACCACCTTCAGCTCCCCTCTGCAAGGCACGAGAGGACAGAAAAGGGAGGAGAAAGCTCCATATCTCCCAAAATTAAAGTGTTTTTTCCTGCCCCAATGAAGGGAATGGCGATGGCTCAAAAGGGGAACCAGCCTGGCTGGAGCCCCATCGCCTGGGAATGCCTAGCTGGGATCCAGAGCCATCCCTGGCTGCAGCTGAGGCAGGGAGGGCTGTGCTCCCTCACAGGGTTTTGCAGGTTAAATTTGGGATTTACTGGCATGGGAGTGCCACATGCAGGAGAAGAGATGCACACACATTTCTGGGAGTTGGACTCTCCCACTCACAGGGCTCGAGTGAAAAACAAAACAGGTTTGACAGAGAACAAATTAATTCAGCATGAAGAAGTTCTGAAAAAATAAAAATTATCTTTGACAGACGAAAAATAGATAAATCCTCGCAGAAGATTACTTTAACAAGGCCAAAAATCCATCACAATGCTGCAGAAAGGAGGCACAGATAAGACTTTAAAATGGATGTGATGTTTTTATACCCACAGGCAGCACAGTTCAGAGATGACAGCAGGGATCTCAGCCAGGACTCCTGAACTGCCCCGAGATTTGAGGGATTGCTGCAAGCAGGAGAAGATAAACCCTCCACCCAGAGCAGGTGTCACCAGCTCCAGATCAGCTGTGTCACCTCAGCCTCAGTTTCCCCTCCACACGGCCAGGCAGTGGGACAGTCACACACACAGCTGGGGGTTGTCCCAAGCTCTTGTCACATTCTGCAATGTGACATTTGGATGAGTGCTGTGCCCTGAAAATGAGCTTTGAGAGCAGCCAGACCAATCTGGGTGCAGTGCACATCGTTCCATCTGCAGATTTCCCAGCCCAGCCCATGGCCCTACCCCAGACACCACAGATCTCTCCCCAATAACCCCAGCAGACCTCCTCTGTCCTGCTCTGTGTAGTAGCACTGTTAAGAAATCTTTCTCTTCTTTCTCATGGAGAATAGAGATAAGTTGCATTTCTGTACTTTTCTAATCCCTGTGGTTTTGGTACTGGATGCTGTAGGGTTGTAACCTATCATTTTAGGGGGTGGAAAACTGCCAACCAATAGTTGCTAGATTATTAATGCTTAAATAAAGTTCTCTCAATCACCATCTTGGTGCTGCCTGCCTGACTTCCCTGCGAGCTTCCGCGAATCTCCACGAATATCAGAAAATTAGAGCCAACAGCTCTGCCTTCCTGGCTTTGCTGGGCTAAGATTTCATCCTTGAGGGGCAATCACGAGCTGCTTTTCAAAGCATTGAGGTTCCCTTGTAACTTTTGAAATACACACACACTTTATTCTCAGAAATCATGGGGCACAAGTGCTTGTATCCCACTCCAAAAGAACAGCAACAACAAAAACATGCTCTGCCCCATCTCCTCAGCAAATCTCTACAGATTTCTCCTTGCAAGGACTCCTTCAGGATTCCAAACTCCTGCTCAATTTTCAGGCTGCAGCAGGCTCTCCCCAGCTTGTGCAAGTCCAGAATCCAGACAGGCTAACCCTGCTGGATGTCACCTCCAGCACTTCTCTCTGTGCTCTCCTTTCCTCCTGGGCCCTTTCCAGCCTCATTCCCTTGCCCTGTCCTCCCAAAGCACCTGCAGGGAGCAGTTCCCTTCAGCACAGCCTTTCACAAGTCCTTTTTCTGCGTTCCTCCTCTTGCAGAACAAACACGTTCCAGGTTCGCAGCCTCTGGGAGAGTTTTGCAGCTGCTTTCGAGCCGGGCACGTGTTGTGACACCTCACGTTTATATTTAAGGACCTCCAAATGTTTCACACAGATTCTCCTGGCCTCCTTATCCACCCAAGGACGCTGAAGGGTAAAAAGATCCAAAATTCGAGCAGCAAGGCAGAGCAGAACCACGAGTGGGAGATAATGCCTCAATTTCAGAGCGAAAGGAGCAGCCACGCAGGTTATTCTGCCCTAAAACTGCAGCCAAATTCTCTTCCACTGTCTGTTTATCACATCCCTCGTTGCTTTACAGAAATCCAAGTTAACCTGCTCAGCCCAAAGCCTCCAGCTCCCCACAGCCGAGCGTGCACCACGGCTGACCTTTGCCTGCGCTCTAAATCGGAGTGCACATTGTATTTCCCCAGCCTCTCGTCCGTGTTTTCCACAGACACAATGACACAAAAGAGGCAGAGCCCTCGAGCCAAGCCCTGCGAAGACGGTGGCTTTAAATAGCCCCTTTGTCTGGCTTTTCCTTGCTGGAATATTGCACATTATTTAGAACTGAGTTTTAGCTTTATCACAGACCCAGAAATAGAGACAATGGAGGGCTGGGTGAATTTTTACATCATTTCAGGACCTAAAGTTTTTCATTCCTTGCTAGCCTCGCCCTCCACTGCAGGATTTGTAGCTGTTTCCCCTTCCCTGAGGGGCTCTCAGACCCACGGGAGGGACCCCAGCCAGGAAGGGAAGAGGTGCCCAAAAAAAGTGGGGCACGACATGTGGGAAACCTCACCTCTGGAAATTGAGGGCAGAATTATAAAAGCAAAGCTTCTGCCCTTGATGGGGAAAAAGTCAGCAGCTTCAGCAGACTCTGGGCTGGTACCCAGATGAGGTCAGAAATTAAAAGGTGTCTCGACACGAAATTAATGGGAAAACTGTCAGGAGAGTAAAAGGAGCTGTAAACATTTACGCTGCAGTTCAAGGCAGGAGCAGGCATTTATAACCGTGTGCTTTGAGTGCCAAACATGAAAACCGAGTCCTTTCTAGTCAGGACACACGGATGCTCCTTTTTAGGAATGTGCAGCAGCCTCAGAGAAGATAAAGTGCTTGGCCCCGGTGAAGAGCCTGAGCAGGGGTGGGTGAGCATTCCCATGTCCCTCAGGGCTGTCATCGCTGTGTCCCCTCCTCAGGACAGCCCCTGCCCCCCTGGGAAGGTTTGTTTAAGAAAGAACACTTTGTGTTTGTCCCAAAGCAACACAAAGTGCCTCCAGCAAACCAAAATGAATCCAGATCTGCAAAAAAGGACATCACTACTAAAAATGAACTTTTTCCTGAGCCTCAGCACAGGTTGGGTGGAGCTCTGAGCAGGCTGGTCTAGTGGAAGGTGTCCCTGCCCATGGTGTTAGAACAGGATGAGCTTTAAGGTCTCCTCCAACCCAAACCATCATGGGAATCTGTGGGGTGAGGCTGCAGGGAACCCCACACAGCCAAAATCCTGGGATGATTTCACACCGTGCATCGAAAAGGAAACACAACACGTACTCTCTATCACCACCTCCATGATAAATCCACACAAACGCTGTTCATTTATCAGTAAAACATCCACCCGAGGCAATGGCTGAGCCCCCAGGTGAGCTGAGCTCGGCACAGAGCTTTGGGCAGTGCTGAGCTGCAGCTCTGCAGCAGCAATTTGTTAACCAGAGAGCAGAACCAAAGTGTGTCTGAGCAAACCACGAGGGGAACGCTCTGCTTTCCCCCAGCTCAGCCGGCCTGGAGCCCAGGAGAGCTCAGGGGTGTGAATCCACGCAGGGTGGGCAATGCCAGCACGGCCCAGGCAGGAGCTCACCATGCCATGGAATATTCTGGGTACAGAGACAGGGTGAGAAGCACAGCAGTGAAGACAAAACAGGAGCTGAGGAGCTCCCAGCTGCAGGAATATTCCATGGCATGGTGAATTCCAGCTGCAGGAATCAAATCCCAACTGAACCTTGGGCAGAGGCAGCTGTGCTCCCCAGCGCTGCGGGACAGGCTCGGCTCAGAGCTCAGGTGGGCACAGGTGGCAGTGCCAGCCCCAGCTCCGGGCTGGAGCAGGAGCAGGAGCAGGCAGATCCTTTCCTGAGGCTCTGGCGCCATCTAAACCCAGAGCTGCGATCCTTCATCCCTCCCGCTGCCTTTCGGAGCGGAGGGAACACAAAACCCTGCGGTAGCAAACTCCTCTTGCTTCTCCAGCACGGGGTCTGTCCGGAGAACTTCCTACAGAAGGAAAAATCCGGGAGCTGAGAAAAGCCCAGGAAAGACACTTTGGGAGGAAGCCAAGCACTGAATAAGGTCAGATGCACCAAGAAGTGGCCCAGCACAGCACTCTGTGCTGCTTTGGAACACTCCCAGCAATGCAATTTGGTTTTACACTCCAAGACCATTAACAGAGTTCAATCAGGGAATGATTATCTAACGCAGGCATAAGTCCACTTGCATTATGCAAAGAAATCTTTCAGCGACTTTTGACCTCGTTGAGCTGCGCAAGGTGCAAATAATTCAAAGTTTCTCCCACACGGAGAGACTTTCTGATTGTTCAGAAGGATGAGCATCGCTCCTGGAGTGAGAACTCACCCTCATCTGGGTCCCCTCAGAGCTTTGCTCTCCTGGGACCAGCTGCTGCATGGTTATTTGCTTTTCTTTTGATCCCTTAAGCAACCTGCTCCACACTGTCCTTTTCCTGGCATTTATTCAACTTTTTTTTTTTTTTTTTTCCGGTGAGTTAGAGTAGCAGTGCTGACTTTTTGTCCTCGGCTGCCCTCCAGTGACAGTGTCCACCCTGGAGCCCCACTGCCCTCCTGGGCTCACCTGGCCAGAGCTGGGGACATGGGGACCTGCACAGCTCACCAGGCTGCAGAGCCTCTCTTATAAAAGACATCCAAAGCAATATTCCTAAATTAAGAACCCTCATGCCTCAATGACGACTCCAGCTTCAAGGATTTACTGAATTTATAATCCCACATTCCTGCCTTCTACCCAAACACTGACGATCTTTCTTTTAGTCCTTGACAGTTAATTCCATCTTGGTTTAAATTCTCATATCCAATATTAGAAGTATCACCAAATGCATTTATTTACCTTCCCTGTTAAGCAAACGGAGCAGCAGCAGCTGTTGACACAAGGTATTATTGAGGTCTGGCTTACCTAACAGTTCATTAACTTCCAAAATGTTATCTCCAATTCTGTTTTGCAGAACTGGCTTTATAATCAAAGACTGGATATTTGGATTTCAAAACAAAAACAAACATCAGGGAGCACAGTTATTCATCGGTTAGAAATAGTCTTGCATTACACAGCAAACATGTAAATCTGACAGGGGCTGACCACCCAAAACCAAACAGCAGAAAGGGCTCCCAGGAGAGAGAAATACCAGAAACGTGAGAACACAGTACAGCAGAGCTTTACCTGAGCCCAAAGCACTCATTTGTTAGGAACAGTCAGCTCTCCATCCCCTGGGGTTAGTGACACCCCAGAGCACAGCAGAGACCCTCCCTGAGGTACAGCCAGCTCTGAACTCAGCGCTGCTCTGCACACCTGAGAGCAGCAGCCAGCAGGAAACAAGGCTCAGGACTCATTTGGTTTGGTTTGTTCTTTTGATTTTGGGGTTTTTCTGTCCATTCCCTGCCCAGTTCCTGAAGGGAGAAGTCTTTGCTGCAGGGTTAGACACCCCAGTCTCGCTTTGCATTGACCCACATTCCTTTTCTCCTGCTGTAGGTAGGACTGGGAGCTCGCTCTGGATTTCTGCCAATGAACTCGCCACTCAGGGCAATCAATCCTGCTCCAAAGGTTCCTGGCACAGCTCCAGAGGGACTTTTCCCTCCCCTCCATACCACACACACCTGTAGGGAGGCTCGGGCAGGAGCATCCAGCAGTGCAGCTTCACTCCTCTGCACATCATGCTACTGAACTCACTCACTGAGTAAATGACAACACCCTCACCCTGCCAGCAGCAAAATATTTTGAGTTCCCCCAGAGGAAGAGAAAGCAAAACTAAGTCCTTAAAGCTTTGTCAAAGAAGTCACTAAATCAGACCATGCTCTAGATGCCTAAAAAAAAAAAAAAATTATCACATCTCTGATATTAAGAACCAGGTGGGAAGAATGACATTTTATTGAAAACTGAAATTGCAGCAGGTCACACACATCCAAAAGAAAAACCAAAACTGTTCTGCAGTTTTTGCAAACCCCAAAGGCCTCAGGGCAAGGAGAGGTTAACAAGAAACAAGTTAGGGCTTGCAGAACCTCTCCACAGCAATAGCAAGTAACCACGATGCTGCTTCGCCTTAGCCCACACGTTACTCAATGCTTTTCTTATTCCCACCCAGGATTATTTGTATTCCAGAGCGCTGGCATCTTGCGCCGGTTGGCTGAGCTCAGTTATCAGCTCCCTTCAAATCCAGCCAACCAGGCTGGCGGCTGTTGGACTTCTTGGACACGAAAAAAAAGACGCATAAAAGGCAGCAAGAACCTGACACCCGGCCGCGCAGGCAGCGCCAAGCCGTTTGTTTTCGCAGGTCTGCTCTCCCGGCCCCGGAGCTGGGATTGGCAGGCGATTTTGGAGCGCAGGACTTTGAATTCCGGCGGGTGGATTTGGCAGGGCTGAGCGCGGGCAGCAGCTGCGAGGGATGAAAGTACATTCATGCCTCGGTTCTGGTTCGGGAGGGGGAGAAAAGCCCCCAGACCCCCTCGGGGTGTCTGGCACGGTCCCAGCACGGGTGAGCAGAGGGCTCTGACCTGCGGCACCTGTGCTGAGCGCGGTCCAAGCACTGCCATGTCACCTGCCACCTCCCTCCCTCCGTGTCGCCCGCGCTGTCACATCCTCCCCACCGCGTTTTGTGCCCAGCGATGCGGCAGCGCTGCGGGAGCCCCGGGCCGGGTGTGCCATGGCCCGGAGGGGAGCGGGACCCGCACGGAGCCACCGGAGCCGCACTTACCGGGGACAGCGGCGGCGCGCGGGACGGACTCGGCGTTGCCCATGGGCGGACGGAGCGGAGCGGCTCGGCTCGGGAGGGTCCGTGCGGGGCAGTGCGGGGCTCGGCTCGGCTCGGGAGGGTCCGTGCGGGGCTCGGCTCGGCTCGGGAGGGTCCGTGCGGGGCTCAGGACAGGCTCGGGCAGCTCGGCGCTCTCGCCGCGATTCGAAGCTGCCGCCCCGCCCCGCCCCGCGCCCGCACCGCCAACCGCGGCCGCGGGCGGGACACGACACGGGCGGGACACGACACGGGCGGGACACGGGCGGAGCGCAGCGGCACCGATAGGCTCGGCTCGGCTCGGCTCGGGATCGTTCGGGTCCGCTCGGTGGGCTCAGCCTGCAGGAGGAGGTGCCCATCCCGCCCCGGCGATCCCAAAGTTGCCCATCCCTACCCGCACCGCAAAGAGACGCACGGAATTAACGGGGGGCCTCTCCAGGGTCCCTGACAATGAGGAATTGTTTCTTTTCTGGAAAGGCTTTAACAGCCGCACAGCACGGCAGCCTCGCTGTCACCTGTGCCAGGGCAGGGCTGCTCCTAGGAAAGGTCAGGAGACAACGCCAAGGGACAGGGTGAGGATTGAGGATTTCCATCCCATCCCAAGCAGCGTGTGGTCCTCTGGTGCCACAGAGCTGGGAGATGTACAGCTGGGATGAGTCCTGCTGCCTTCTGTTCCCCATTATCTCATTTACTCTTCTGTTTGGCACAGGACTTACATGGATTTTGAAGGAAGTAAAAGAGCAAATTAGAAGGTTTGAAATTCCTGAGTGTTTCTACTGTCACAGCAGCCCAGCCACCCCTGGGAATAACAGAAAGGGGAAAAAAAATGACAGTGGGGAGGCCACCATTTGTCCCAGTGCCGATTTCCTCTTCCACAGCTGCATCCAGAACATCATTACTGGGTGCCAGCAGCTTTGAATTGCTTGAAATAAGATGAAGACACATCCTGCCCTGAAAACCATGGACAAAATAATGGGAACATGATGTACAGACGTGCGGGTTGCTGCTTGGAGCCTGGGAATGGGCTGAGTCCAGCAGAAAAGGAATACTTTTGTATACATATTACATATGTATATAAATATGTATTTATATACATATATATATTGTATATATATATCTAAGTATTTTATATATATATAAATAAAATATGCATTTTATATATATATATATATATATATCTTTATAAATGTATTTATATATCTATTAAAAGAAAAGTGATCCTTCTGCAGGAGCCTTCCCAGAGCCCACACCAGACACCAGGGTTATGAGCTGGGGAAGGGATGTCCCTCCCGAGTGTGAGCAGAGGGTGACAGTGACATGCGGATGCTCCTTATCTAGCTGCTAATGCATTTTTTATCTCCTCCCTCAGGTGACAGCGATGTGACTTGAGCCAGCCTCGTACTTGAGCGACCTTCAGAGCAGTCCCTCACCGCCAGGTTTGGGGCATTAGTGTGCCTCGGGTTTCTAATAATAACCCTGTGACAACAATCCCAATCCAGTGCAGCCCGGAGGGGACTGGAGTCAGACCTCGTCAGGGGCTCCAATTCCTGTGAGCAGCGACAGGACCCTGGGAACGGCTGGAGCTGGGTCAGGGCAGGTTTGGGTTGCACATCAGGGAAAGGTTCTTCCCCAGAGGTGCTGGGCACTGCCCAGGCTCCCCAGGGAATGGGCACAGCCCCAGAGCTCCAGGAGCATTTGGACAGCGTTGCCAGGGATGCCCAGGGTGGGATTTTGGGGGGTCTGTGCAGGGCAGGAGCTGGGATGATGATCCTGTGGGTCCCTCCCAGCTCAGGATATTCCATGGCTCTATGAATAATAACAGCAGGAGTGCTGAGTGTTTCCAGTGGATCCTGAGCAGGTTGGGACTGGTGGCACACAGGAGCTGCAGCCCTGGGGAGCTCCAGCCAGTGCTGCAAAAAGGCACTGATTTCTCTGACTTTGTCAAAGGCAAAGGGAGGAGGCACTCACTGTGTGTTCCCAGGAAACACTCAGACACACTCACATTCCTGAGGAGGGCGAGTAGCGCATGGAGCAGCTTTCCCAGCCCTCTAACAACAGGGACGTTGCTTCCACCTGAGCAGGTGCAGTGGGAACAGGAGTGCAGAGAGCACGTGCGGAGCTGCTGCTGCCAGGGCAAGGGCCCCGGGGGTGGTGCTGTACAAAACCTGCCCTTTCCCTGCAGCTGGGCCACGATCACAGCCCTGCCCTCCTGGCCAGAGCTTCCCCACCCATCAGAGCAGCCTCCTGCTATCCACATCTTCTCCCACCTCTGCTCCAGCAGCCTCCAGGCTGTCCCCAGGAGGAGGAACAGGAGCACAGAGGATGATCCTCGGCCACCTCTTGTGGTTGCACTGTTTTAGAACTCTTTCTGTTCTTTCTTAGAGAGAACATAGATAAGCTACATTCTTTTACTTTCTTAATCTCTGTGTTTGGTATTAGGTGTTATTTAGTTATGACCAATAGTTTTAAGAGGTAGATTCTTTGCTGACCAATAGTTGCTAGAATATGAATAGATATAAAAGACCTTTGTTGTAAATAAACTTCCCCTTTTCACCATCTTGGCTCAGCTGCCTGAATTCTCTCAGCCAGCCTCTGCAACCCTTGGGGACTTTGAAGCCACAACCTCTGCTCCAAGGGACAGAGACAAAACCCTGAGAGGGAATCTGGAGGTGTGGTGTGGCACCTTCCCATTTCACTCCCACTGGTCACTGCCCGGCCCCTGTGGGACAGGGCTCTCAGGAGGCATTGCCCACCTCTGGCACAGCACAGAGCTTCAGGAGATGATGTTCTGGCAGAGGCTGTCTCTTTTCTTGGGCAGCTGTTGGCACACCCCTTTAATCCCTCCCTGCAGCTTCCCCTCACGAAGGAAGGATAACACCACTCCGGGAGGGCTGGATGGGTGGCATTTAAAACTGGCCTGTAATGTTTGACACCATCTTGAGCAGGGAAAGGGCTATGGAGCACCACATCCCCCAAAATAGCCCTGCATTATCCTGGACTCTTCCTGTGTCAGGGTCATGCTCTGTACAAAGGGTTGCTTAGGCTAAATTTTCATAATGTTTTTTCCACCATTGAAATATCACAAAGAGCACAGATTTCCCAAGGAGATTTGGAGCCAAAATGCACCGATCCCGACCTGAAGAAAGGCTTTTTTATTGTATGCAATCTGGCTGGCAATGGCCACAGTAATGATTTCTTTAAATCACAAACATCTGTCTCTGCTGAGACCTGAGCTGAGCTTCACCAACCCACTCCATGCCAAGACCACCAAGAATCTGTCAGGCAGGACTAACCCTCAACATGTGTTACTGGCCTGGAACCAAAACCCTTCAGCAAAGAGAGGTTTAGCTCCCTTAAACTCTCCCCCCTGAGCTCTAGGGACACAGAGAGCTGAGTTGGCTGGCACAGCTGCATGGGGCAGCTTTCCCAGCAAGAAATGGGCAGGAAGATGCTGGTTTGCATTCCTCCCCTCTCCCGTGCTCTGCAGGCCCTGGAAGAATAACTCAGTCCAGGGAACACAGAAATGAGAGCAGCCCTTGTGGAGGGAGAGCACTGGAGAGATTGCCCAGGACACATCTGGGCTCAGCAGCTGCTTACAGAAACCCCAAAATTCCCCTTGTGCTGCTGGAGAGATGCTTGGGAAAGGTGCAGAAGATGCCTTTGGAGCAGTGTGCAGCAGTAAGGATCGAGCCCTCACTAATGCAGGGATGTTTTTGGTTCTGGCAGTGTAATCCTTGAAAAAAACGTATTTTCCTTCCTGAAACCTGATAAATGCAGCAAGAGCAATAACACTCTGCTGCTTTTTTGTAGTTTTATCAGCAGATCTCCAAGCACCTCACAAACCTTGTCCCCACACTGGAGAGAACCCAGTCCTCAGGGAACAGGAGGAATAATGTTTTCATCACAGTCACTTAGAGGCTGTCCTGGTACAACTCCCCACATTTCCCAGTGCTCACACTGGGTTTGCATCCCACACCTTCAGGGTATGGCCCTGCCCAGGGCAAGGGGCTGGAATTAAATGGCATTTGAAGTCCATCCCAACCCAAACCATCCCATGATTCCATCATCTCACCCAAAACTTTGAGTGCCTCACTCTCCACACTGAAGAGCAAAGAGTTACATTCAGTCACTTCACATTTTTCAGTGCACAGCTCTGTTAAGGGCCACTTGCAAAATAACAAAACTTTGTTCTTTCTGTGAAGAACAGCTGAGTGATGTGACAGATCAGCACAGCTGATTCAAGTGAGGCTCCCTCCAGCATCACTTCAATCCTGACCTTGGATGACTTTACCAAGCAATGTTCTTCCCTTATTTTTGCCAGCATTTTCTCTCTCTCTGTAAAAAGTAGATAACAATGTTGAATTCTCCCCTCAGGAAGCTATGGGAATTAAACAGGCAATTCTTGTTAAGAAAATTAATGCTCTGAAAACACAGTCATAAGGACTGGGCAGCTCAATTGCATCATCACTGCAATGAAATTTCTGTGGTCATTACATTAAATATAATCAGTTATGGGCCCCCTTGTGCTGGTTTTGCAGAGACACAATAAATGCCTCAGCTTTGAATTTCACAGAGCCACAGAGGTTGGAAAAGCCTTCTCAGACCATCGAGTCCAAGCTGTTCCCATCCCCATCTTGTCCCCTGCTCAGAGTGCTGAGTGCCACCTCCAGGAACTCCTTGGACACCTCCAGGGATGGGCACTCCAAACCTCCCTGAGCAGCCCCTGACCTCCCTTTCCATGGAGAAATTCCTGCTGATGTCCACCCTGAGCCTCCCCTGGCCCAGCCTGAGGCCGTTCCCTCTCCTCCTGTCCCTGTCCCCTGGGGGCACAGCCCGACCCCCCCGGCTGATGGCTCATGCTCAGGCTCACACTGTCACAGCCCTCCCAGGCTCTTTTCCCAGGTTTTCCAGCCTCTCTCCTCCCCGGGATCGGCGCTGCGAGCATCCCCCGCTAGAGGGGAGCTTCGCCCCACGAACCGCAGCGCAGAGCAGCTCCGCTCCGCTCCGCTCCGCTGGGACAGCGCTGCTTTCCGCGAAAATGCTCCCCGAGAGCACCGCCGCACGAGTGGAGGAGTTTTTCTCCGGGTTCAGCTCGTGGGAAGAAGCTGGTGGTGAGCTCTGGAGGTTCCAGGCACAGCCCAGCCCTGCTGGTGCCTCCCGGTTCGCCTCGGGAAGAGAATCGGGGTGCTGTGGCTGCGCAAAAACCACGTCGAGACAGCTGGAAAAGGAGAGCATCCTTCCAGTGAGCTACTCCAGGGTCTTCCTCAGATAAAGCTGAAGGTTTTCGTGTCATTAGAGTGTTTTGTAAGGTTTCGAAACCTCTGGGAAATCTTTTGATACGGAGGAGATCTCCGGAGTGAGCACAGACCCTGCAGGAGGGAGGTGACACCGAGGGGACATCCCTCACCTGCCTGCTCTGACAGCCTTCCCCAGCCCAGGAGTGGGCAGGGAGGCCACAAATGTCCCTGCCGAGGCCACGGCAGACCTGTCAGACACGGCTGGCACCTCGACACACACCGAAATGTCATCTGATAAGAGCATGGAAAGCCAAAAGGAGAAAACAACCCCAAACCCACACGAGATGAGATCACCGGCAGGTCCCCGGGATTTGTCCCCCAGAGAGTCCCCGAGCCACCCCAGCAGGTGGCACACAGACACACGGAGCAGACACACGGAATTAATTAACGCTGTAATTAGGCACGGTTAATGAAGCAGTACCGGACACCTCCCAACCACAGCTCCAGGATTTCTTGGGCTGAGCACCACGGGTGATGTTCCCATGTCCCTTGTCACCCTGGAGCTTATTCAGGGGTGGACATGGCCATTTCTGGCCTGGCAATTCCACGTTCCGTGGGTGCAGACAGGGGCACAGGCACTGCCCTGAGGACTCTGTGCACTCTGCAGCCTGGCCACAGTGAGAGATGCTCCTTGGACCTGTTCATCCAATTCCCTCATCCACAGAAAACCTCTCTGGCAGCTCCCCACAGCCCCACAATATCCAGGAATTCAGATGACTGTCCCAATTCCTTAAATTCAGCCTGGAAAAAGATTTCTGTGTAGGAAAAAGATCCTTCCAGAGAACACAATGAGCAAGCTAGCCCTATTTAAGCTCCTGGCAGCTATTTATTTACTCATTTTGCCGCAGCTATTTTAGAGGTTGTCATACGAGAAGGAAACTAAAAAAAAAAAACCCAAATACTTTTGGCTAATGTGACAGCAAAGCTGGACAAGATTAATCTCTCTGATTGTGACTCTTGTTACCACAAGTTAAATCACATTTCAGGAGGTTCTCACCTACATTTCCACCAGACTGAAAATCCAGGTATGACATTTTCTCATCATACCTAGAAAATATATTGTTTACTACACAAGAGACATCCCTCAGGGCCATGTAAGAGTGGGGTGAGTAGGTTTCAGGGCTACATGAGCAGGGTCAGTAACAGCGACATGGGGCTGGAAGTCCTGATGTGTGAGGTGTCCGAGAGCAACTTCTCCTTTGGCTCACCGTGAATCACCCCATCACTCCCATCAGTCACAGGATTTTGTGGACTCCCATTTCAAACGGAAACAAATGGTGGAAAATGCACTCAGGAATATTTCAGAGCGAGTGGAGGCTGATAAAAGCACTGACATTTGGTGCCTGGGGCCTGGTGGGGTTACTCAAGCAACCTGAGCCTGACTTCTTTCCATGCCTCTCTCTCCTCCATTGATTCCTGGGTGATTTTTAACAGGTCTCTCCATGACTCAGTGCCCTCTCTCTTTTGTGCAGAGGTGCTGGAGGCTCAGCTCGCTGATAAAGCCCAGCAGGTTGTGCAGCAGCCGTGACTGCAGCGTGAATAAGAGCCTGAGATCAGCGGCACCGCTGACGCAACGTCTCCCCGAGTGACATCGTGTTTACCCACAGCCCAGGTACGTGCCCTGGTCGCTCAGCAGGACCTCGCTGGGACTCCCAGACACCGCCACGGCAGAGGTTTCCTCCCCAGGTGGCAGAATTTTGGTTGAAAAGAGCCACCTGGGTTGTTTTTTCTTTCTCTGACAGGCTCCAGAAGGCCGGGTAATGTCCCACCATGGCTCTGGAGGTGCAGGTCAGTGAGGCACAACCTGCTTTTCTCCTCCCTGGTTCTCTCTGCAGCCTGGATCTGCATCCAGGGTTTCACTGTGAAAGCCTCGAGTTGTCCCAGCCTTTTCCCAGTGTCCTGGGAGCACAGAGCTCCGAGAGCTCTTCGGTGACCAAAGTGACACACAAACAGCACAGCTGGGACAAACCTCCCCCAGGGCTGAGCAAGGGCCTTGCTTTACCCAGCAAATGCCAGAAAAGTCCAGACAAAAGATCAAGCAGCAAATAAAATTAGCACTGTGGGCTACACGTAACCTGCCCAGAGCTCACTTGGTGTGGGAAGGGGAAGTGCTGGAGGTAGCATGACCAAGGTATGTGGGAGGAGGCAGAGAAGAAAAGCTGATCCATCCTCCTGCTTTGCCCTGCTTCAAAATACGAGACCCAGCAGTCAGAGGGGAGGCTGGAAATGTCCACTCGGCCAAGGAGCACTGGCAGGACTCGGCTGTGTCTGCAGCACTTAGCAAGCCTGGGAATGCATGGCCAGGAGGGTCAAGAGCTCGGTTGTGCAAGCAGGTTCTGAAAGGACCGCCTGGGTTTTTTTCTATTACTAATTATGAGAGCATTAACCTCAGCTCCTGCTGCACAACATCAGCTGCTCAGTCCTGGGGACTCACCAGGGCTGTCTCTGCACCCCTCCCTCCCTCCCTGGCCACGTTGCTCCCACCCACAGCAGAGGATCCAGGCAGGGCTGCCTTCCCTGACCCTTCTGCACCCACTCTCCATCACCCATTTTTCTCTGCCGCCCAAAACCGTTCAGGTTTCTCCCAGGAGGTTGTACAGAGGATGGCCACTTTCCCTGTGCCAAGCCTGCACAGAGCCAGGGAGCTGTCCTGCACTTCTGATCCCAATTCCCGTGCTCTGGAGGAGCTCTGGCACCTCTGGGGTGGCAGGGCCTGGCACGAGGTGCAGGCAGGGCTGGGGGTTAGGGGGTGGGCTCTCCTCACACAAGGACTTGATTTTCTCTTACAGATATGGGTCAGCCTCCCCTGCTAAGCTCCCTCAGCTCAGAATGGGATCAGGGTCCCAGACACAGACAGATGTGACACAGATGTGGGTTCACATTGCCCTGGAGCTCCCTGCAGCTTTGTCCCTTCCGCTGAAGTGGTTGCAGGACTTAGAAACGCTCCTCAATGCCAGGTTGGATGGAGCTGTGAGCCCCCTGGTCTAGTGAAGGTGTCCCTGCCTGTGACCAGGGCGGAGTTGGAATGAGATGGTCCTTGAGGTCCCTTCCGACCCCAACCAGACTGTGACTGTGACCTCCTCCCGAGGCAGGAACTCGCCCCCTACTCAGCAGACTGTGCCCAGGGGCCCCGAGCCGTGCCCAAAGGCAGCGACAGGTCAGAGCTGGCAGCACAGGAGGCAGAGCAGGACAGGCAGCGCTGAGGCTCCTGCCCTGCCTGCACAGCCAGTTCCAGGGCCAGCAGGGCCAGGGAGGCTCCCCGAGCGCCCCGAGCACAGCAGCACTGCCTCAAACCCTCCCTGCTGCAAGGGCTGCGATTCTTCAGAGCATCCACAATAATCCCTTCGCGGGCCCACAGCCATTTCCTGGAAGCTTTGCCTTTTTCTGTGCCATGAAGGCCAGGCGAGCCTGAAAAACCCGTTTGGTTTTGTTTCATGTTGATTTTGTATGATTTTTTCCCTCTGCGTGGCTGCCAGCGCTGCTGTGCCGTTGCTATGTTTTGCGGTGGTTAAGCACAGCACGGCTCCCACTGCCAGCACTGACGCGAACCCTGCGGATCTGCAGCAAGCCAAACCCTCCCCACAGCACTGCAGGGACAGCGTGGGGCCACCCCTGCCCCACAGCCCCCTCCTCACACCCCCAGCACCCTACAGAGAGCCCCAGAGGGGAGAAACAAAGCAGCAGCTCCAAGGTTCAAAGAGATTCAAACTTTTCCGGCCCCAAGAACAGCTGGAGCTGAGCTCAAAAACTTCCTGAGTGAATTTTTGGACCCTCCAAGCTGAGGTTGGGATGAGGTTGGTGGGGTTTGGCCTCTGCCCCCAGCGAACAGGGACAGGAGGAGAGGGAATGGCCTCAGGCTGGGCCAGGGGAGGCTCAGTTGGACATCAGCAGGAATTTCTCCATGGAAAGGGAGGTCAGGCCTTGGCAGGGCTGCCCAGGGAGGTTTGGAGTGCCCATCCTTGGAGGTGGCACTCAGTGCTCTGGGCTGGGGACAAGGTGGGGATGGGCACAGCTTGGACTCGATGGGTTTGGAGGGCTTTTCCAACCTCAGCGATTCTGGGATTCTCCGCTGCTGGCAGCCCTGTGGGTGCAGAGCATCCCCGTGGGTCTGACACCCTCTGGGGACATCCCCCACAGGCTCAGGGCTGCGTTTTCTGTTTTCCAAGGCACACATGCAATAAAAGCCTAGCCTGGCCAGGACTGCTGCAGAGGAGGTGCAGGGCTGTGCCCCCAGCCCCCCATCTCCCCCCACCACCACTCTGGGGTGCCCAGGGCAGGAGGAGGGGGCTGGGCTGCTCCCCCCAGCAGCTCCCCGTGCGTCAGGAGAGGCGCAGGGCTGCTGCTGCTGCTGCTGGGATTGCAAAACCCTCGCCTGCGCCGTGTTTGAGGCTGGTTTTTGCCAGCGTTACCAGGGTACAGCAGTGACTAATTCTCTCCGAACTTTCAGTTTCAGCCTCAAGCACTGCATTTCGGAGCGACCTGGTGTGTGTTGTGTGGGTAAAAATCCCTGAGACAGCTCAGGGCTGTGGCTATCTAGGGCAGAAATACCCAGAACCAAGATCAGCCTCATCACCCCGGTGTTGTGCAGAGCTGGCAGAGCCAGACCTGGCCCCACGAGGCACATGGGGCAGGGATGAGCACACTTTGCCCTCTCTGACTGTCCTAGAGCTGCTGAAATACTGCTGGCCAAAAAAATCACTCGTGTTCTGGTGAGGTAAATTAAAAACCCTGCACAAAGGAGAATGTTTGCAGGCAGAAAACTGAGCAAAATGCAGTGAACAACAGACTTTTAAAGTAATTTCTGTAAAAGCAATCTCTGGGCATTCATTAGACCTTAATCAGCAATTAAGGAGCAGAAAGAGGGGTGAAGGCAGGACATGGATGCTTTTACTTGTGGGGAGCCCATGTTCAAGCACCAGCCTGTGCCTCCCTCCTGCTTTCCAGGAGCCCTCGAGGAAGCCGTGGGGCTCCGTCTTGTGCGTTCTGGAAAAGTCCTGCACATTCTGGAAAAGTACAGCCACTGGGAGAAGCGTCTGGACGAAGGCCCCGGGGCAGGGAGGGGGGTTTGCTTCCACCCCGGCGTGTGAAAAGGAATAGGGGCCTGGCAAGGTGCCACGGGAAAGGCTTTCAGGAGCAGCCTCTGGAGACAGGGAGCAGGGAGGGGACAGGGCCCCGCACAGCTATGGCAGGAATGTCCCCTCAGGAACTCGCTGTTCCTTCCTGCAGCACCCACGTCACTGCGCGGGGCAGGGAGGCTCACACAGCCCCTCTGCTCCAGGCTCCTGCAGCAGGATCCTGTGTGCTCAGCCCCATAAAACAGCCCCTCTGCGGGGGACACAGGGGACAGGAAGGAAATGCATGGACCCACACATCCAAATGTGCCAGCAAAGAGCTCCTGTGCAGGCAATGATCACAGAATCCCAGGATCACTGAGCTTGGAAAAGTTCTCCAAGGCCATTGAGTCCAATCTGTGCCCCATCCCCACCTTGTCCCCAGCCCAGAGCACTGAGTGCCACCTCCAGGGATGGGCACTCCAAACCTCCCTGGGCAGCCCTGCCAAGGCCTGACCTCCCTTTCCATGGAGAAATTCCTGCTGATGTCCAACCTGAGCCTCCTCCGACGCAGCCTGAGGCCATTTGCTATTGTCCCATGTCACTTGTCACCCGGGAGGAGAGCCTGGCCCTGTGGCACCCACGCTGTCCCACAGGCTCCACACCCCCGGATGCACAGCTGCTCCCACACAGTGCTCAGCACGGCAGCTGGGCCATCACTTTTTATAGCCAGTGAGCTCCAGCACCTCACCCGAACCCTGCAGCATGAGGGAACAGCAGTTCCTGCAGCTCAGGAAGAAGATAAACACATCACAACAGCCACCAGGCAACGGGACAAACAGCCAGCCCCTCTGCAAACACCGCCCTGCGCCTCCGGCCGGGACAAGTGGCAGCTCAGCTGCCACCACACTCCTTACAAAGCCATTTCTCATCTCCTGAGGTACCTTTCAGACACCCATAGCTGGTTTGGAGGGGAGGAGGAGGAGGAGGGTGGGGAAATGGAGACCTCTATCCAGACCCAGGACTGGCGATTTGGTAGAAAGCCAAGCTGAAAGACGAACAGCCCCGAGCAACTGATGCCGCTCCCGACGCGGTGATATTTTATCTACACTTATGTCACGGTGGGAAGGGCACAACAACGGAGAATCAGCACCTCTTCTCCAAGGGTTAAACTGCCTTCCTGAATGGAAACTGAAGGCAGGAGCAGAGCCTTCCATTTTTACCCCAGGAATGTGACATCCCCACTATAACGAGCCTGCAGTGCTGTTCAGGGCCTCTTGGAATCACTACAAGGCATGCAGTAAACCAACAACTCCTCTCCATTGATTCTTTTAAGGAATTCCTTTAAGCCCTGGTGGACAAATGGCATTCTGCTCCTCCTGAGATCTGGTGGATCCGGAGTGAGAAATGGGTCCAAAATTGGCGAAAGCGACCAGCGAGTTTACAGCTCTGCATTTAGCATCCCTCTTCATCCCTCGCAGCCTCGTTAAATGTTTTGGAATCTCAAACTTCCCCAGCAGCCTATTTCAAACAAACGCAAAGCCCTCCAGCGTCCTCAGCAAACCCCAGCTGTAAACCAAACCCAGGCCTTGCTGATTCCTGATCCATGAGCAAAGCATTGGCAGGGAGCACTGGAGAGCAGAGCTGTCCCTCGGGACGAGACCTTCACGGCCACCACCTCTCCCTGCTTCTTCTCGTGCCTCTCTCCCAGCTGTGCCCAGCTGTTTCTCTCTCTCCCTGCCTCCAAACCCATGAGTTTCATACAAAAAAAAAACTCTGCACCACCCCCCCAACCCAGGAAGATCATTTTGCACCAGGAATAGAGTGTGCTATACTTGGGATGCAGCCCGGGCGCCTTAAAAATAGCGCTGGCGGTGCCACGCGGGGCCGTGCCAGCTGCCAGGACAGACAGACACGCTGCCAGGGGGCAGGTCCTCCCCTCGCAAGGCCATAAATGACCATGGTGCCCCCAGCAAGGCAGCTGGTGGCTGGCAGGGACAGCAGGGTGGGCAGCACGGCTGAGCTCCCTCCTGCCCTCCCCGGGACCCCTCTCCCCACGCTCCGCATTCCTGCGGCTCATGGAAGGCATTAACACCAGATAAAAGTACAGAGGAGCCCAAATGGAGCATCCTGACGTCAGCCGTCCCCGAAAGCCTGGAAGGGAAGCTGTAAACAGAGGAACAAAAGGAGTTATAAACACCCATCTTCACTGGCGCCTGCGGACAGGCGTTTGAAGGATCAAGAGAAACGAGGAAAGGTGCTGAAATTTGGGGGCTGCTCGGTGCTGAGATGTCTGCTGGCTCCCTGAGGGAGGAAAATCACCTAATGGAGTCGGAAGAGCGAATGAAAGACCGAAGGGATTTTTTTTCCCCTTGCAAGCAGCTTTGTTCCCTTCTGTCCCTCCCGTCAGTAGGAAAGGGTGGGAGCTATTGTTCGATCCTGCTGTTCAGCTGGGTCCGCGCTCAGCTCCCAGGGCAGCCACAAATCCTCCGGCTCAAAGCGTCCTGGTGACACCACAGAGGCTCCAGCCAAGCTACAGCAGCCCCAGAGCTTCGATTTTGACCAGCTCGATGTTCCACTCACCCTGCACTGATCCTGGTGGGTGCTGCAGCCGCGTTAGTGCACCTTGGAAAGCCCTGAGATGTTGAGTTCCTCATTCTCAGCCACCACTGAGGACTGCAGGTGTTCCCAAAGCTCATCTAAAGGTGTTCCCAAAGTTCATCTAAAAGTGTTCCCAAAGACCATTTAAAGGTGTTCCTGAAGATCATCTAAAGGTGCTCCCAAAGGCCATCTAAAGGTGCTCCCAAGGGCCATCTAAAGGTGCTCCCAAAGGCCATCTAAAGGTGTTCCCGAAGGCCATCTAAAGGTGTCCCCAAAGGCCATCTAAAGGTGCTCCCAAAGGCCATTTAAAGGTGTTCCCAAAGGCCATCTAAAGGTGCTCCCAAGGCCATCTAAAGGTGCTCCCAAGGCCATCTAAAGGTGCTCCCAAGGCCATCTAAAGGTGCTCCCAAGGCCATCTAAAGGTGCTCCCAAGGCCATCTAAAGGTGTTCCCGAAGGCCATCTAAAGGTGTTCCCAAAGGCCATCTAAAGGTGTTCCCAAAGGCCATCTAAAGGTGCTCCCAAAGGCCATCTAAAGGTGTTCCCGAAGGCCATCTAAAGGTGTTCCCGAAGGCCATCTAAAGGTGTTCCCGAAGGCCATCTAAAGGTGCTCCCGAAGGCCATCTAAAGGTGTTCCCGAAGGTCATCTCCTGTCCCGAGGTGCCAGGTGTGACCCACCTAGACCCGGGAGTGGGAGAAGAGGCCATCACACAGACATGGATGGTTACAGAAGCATGGAATGGCCTGGGTTCGAAGGGATCTTAGAAATCATCTCATTCCAGCCGTGCCCATGGCAGGGACACCTCCCACTGTCCCAGGCTGCTCCAAGCCCTGTCCAGCCTGGCCTTGGACACTGCCAGGGATCCAGGGGCAGCCACAGCTGCTCTGGGCACCTGTGCCAGGGCCTCCACACCTCCCAGGGGACAATTTCTTCTGTCTAACTGAGCTAAATTTCCCCTCTGGACCATGAGGCAGGAGCTCTGCTCTCCCAGCAAAGCGCAGTGACACAGGGGAAATGCCACATGTGCCCAGACACAGCCGAGTTCAGAGCTGATGCTATCGCGGCCGACACGTGTGGGACTCACGGCTTTGTTTTAACAACAAAGACCCAGAAAACATCCTGTAATGAAACATTTTCAACCAGCACTCCAGGGATTAAAATAGACCCACCAGCCTTGGAGTTTATGCCATTTGTTTCTATTAACAGTGTCCCTGGATAAAGGGAACAAGCACCAGGCAGAAAAAGAAAAGCAGCAGAGTTCACATCTTTCTGTCCTGTATTTTATATGCAAGATGGATTCTTACAATCACAGAACATCCTGAGCTGGGAGGGACCCACAGGATCATCATCCCAGCCCTGTCCCTGCACAGACCCCCAACAATCCCACCCTGGGCACCCCTGGCAGTGCTGTCCAAACGCTCCTGGAGCTCTGGGGCTGTGCCCATTCCCTGGGGAGCCTGGGCAGTGCCAGCACCCTCTGGGGAAGAACCTTTCCCTGATCTCCATCCCAAATCCCTCTGACACAGCTCCAGCCCTTCCCTGGGCCCTGCCCCTGTCCCAGAGAGAAGACTGTACGTGCATTGGGGACTGCAAACAATTGGTGTAATTTTTAAGATCCTTATCACCCAAAAATCCCTGAAATACATCTCTGCAATCATCAAGGTTTCATTGCAGAAGACAAGAAAGGATGGAAGTTACCAGTTATTCTGCAAGTATCACAGAGTATCAGGAAAGACTATTAGAGTTAATACACATCTGCATTTATGCCCGCCCTAAATTAGAAAAATCTGCCATTAAAACCACATGGTGCTATGACCCAGCTGCCAATTAACAAAACCTTTACAAGACTTGAAAGAAGAACGAGATACTGATGTGTGAAAATTTTACCATAGATCCTATTTTGACAAGAATTTTGAGAATATACTGAAAATAAACCACCTCTTTCCAGTGTGTGAAAGACCTGAAAAAGCTTTCATTAGCCATCTCTACCACAACTGCTGGAGAACAAAAAAAAACCTCTTTTCAAATAAAATTAAATTATATCAGAAATTAGAAGTCTAAAAATGACACCGTAGTTTATTATTTTAGCACAGGTGGGAGTTACATTTGGCTCTGAGACAGACTGTAATTCAAAAAAATAAATTGTGCAGTAAGAACCTGTTAATTTGTAGCCAACTGGTTACTGAGTTAGAAGGTGACTACGTCATATTAGAGTCCTCTGGGAGTTTATTTTTAAACACAGCCTATAGTTTAGGGAGGAAAACGTCCTGAAATGAAAGCCACTGGTGTCATACAGAACCCTTTGTTGAGAAATGAAGCATTTTCCGTGGCCTTTGTGATAGCCCCAACGTGGTGTAGACAATAAGGAGAGTGGAACGAACTGGCTGATGAAATTATTGCTCCCACAGCCCTGACTCAGTCAGCCTGAGCCCCAAACAAACCCTGGGTGAGATCTAATATTGGAAAATATACCAGTTTAAAAATTTTGTATAACTTTAGTCAAAGGCTTTGTTTGTCTGTACCCCAGGAAAAGGAATTTTAAGTTTCTTTCCAGGGCATTGTCCTGCCAGGTGAGGTCTGATGAACTCAACGCATCAACAGACTGGAGCAGCCCAAAGATCCCCAGAGAGATAAAAACCATCAACAGAACATCCATGGAGCATCGGTGGCCATTTCCAAACATCCACCCCAGAGCACCTCTGACAGAGCTGAAGACATTTCACCCAGAAAGGACTGAAAAGAAAATTTAAAAATTACAATCTATTTTACATCAGAGGCGAGGGGATTCGGATCCAATGGGAAACTGAACACTGAGGGTTGCTCAACTGTGGACTGATGAACTTAGAAACAATGCATCTCTATGGGGTTTGACTGTATAAAATTTGAATGAAAATCCTGTAAAATCTGTGTGTCATGGAATGATTCTCTCTGCACACCTGGGCTGTGTGTGGATGAGATGATTTCTGTGGCACACCCTGGCCAGAACACCATCCTGGACAGATAATAAAGCAATACCTTGACTCTCCAACTTTAAAAATGTCGTTGGAGAGTTTTTGTTTTTCCCACAGTTTTGGTGGCACCGTTACCAGCCGGGCTTCACCCCCATTCCCACACGCCAGGTAAAACCATGAGCACCATCCCTTTCGGCTCTCCAAACACCTCCAGACTCCAGCCCAGCAGCACAGCACTGAGTGCCCACCTGGAGCTCGCCCACAGCCCCCGTGCCCGGGGGGAGTGGGAGCTGCCCACGGTGTCTGAGCTCAGCGCTGCCCTGCGTGCCAGGGCTGCGGGGGAAGCCCAGGCAGAGTCATCTCCACCCCAGGAAACAACGCACGCAAACGCTGCAGCCTGAGAACCCCGCGCAGGAAACCCCCAGCCCAGCCTGCCGGGGCTCTCAGCCACCCCCAGCCCCTTGTTTGGGGACCAGCACAGCCAGCCTGGCACTGCCAGGGGGACAGCAGCCACGCAGGACAGCCAGAGAGCCCTGGGGATGAGAACTCGCACGGCGAGGGAGGAAAGACAAACCCACACCTGAGGACAGCTGCTCACAGCGTGGCAGGACAAGGAACGAAGCTGCTTTCTGCCCTGGTTTTGGCCACTTTTCTTACAATAACAGAGCCAACTTGTCTGTGCCACACTAACAGTGCCAGGCCCAGGTAGGACCTTGGTGGCACAGGTTTGTACAACTGCAATTCCAAAATGGAAAACCGCTCTCAAAACCAGGAATTCTTCCCCCAGCCCAGCAGCAGAGCAGCTCAGCTGCTTCCCTCGGGTACCTGGGTGCATCCCGCGGAGGTTGTGCTCAGGGTCGCACGGCCACAGCCTCAGGCTCAGCCAGCTCCAAGTCCTCGGCAACGCCAGAAAATCTTACTTCTCCCCCAACTCTCCTTTATTACCTCGGCCCCACTTAACATTTCACAGCCATGATGGGAGCTAACAGGGCCCACCTGGGCTGTGCCATCCCTGGATTGCCAACCCCCATCAGCTGTGCCCTCTGGTTCTGTGCTGTAGTGAACAGAGATGAGTGGGAACCCCACACAGCACAAACCTCAGAGCTAATTTGTTCTTTCAGCACAGTGGATCTGAGCCTGGCTTAGCTGTGTTCCCAAGCTCCTGCCAGCCTTGGATGGGAACAGATTTGGGGAAGCCAAAGCCCTGGGCAGAGTCTCACTGGCTGCACTGGGTCTGTCACAGACAGTGCTGCTGGACTAGCAGAAGGATAGGTTTAGATGGGGTTTGAGGCATGGTGATTTCTCACCACACTGTGACAGTCACACACCACAACCTTTTCTCCTTCCCCATCCCACTGAGGCTCTGGGGAGGGGGGTCTGCAGGGCTGCACTTAAACACCACCTCCAAACAACTCTCAGTGCCCTTTCTGCTACCCCAGAGCCAGGCAGAGGAAAAAACCCAGGTGGTAACCGGGCCAGCAAGATCTGCCTGCGTGTGATCTGGATGTAATGTTCTTCTTTTCAGCGTAATGGCATCACACATCCTTGTGGCCCTGCGAGTCTGATCCTGGGGGTGACTAATTCAGGATAGTCCCTAAGCCTGAGTACACCCTGCACCTCTGCGGGGCTGATTACAAAAGGCAAGAGCTCTGAGACAAGGGGATTACCCAAGACACGTCTAATCCGGAGCTCTGGCTCTGTTTGTCATGTGATATCTGGGCAGGCTGTGTCCCCTGAGCATTGCATCTTGCTGGGGGGATTACACAGGGCTCCTGTGCTGTGTCCCCATGCGGGACACAGGGACACCCCTGAGCTGTGGGCACACATCTGTGGCTGCTGTGCCAAGTGCTGCCACGATCTGTGTTCTCTCAGTGACTTTTGGGGTGTCAGCGTCCGTGCTGTGGCATTTTGGGGACCCGAAAGGCTTGTCCCTGTGTCCCCATCCCTGCTCTGCAGGGCACACAATGGCCATTGTTTGCCTTCGGGGCGGGTGAGCAGCCTCTGGCTTGGGAGGAACAAAGCCCGGAGCCAGTTCCTGCAAACACAAACCGTGCCTTTCTATCACTTCATGACAAATTGGTTTGTCAGCAGCAGGAAGTGATGTTACCGCCGTCCTCAGCGAGGGGAAACTCCTCGTGGTTTCCATGGGGATGTATGCAACCGGAGAGCTCCGGATTTATATAAACTGAAAGCCCCACACACGCCTGCAGCGTGCCGGGATTCTGGGCATTGGACACCACCAGGGGATGGTCTCAGCTGAGTCCTGCTGGCACAGGGACAGCCAGCTCGTGTTGGAGCCAGGGAAATGGGAGTTTAAAGCCCCAAACCAGGGTGAAAAGTGTGCCTTTATATTCCAATCAAACAAAGCAGCAGAGCTGGGAGAATAAATGAGAGGTGAGAAGATTCTTCCACGAAGTTAAGCCCAGCTGTGCCACCAAGGCATCCTCCTGCTCTGTCCCACACCTTGCCAGACATCCTTCTCCCTCCTCACGGCTCCCAGCAAACCCCCAGCTGATCCCATCCATCTCCCCAAAACCGTCCCACTGATGTGAGATTTGCCAGTCTCACTCTGATCTCTCTCCCCTCCTTGTCCTCCCCTTGTTCACACCGGGAGCATTTTGGGATCTGGGTGCGATCCCATCCACAAAAAGTTTCCAGGAGTCTGAGACTCTGGGCAGCGTCAGAGTCGGATTTCAGGGAATAGAAGGATCCCGATAAAGATTTGGGAAAGGGCATCGGATGTCAGAGCTGGAAGGGTGGCTCGCCGGGAGCGCAGCCCTGCTGCCCTGGCTGGCTGCTCACAGCAGGCTTTGTGCTGAAGCAGCTCTATTGGCACCCCTCTGTCAGGTGCCTGCTTAGGTTATAAAAGCTGATCTGCCGCCAGGTAATGAGTTTTATTGTTCCAAGAAACACATAAACAAGCTCCCGCGGCTGACGGGGAGCGGATTTCTGTTTGAATTGCGATTAACAGGCAGGATTTTTTTTTTTATCAGTTGCATGGCCAGGGCTGCCAAGGTTGTATTTTTCCACTGAACAAGCTCTGCTTTGCTTTGAAGGTGAAAGTTTGTTCCACCCTTTACTGCAGGTGTAAAAAGGCTCCTGTATTCAGAGACAGTCTTGCATACTTAATCAGGACAGCAATGGCAGGTTCAACGTGCCAAGCGATTTTCCATGGACAAAGAGGTTTTGCAGTATTTGCAGCACGGGACAAGTTTTGTGGAGGATATTCACTTTGAGGTTCAGGTACACTTCAGGAAAATCAGAGTTTCTAACTTCATTTCTCAGTGCCCAGGGATCTCTCCTCCTTTCAGCCACTCCGTTTTTTGCCTCCCTCGGTGTCAGGTTGAAAGTCGGTGACGGCTGACGCGCGGTGCTGACGGCAGAGCTGCTTCGGAGGGGCAGCTCACGTGGAAGAACTTCAGAGGCAGCAGTGCATCATCCCGTCCTTCAAGGGCACCTTCTCCCGGGAGAAGAGTCCTGGATTTTAGCACCGTTAATACCCCAGGTAACTTGCAGATTGCAGCAGGAGTTTGCGGTGCTGTGCTCACCGCGATGAGAGCATAACTGCTTTATGCTCACAGAAACCTTTGCCTGTAAACTTAAGATCACAACTGCTAAAATTCCTTGATTTTAGTCATGACCTGCTGTGTGTGCCTGAGCAAAACCGTGTTTGATGTGGCGGAAGTTGGATGTGACTCTTTGAATATCAGATAGCCAAGGACTTCTGGAGTGGATATAGCAAGTTGAGTCCTCCTGCTCCCTCAGCATCCCTGTCCCTGTTATCAGCATGACCCTGCCTGGGAAATCAAACTTCCAGCTGCATCTCACACCCATCAGCCTCCCCGGGAAGGGATACTGCCCTGCCCCAGAGCCCATGGAGAGGTGCAGTTCTGTCCCAGGAGCAGCATTAACCCTGCAGCTCCTGCCCTGCATTTTGCTGTGCCAGATAAACTCTCCTCCTTGCCCAACAGAAACACCAGATCCAAGTCACTCTAGTGATAATCTCCAGCAGGAAAGAATTTATTTGGGTCTGGGTAAGAAAATCAGTGAGTTGCTGGTTACCTGATCCCTTGTCATACCCTGATTTGTTTACAGAGATAGCCCAGCCAGCCAAATACCTCACTCCAGGCATCAGAGGCAGTTTGAGTTGCAAAAAGGATTTAAGGAGGTGGGACAGAAAAAGAAAACACTTTGTGAGCTTGTGCCAAGCCTTAGAGATCTGTTACTAACAGGTTAATTTTTAGACTTAACCTTTCAAGCATTAAAAGTAAACAAGGAATAAGAAAACTTATTCCTCCTTCTTAGGAGAAGGACTATTTTAAATTCACTGTAGCCCAGTGCCCAAGTCTCAGCTGGTTCAAAGTGTTACAGCCATCAGGGCAGCCAAATCCACTCCCAGCTGAGAAACCAGCCTTGGCTCACTGCCACTGCACACAATTACACAGGGACAAAGAAAAGCTCAGGTTAAGAACCTGCAGTAGTTCCTAGTCATATATGATATTTAAACCCATTTTTCCCAGTCAAGACCCCAGGCCAGCAGAGTTGAAAACTATAGCTCTTCACCAGGGAGTTTCCATGTGAGTTTTGGGACTGTGAAATGCAGTATTTTAAATAATATATAATCCAGATCAATAGAAATATCATAATTTATTCCATTTGTATAAAAAAAGTTATAATCATGTAACAAAACTATGTCTTCATAAGAAGAAATATATTATTTCACATCATAAATAAATCAGCAAACATACAACCCTTGGCAACTCAAAAAAAAGCACTCGCCTGGTGCTTTCATGTCAGTGCTTGGGAAACAAGAAGAGCTGACAGATATACACACACAGGATTATAGTACCAAAAAATACTGAGGTATTTGGTTTCTCTAGAAATGAAACTTTACGTTCGTGAAGGCAAAAAAACAAAACAAAAACCTGACAACAATGCACTAATGTAAAAATAAATAAATAGGACTGTCATATAAAAGGGGACAGCATCAGTGTTGCTCAAAGTGTCCAGGAATGGGAATACTGGTTAGCATGCTACTAAACATGGAGCAGGCTTAGGACAGACAGAAGACAAGGAGGGACAGCTCAGGAAGAGCCAGCGTCCTTTGATCTCAGTGTAGACATCCAGGCATTCGCTGGAGAAGTCAGAAACACCTGGTTTCTCTGGCATTGGGTGAGCTCCTCTCCATTTCCGACACCGTTCTGGGACACGCCAATGACTCCCCACAAAACACAAGTGACTGGTGACACTGTCCCTGTAGTTATTGCACTTCTGAGACAGCAAGTCTGAGTCCTGGCCACATCTTTCACCTGCTTCTCAGCAGCTGGGAGAAGTAGTGATGGGGCTCTGCAGGTAGCTCAAAGCACTGGACGTGGTGTGAACGGGGATGGAGACTGGGAAGTTGAAGACTGTGGTGGTCGATGCCCCCCTGTCCAACACTGCCATCGCGGGGCTCCCGGCCTCTGCCGAGCAGTTGGGGGCAAGGACCTGCGACTCGAACTGCAGCAGCTGCCCCATGAAGCTGAAGTTTGGGGAGATGATGCTCCTCCTCTGCTTGACAAATTCGAAGGCTTCGTCCAGTTTGACTCTGTTGGTCCTCATGAGGTAAGCAAGGCAGATGGTCGCTGAGCGGGAAATGCCAGCCTGGCAGTGCACAAAGACCCTTCCTCCGTCGTTCTTCACAGAGTCTGAAAGAATCAAAGCACACAGTTAGCAAACAAGTCCCACTGCTTCCAGAGGTGGGAAAAAAAGCGCAGGCTGCTGTTTTACATTTCTTTAATCCATCTCTTCCTTAGCCTAAGAGGTGCAGTCGGAGCTTTTGAGACAAAGGGACTCTTTGTCCTGAGGAAAGCAGCTATTTTCACTCTGGGCTCCAATTCCAATTATACTAATAGCTCCTCCAGGTCACTTTAGCAGTCTTGCAAGATTACTTTAATTCTGATCCGCTTAAATTCACTTTTCTGCAAGACCAGTGCCTCTTGAATCAAGATTGCAAACAGCTTTACGAAGCTTAGATTAACCCTATGAGTAGAATTAAATTAATGGAAATGTTCCCCGAGTGTATCTTCCCAGTGGAATGTGATTCCCCAGTCTCAAATGTAGTTTTTACTGGGGGAAAACCACGCCAAAAATCACTTCCCAGGGGACACTAACCCAGAAAAAGCAGAGACTGTAAAGGGAGCTCATTTACCGATGAAATCGATCGCCTCGTTGAACCAGGAGCTGATATCTGCCTTGTGGTTGTCCTCCACGGGGATACTTTTATACTGGTAGTGCCCTTCGAAGTGGTTGGGGCAGTTGGCCGAGACATTGATCAACGCCGTGATGCCCAAAGCGTCCAGCATGTCCTTGCGGGAGGCGTGATAGGCGCTCCCCAGGTACAGGAACGGCAGGATCTCCACGGGCCCGCCCTGCAACAGAGGAACAGCACGGGTCACCCCCGCCCGGAGCTCGGCGGCAGCGCCAATCCGCCCCGCTGCGCTCCCCCGGCGCTCCGCCGCTCCCCGGGCTCACCTGGTCGTAGAGCGGGGTCCCGCAGGAGCTGCAGCCCGAGTCGGCGCTGCCGGGCGCGGGGCTGGCGCTCAGGGGCAGGCTGAGCCCGGCGGGGGCGGCCGGCTTGCTGCACAGCTCGGAGCAGGCGGACGCGAAGGCTTCGTAACCTCCTGCGGGGCAGAGCGGAGAGAGGGGCGCGGGGTGAGCGCCGCACGGCCGGGGCACAGCGGGGCAGCCCAGCCCGGCCCGGCCCGGCCCGGCACGGCCCCCCAGCGCCCGCGGGGCCACTCACCCTTGAGGAAGCAGATGCGGGCGCCGCGGGCCTCTCTGCAGAGGGTGCCGAGCGCCAGCAGCATGGTGCTGTCGCGTTTGGGCATCTCCAGGTCGGTGCTGCGCTCGTCCAGCAGCACCACGGTGTGGAAGAGCCCCTGGCGCAGGCGGGCCCGCAGCTCCTCGTTGGGCACGACGTGCTCCAGCGCCAGCGCGCCCTTGGCGCGGCGCCGCACGATGGTGCTCAGGCGGACATTGCAGGAGCCGCGGATGTGCGCGGCGTTGAAGGAGAAGAAGGAGCGGCAGTCGAGGACGAGGCACTGCGCGCCGCGCTCCTGCAGCAGCCCCCGCAGCGCCTCGCACTCCAGCGCGCACACCCGCAGGTTCACCATGGCTGGGCTGGGCAGGGCTGGCAGGGCAGGGCAGTGCGCGGAGGTGCCGCTGTCCCCGAGTGTCCCGGTGTCCCGGCCGCGCTCGGCCGCTCCCGCCTTATATCGGGGCCGCGCCGGCGGGACGGCGTTTTCTCAATGGAGCCGCGTCACGTGGGGTCCATGGGGGCGGAACCGCCGCGCCGGGTGACGTCAGCCTGGCCGCGAGCCAGCGCGGGCGCGCCCGGCCCCGCCAGCGTGACGTCATCCGCCGCGGGGCGGCCGGGAGCGCGCGCGCGAGCCCGAGCGGGCACGGGGGCGCGCACGTGTGTGAGAGTGTGTGTCCCCCATTTACACATCTATACACACATATACACACAAATCTACACATATAGACACGCGTGGGTACACGGGCACACGCACGGACGTGTACAGACACGGCCGCGCTACACACAAACCCCGATATAAACAAATAAAAATACATGTACACATACACGCGTGCACATTTATATGTGTATTTATATATATATGTATGTATAGGAGTGTGTGTGTATATGTATGTATATGTATGTATATGTATCTATGTATATATGTGTGTCTATATATTTATAAATATGTGTACATGTATCTGTATCTGTATATATGTGTGTGTATATGTGTATATATATATCTGTATGTGTGTATAGATACATATATGGTTGATGGAAAACTCTACCCGAGAAGCCCCCCGTGCCCTGGGCTGATCCCCCAGTGTGGGCAGCAGGCGAGGGAGGGATTTTGCCCCTCTTCTCTGCTCAGGTGAGGGGTGGAACAAGGTGATCCCTAAAGTTCATTCCAACCCACGCCAGTCTGTGTCTATCTGATATATCACATGTACACATTTACACACATGTACTCTGTATCTGGTACATGGACCACAGGGACATTGTTTAGAGATGGGCTCAAAATGGGCGGTTAACGGTTGTACTCAATTATCTCAGGGGTGTTTTGCAAACTGAATGATTCTGCCGTTCCACACCCCCTCTCTAACACATTCATCCACCCAGCCATTCACACTCCCCCACCCTGTGCCCACCACTCCCACCACAGGAGCTGGGTCACCTCCCTGCGCTGTCCCTGTCCCCTGCCCCACGTCTCTGGGCTGGCTGGGGCTGGGACAGCCTCTACCCTCACCCCCAGCACTGGCTGCTGCCTCCTTTCCCACAGAAATCCAGGGAAGGAGCAGCACTGGGGGGATGCCGAGCCTTGGGTGAGGGTGTGATTATTCTCCTAAAATATATGTATAAAGGAACACGCATACACATACATATATTTGTGTTCATGCATAGGCATATCTACATGTACAGACATACCCCCGCATAAATATATATGTGTACACATATATTTGTATATACATTTATAATGTAAACACATATTTGAGAGTCGTTCCCATCATGTTTTATGTGATGAAAAAAACGTAGTAGACCCATGCAAAGTTCGCTTTTCCCCACTGAGAACACCCCCAGGGGTCAGGGCTGCCCAGTAACCGGCAGGGCAATGGTGGGAGGTCTCCTTTTTCTCCCCCTTTCGGTGCATCAGCACTTCCCAAAAGTTTTCTTTTTTTTCCGCAGATGACTGACTTCCACCGAGCCACTCGGGTGTTTCTTACTCAGGGCTTCCAGTCAGCGCTGCTGCCACTTCCCCTGCTCCCCTCTGTGTGTCCCCCCGTGTGTCCCCCCGTGTGTCCCCAGCCCCGCTGGCTGCTCAGTGCCCTCTGCCACCGCTGTCCCCAGCACCCTGTCCCACCCCAGCCCTTTCCCCAGCAATTCCTCTTCCCCCCGCACTGCCCGGCTGCTCCTTCCTCGCCCCTTTCCGCACTTTTCTGGTTTTATTTCCCCCTTTCCGCTGCTCCTTTTGGAGGGACCTCTCCACCCAACCCTCCCTCCAGGGCTCCTCTCTCCACTCCTGCCCCACCAGCCTCCCACCCATCATTCCTCACATTTTCTGTCTCCCGCAATGTCCCGCGGGCTTTGAGCGCCTCAGACCAGCCAGGCTCTGTGTCTCACTGCGATCTCCAGGGTTTTCCAGGTTCCCAGGGGGCCAGGAGGAGGGGCATGGACAAGGGCACGGGTGGGCGAGTGCCAGCTCTGGCTCACCCACAGGATTGTCTCTGCTCTGCTGAGCAGTGGGTTTTTTGCCAGAACTGCAGCCTCAAAGTGAATCTGTTATTTCAACATGTTCCTTTAAAATAAACACAGGATTGCACTTTTCATTCCATTTATTTATTGTTGTTCTTTTAGCAGTGGGCTGGAAGGAGATCGTGGGAGAAACACACACACACTCGGGTGCTGGGAAATGACTCCTCTCCATCACACCAGCACCCGCTGTGGCAGAGGGACCCCACAGGCGTCCACAGTGGGGTGTGGATCACAGGACCCACCAGCTGGGCAGGTGACACATATCCCAACACATGTCCCTCCACGGGGACCTCACCACTGGCGGCAGCAGACCCTGCTGTCCTCCTTGGATGCACTCCAAGCCAGCACCTTAAAAGATGTGATATCACTGTGATATCACCGTGCCATGACCAAGCTCTGGTGACCTTGCGCATCATCTGTCCGGCACCAGCCTCCCCAGATTGTTCTGAGGAGATGAACAGCAGGAATTCTCCGTGATGCATTCCTTGCCAACTTCTTGCAGCAGAAGCCAGCACAACAGATGGCCACAAGACAGGGCTGTATTCATCATCTTTTCCTAGAGGAAATGGACCTCAGACATGGAGCTTTCTGTGGGTCTGTACCCAGGAATCGCTTCGCTTTCCTCCTTTGGAGTGTGATGTGCGATTTGAGAGCGATTTAAGGCATCTCCTGGCTGGAGCACAGGAGAGGCAAGGACTCTGTCAAGCTGCAGTGGGGTAGCCCTGTGGGATTAGAAGCTGGGAACATCCTTATGAAATGAAAGAATAATGAAATCACAGAACGGTTTGGGCTGGAAGGGAATAAAGAGCATCCATCCCACCCCTGCCTGGCTCACAGGTATCCCTGTGCCACTGATGGGTTTTCTCTCCTTGTCCTAAACCTTTCTCGGTGTCCCAAAAAGCTAAAAGACAGCGATGCTTTTCTCCCAGTTCGGCATCTTCATTTTTTCCCATGTTTAAAGAAATCCATGCCTGCCACCTGCCCAGCCAAGGGACAATGTGCTCTCAATGACATCCACTTTTCTCATCACGATGTTAACCAGCACCACACAAATATTGAATCTGAGCCAGGCACTTGGGCCAGGTACCTCGGCTGCTCTGAGCCAGCGCAGGGATGACACCCCACGGAGACCTTTGCACAAAGGGAATTCACCTCCACAACAATGATAATTGCTCTCCTGTGCACTTATGTAACTGTGAGACTCTTGAATCTGCTCTTGTTTACACCCGGCGCAAATCAGGAAGAAAAAAATTCAACACATGTGGCAGTGCGTACTTCATCACTTACAATCCTGGGCTAGCTATTTCCTCGCTTTATTTTTGTTTTCGTTTCTTAAATAAACCTGCCATAAGAATGCAAGAAAGCAAAATACAAAACAGGGCAGAAGTGGCTTTTAGAAGCTCATAGCGACTTGAGTGACTTGCTTAAAGGGTTAGTTTTCCTGCCCTAACAAAAGCCAGGAAATACAAAATTAACCCCTTCCTCCAAAACAATCCCTGTTTGCACGGGCACCACAATGTCTTTGTGAGGGTAAGAATAGAAACATGAGCATGGAGTGTGGGGGTGGGAGGTGACGCTTTTTGAGCAGATGGGACCCACTGCCGGCTCCCTTTATCCCCGGGGCTTAAACAGTTCCCTGTAGCTCTGCCAAAACATGTCCAGGTCCATGAGGACATGAGTGTGAGCCCTCACTCGTGGCATCAAGGACTTCTTGGGAAAATGACTTCATGGCACTTTCAGCACGGCACAGCTGAGCTGGGTTTTTTTTTGTCTCAGAGGGACCTGAGACCTGTCCTGGCTTCTCCAGGGACTGGGGCTCTCCTGGTGCAGCCTGGCTGAGGTTTCTTGGAGGTGACAGAGCTGCAGAGAGCTTTTGCTCAGCCTGGCAGTGATGCCAATTTTTTTCCAGCTTGGTGACAAGTGACGATAACCCCTGGCCTGGAACAGACCCATTGCACAAAGCAGTCACCCAGTCACACTGGTTATTCAGGCTTTTTAACCAGTCACCCATGGCCAAAATCAAATGGAACCAGTCCAGAATTACGGCACCACTGGACCGGACCCCAGCCTGGATCTCGCTGCCTTCAGTGCAAGTTTTGCCTGAATAAAGATATGAAGTATCAAGCCCCAACACTTGAGACACAGGACAAAAATGCATGTGGGAACATTTGGAAACCGTGCTGGATGCATTTCTTCAGCATGTGTAACATTTTCTCTGAATTCAGTTTCACAACCCAGCGTTTCCTTTTGTAAATATTTGGACAGATTTTACAGAGGCACAGATTCATAAGAAACAGAAAGAAAAAGAATGATACATGGCAGAGAGAGAGAAATAAAATGAAGGAAGCAAGCAAGCAAGGAAGGAGAGAAGAGAAAGAAAGAGAAAGAGGATTCAGAGATGAAAGGTCACCATAAACAGAACACAAACAATATAGAATTACTGATGACTCACACTACAATGAAAACATTACTTTTTATGCATTTAAACCCCAAGATTTAACCCTTTGGCCAGGGTTTGGTCGAGCTCAGGCTGCCTCAAATCCTTCTTGGAGCTGATGAGATAGGGAAGTGCGGTGGCAGAAGTCCTAACAGCATGAGAACAGCTCTGAGTTGAGGTGTCCCTCCTGGAGAGGCTGGCTGGAAAAATTTCTGGAACATCCTTATTTCTGTGGGCCACGTCCAGTGTGTGATGCCAAGAGGAGAACAGTTGGTGTAGGAGCTCGGGAGTTTTCACTGAGGACACATCTGGATCCCGATGGACGCTGGGGAATATGGAAAAACTCCTTTATCCCAGCCCTGCCCAAGGAAAACCCAGCTCACTCTCCCATCCTGCTGCCCCCAAGGCTGTGGCACTGCCGGGCACAGCAGGGCTGGCAGCAGTGGTGCCAGTCTTGCACTCCTGCTCCTCACCACGAGCATTTCTGCTGCTGGGGCTCCCACCTCTTCCCAATGTGCTCCAAAACGCGAGGGTCCCAGAGCTGCAGCTGGGGTTTGCCACCAGCTCTGCCACCAGCCAGCCCCGTGTGACCCTGGACACATGTCACAGTGCCCACCAAATGCTCCTCATGGCCTTGTCACCGAAAATCGGGAGTATTAAAAAAACCCTCCAGCACTGTATTTGAAGTGATAGAGAATCAGGCATTACTTCATTTACTGGCCAGGATGTGCCAAGGAAAATATTCTAAAAACACATGTTTTTACAGGATTTCCCCCCAGTTTTTATACAGTTAAAACCCATAGGAATGTATTGTTTCTAAGTTCATTGGTCCAGAGTTGAGCAGCCCTCAATATTTAGTTTTCTATCAGATCCAAATCCCCTCTCCTCCGATGTAAATTAGATATTTATTTTTCAATCCTCTTATCAGTCCTTTCCGGGGAAGATGTCTCCAGCTCTGTCAGAGGTGCTCTGGGGTGGATGTTTGGAGATGGCCACCGATGTTCTGTTAATGTTCCATTGATGGTTTTTACCTTTTTGGGTATCTTTGGGCTGCTCCACTCTGTCCCTGTGCTGAGCCCATCTCCTTAGAGTGATGCTCTACATCCTAAATAAACTAAAGAAAATTCCCTTCCCCAAAGCAAAGTCAAGTCAAACCCAACTAGAGAGACAAAAACAAAAAGTTATACAAAATTTTTAAACTGGTATATTTTCCAACAGCCTGAAACACAAAATTCGTGGTGTGGACAGTCCCCCCATCCCAATTCTGGCTCCACTCTGCTTGAGCAGCTCCTGCGAGTGAGAAGTTCTGCTTTCTCCTGCAGTGACTCACGGAGCTGCCTCGGGCAAGTTGCTCAGTGCTGCGTTTTAACATGATTATAGGCATTACAGAGCCAGCCCGGGGTACCGTGGATTTGATATTCAAAATCATTAAATACCTGCCTGCAAAGGAAAATCTCTGGGAATTAGTGGCGCTGATACAGTTCACAGCTCTGGGATCGGCTTAGTGGGGCAAATGGTTTAGGCAATTTAATCTTATATTTAATTGCCTCTATTAATCTGCTATGAATCATGCCTTGCACTAGGCATAAGGGTATTTATTCAACAAAATCGCTGTATTTGTAAAGTTCTCATATTCCAAGATGAAAGGCATTAGATACACAATAAAAGATACTTATGGGAAATTATTTTTTCCGACTGTTGGAGCGGGTATTTTCTCAATAACATCTCCCGATGGCTGGCAGGGCAAGGCAAGGCTTCCGTGGGAGGAGGCTGAATTTGAATAGAAAACAAATGACGTCGCTCGCACCGAGGAGCAGGGAGAGGCGTGTTCTCTACCCAGAAACATGAGCCTTGGCTTTATTGCTCCTCAGGTGATGTCAGCGTTTTGTGGGCGCAGTTGTAAGAGCTCCAGATTGCCAGAACCGTCCATTCTCATAAAGATCGAGATAAGAGCTGCGAGGCGCTGCCTTTTGCAGGTTGTTCTTATCTTTGGTAGAGGTGAAGGCTTCATGAAAAGGACGTGGCACACGAGGGGCTGATGTTGAGCCTGGGGTTACTCCACCCATTAGGACAGATCAGAGTGGAAGGGATAGAGCTGGAGTTTGGCATTTTGTTCCCTGTCCTGGAGTGACCAAAAACATGTTCTCCACTCCTCGTAGCTCCATCTCTTCCCACCAGGGAAGGGTCTGTAAAACCAGTGTGACCAGCTGCTGGGAGAAGGAATTTTATATTCACACATAGTGACTTCTCCCAGCTCACAAATGACTTAGGGTGGATAAAGCCAGCCTGGGATAATGTAGAACTTTCAGGGCTGAAAGCTGCAGAACTGATGGAAAGGTATTTCTGTCTCCTCCTGAGGTCCTGTGCTAAGTGCAGGAATGGAGGACTCAGAAATCCTCCTGCTGTACTTCCACGGCTCATCTGTGCCACTTCTGCCACCCTCCAGGTCTAAATTTGTCCAGCCTCTAATGGTGTTAAAAGGGGTTATTTGCCGAGGGGACAGGGGAAAGGAAGGATGTAACAGCAAAAGCAGCTGGAAACTGCCTGAAATAAAGTGAGGTTTCTGCTATCAAAAGGCACAATTCCTGCATTCCTGGACTATGGAGCAACTCAGTGTGGGGACCTAAGAGTGACACTTCATGAGAGGATGTAAAAAAATAAAGAAACTTGTAAGGGAAGCGAGGCACAAAGAAATTCCAGTGGATATTACTTTGTTCCAACCGAGTCCCTTTGTTACTCTTGTACGTTTTTCTGTGCTCTCTCAGCATGAGCTTCCAAGGTGTTTAGAACCATTTAAACCATAACTGCTAAAAAATCCCCCCCGTATCAGTAAATACAGAACTGCTTATTCATTCTGTGCTCTGCAGTTTGTGACAATGTTTGCAAAATGACATGATTCCCTCATGTGATGGAGGGAGGTGATGTGTGGTCAGTGAAAACACCGCATTACTCATAGGGGAGAAGAACACTGAAGTGTTTGGAACATGAAAACCTTTAGGCAGTGGAAAAAGCCAAACTTTGGTGCTCTGTGCTGTCTCCAGGAGCACATGGGGCAGGGCGAGTGAGTCACTGAGCACTGCCCTCACTGCCACTCGAGGGGGACAGGGCGTGAGATCCAGGAGAAGGACCTGATGATCCATGGCTTTGTCTGTGAAATGCCTTGTCATGGCCACTCCTGACCCTCCCACGCTGCCCACTTGATAAAACCCAGGGCTGAGCTGATGTCATGGCCTTGCTGTGCAAGCTCCAGGTGAGTCCAGGTCCGTGCTGTCCTTCTCTGAAGTGTTGGACAGAATGTTTCTTGGTGGGGATGAATGAGGAGTGAGGTCACACAGCAGCATTGGCTCCAAGAAATTTGCCCAAACATGGGATGTTTCTGCTGAGGGGAGGCCACATGTGTGGACAGGTGCCCTGTGGCTCTTGGAGCCTCTCAAGCTGTGATTTCACCTCGGCCGCTGCTCAAAACCCAGAGCTCTGTTTAGAGAGAGGCCCAGCCCAAGGGACGCTCACATGAACACACTCCAGAGAGTGTTTTTTACAGCTGCTGTGGTGTAAAGAACTCCATTCCCATTAAAATCCCATAAAAACTGCAGGATGAGGGGAGCCCGAAAATGGAAAGGGTTGAAAGCTGGGGGAGACTTTCCTTTGAGTGTGGCAGCTCCTGGATGGCACCAGCAGCCAGAGAGCCCCACGATGGTCCCAGCCCCACCTGGATGGTCCCAGTCCCATCTGGATGGTCCCAGCCTCTCCTGGAAGGTCCCAGCCCCACCTGGATGGTCCCAGCCCCACCTGGATGGTCCCAGTCCCATCTGGATGGTCCCAGCCTCTCCTGGATGGTCCCAGCCCCACCTGGATGGTCCCAGCCCCACCTGGAGGGTCCCAGCCTCTCCTGGATGGTCCCAGCCTCTCCTGAATGGTCCCAGCCCCACCTGGATGGTCCCAGCCCCACCTGGATGGTCCTAGACCCACCTGGATGGTCCCAGCCTCTCCTGGATGGTCCCAGCCCCACCTGGATGGTCCCAGCCCCACCTGGATGGTCCCAGTCCCATCTGGATGGTCCCAGCCTCTCCTGGATGGTCCCAGCCCCACCTGGATGGTCCCAGCCCCACCTGGATGGTCCCAGCCTCTCCTGGATGGTCCCAGCCTCTCCTGAATGGTCCCAGCCCCACCTGGATGGTCCCAGCCCCACCTGGATGGTCCCAGCCTCTCCTGGATGGTCCCAGCCCCACCTGGATGGTCCCAGCCCCACCTGGACGGTCCCAGCCTCTCCTGGATGGTCCCAGCCCCACCTGGACAGTCCCAGCCCCACCTGGAGGGTCCCAGCCCCACCTGGAGGGGGACTCAGGCTCTGGTGAGCCTGGCAGTGAGAGAGGGAAGGCAGAGATGCTCTCTGAGTTTAAAACTGATCTCACTCCTCAGAAGCACAGTGTCTCACTTGGAAATTGAGGACAAGAGTCCAAGTGTTTTCCCAAGGCCTGACACAGTTATTTCCTTATGTTTTTATATATCTTGCAGCCATCTCTGAGAATGCTCTCATGTAATCAGGTCAATCAATAATTAACATTGCCATCCTCCAGTTAATTGGTTGAGCCAGTCACAACCATGACCAGCGAAAACAAATTCGAATTGAGTAACTAAATAAAATAAGGGACCTCAGTTAAACACACAAAAAAAGGAAGATCGTTATACAGGATATGTTTGAGCACATTTATTTAAACACAACCCTTGACTTGAACACACAGGATTTCAAAAATGTGTGAAATGTGAGCCAGGGGCTGAACTTTGCAGTTTGGCCTCAGATCAATTTAATAATTCAAGGCAGTTCTTTCCTCTCTGTCCAGTTTGGGTTTAGCTCACGTGCCAGCTCCACCAGTGCGATGTCTCATCGATCAACAATCGCTTTTGTTTCTTCTTCACTTTTTTTTTTTTTTTTCTTGAAAAAGAGGAACAAGAAGTGAAAATAGCTGAAGGAGTGGGGCACATTCTCAAATGGTAAATACAAGAGGAGCATGAATCATCCCCTTATAGAAATGACGAGAAAGGATGGAAAAGGTAGCAGTTTGGGAGAAGCAAGTTATGTTCTACATGGCTGATTCAGCTCTCTGGAGTGAAAATGAATCATCAGAATATTTAAATCATATTACCAGTATTAACACACACAAAACCCCCAAGCTCAGGAAACCTTTGTTATGAAACAAATTTGATAACGGGCAACAAAAGAACAAAGGAACGCTGCTAAAACGCTGTGCTCAGTTCTGCTGAGTGTCCCAGCCCACAGAACCTCAGAAAATCGGATTTTGCTGCAGTTGCCATCACAATGCCCCACTTACAGCAGAGCACTGAGGAGCCTCATGGCCCCAAACCCTTCAGAAAAACCAGACAGACTCTCCTTTACCTTCCAGAGCTTTTACACTCCAGCAGTGACACAAAGTTTTTAAAATAAAGGAATTATCCCCCGGAGAGTGCATTCTCCGGGGTAATTACTCCTGAGGAAGGATTCATTACTCCTGAGCAGTGGATGACACAGACATCAGCTCGGAGACCTGAGTGGGAGGTTTGACACCAGAGCTTTTCTTATCTCGTGGAGCCCCAGCCCGAGTTACAGCCTTAATGAAGCTGTAACACATCAGATTTCAGGCAGGCTCCAGGTGGAGATAACAGAAAGGTCAAAGGATGGTTTTAAATCCTCTTATTTTCCTTCAGCCGGTCTGGCTCAGCTGAGCTTGGCCAGGACAAAAAGTGACCTGTGTGTCTGGGGATGTTTTCTTTGCATAGGAAATATCCAAGCGCAGGATATATCACAGCACAGGCAGCAAAACAAACCACAGGACTCTTTTACATAATGAGTTGCAAAGGCTTTGTAGTGAGGCATCTCATTCAGCAAAAAGTACATTTGTGTGTTCCCTAAAAGTTTGTCACATTCAAATTTCTCAATACCAAAGGAAACGTGGCTGTTCAATAGGTGGAATCCTCAGAGGGATCGAGGCAAGATAGAAATCTGCCTCTAACTAATTTTTTTGAGGTGTGTTTTTTAATCTAAATCTTGTAGCATCTTTCTCAAATCTCAAATTTTGTCTTTGAGCAGAGCAAAGAAAAGTTTTCATTCTCTGCTGGCAAGCAAGAACCCTAATGAAGATTAGCCAAAAATCCTGAGCAGCTATTTTTAAGAAAAACTTTTTAATAAAGGAATGTATATTCCTGAAGTAAACATGGACAGGAAAGGCAGAAAGGGAGACTGACAGGCAGGGAGGCAAACTCTGCTCCGCAGAGAAGCCTTGGAAACATCTGGAATGTTGCAGTGAAAGGTTATTTACCAGGAACGTCAGCCAGTCCCAGTGCAGATGGTTCTCATTAGGCTGAGATCAAGAGACCAGCAAGGCTAAAAATATGTGTTTGCTTTTTTAGAAACTGGACTTGGTTTTTCTGGGCTTCAAAAATAATAATCACCCTTACGCAACTGCTGTAACTTAGAAGTATTTTCTTGGAATATTGTTTGGCACGCTGGTTGGGATGCAGACTCTGTGCCATTGCTATTACTCACACAGCCCTTCCCCCTGAGGATTCGGTGATGTATCTTTTACTTAGAAACAGGAGGATGGCACAATTCGCTGAAAAACGATGACTTTTGTTTATAAAGTGACAAAAGATCTGAATTTCTGCTCTGGGCCAGGCTCTTGCCTGGAGTAAATGTGGGCAGCTTCCCTGGAGTTCGCTGGAATATTGGATTGAGTCACTGTGGGGGCAAGAGATGGCACAGCACTGCACCTGGGGAAGCCTGGGAGTGCTCGTGGCTTTCCTGGGAATCGATTTGGGAATGGTGGGGGAGAGTCAATGGAAAAAGGTTGAGTTGCATCAGGCAGGAGCAGGCAACTGCAATTCCAAGGGGAGATGAGAGGTTCTGATTTCTGCTGACATGGTTTGTGAGGCACCTCCCCAGAAATCCACCTGCCCTGGAGGGACTTAAATGAGATAAGCAGCTCTTGCACTACCCATCATAGCACATTTTATATCGAAAGCTCCGAGAGTCAGCCAGCAGAGCACAGCGAGAGGGAAGTGCCATTCCACGGGGAATGGTTCAGAGATTCTCTCTGGGGCTCTGCAGGTTCAGTTCAGATTTTTAAATGAACCAGCGTGATTTCTCAGCATAGGTTTAGTGGAAGGGGAGGGGAAATGTGAATGCAGTCTGATGAACAATTCTTAACTAAAAAGTTTGAGCTCTCAGTGGAAATATTAAAAAAAAAAATGTTCACATCTTTCTGATGGACCCAAGCTAAAAAACCTTTTTTTTTTGTTTTTTTGGTTTTTAAAATCAAAGAATTTATTTGATAAAATGGTTCCCACTGTCGTGGGCTGGCCAGTCGTGGCCAATCCTAAGCAGAAGAAAGGCACAGGGCTTACTGGGACCTGATACTAAGTCCAATCTTTTTGCTTGGGAAATAGAATTTGGGAGGACACAGACCTTAACTTTTAATAATTTCTAATATATAATAACTTTTAATAATTTCTTGGATCCAGCAAGGTAGTGTAACCACCAGTAGGAAGGCTGATCAGATGATTAGATGAGTGCACTCTGTCACTTCGTTTTGAATCACTTCCTTTTCTTAGTTTGTTTTCTTGCGGTCAGCACTGACTGCAAAAATAATATTTTGAAGGGGAAAAGTGTGATCACTGCTTCTCTCACTGAACTTCAATTTGTGCAGGATGATTTCTCAGAGAGGCTGGCTGCAGGGGGAGATGCTGTGAGCTCTGTCCCCCTGGAGAGGTGATCTACAAAAATGACTTTGAGGGGTTTTATTCGAGTTTTTGGGGTTTGGGGTTTGGTTTTTTTCTGAGCAGGGTAGTAGAAGAAGCACCCCTGGTGTCTTTCTGGCAGTGAAGAACAGTTCAAGGAGGTTGCAATGAGAGCAGGGAACTCTCGTCTCCTTTGGAAAACAGGGACAAGGAGCAATGGATGGAAACTGATGCATCTGAAGATGAGGCAGAACTTCTTTCCTGTGCAGAGAGCCCTGAACTGAGTGCAGAGGGGTGTGGAGTCTCCTCACTGGGGACGTTCCAGAATTTTCTAGATGCAATCCTGTGCCCTGGGGTGGCCCTGGAGCAGGGAGGTGACACCAATGACCCACCGTGGTCCTTTCCAAGCTGGGATTTCTGTGAAAAACCAGAGGCAGCTTTAGCAGGCAGAGCAGAGGGGATCTGCCACTGCCCAGGCTGGATCTCCTGGGAGAGAGGGAGCTGGAGAGTGCAGGGATGTCTTCTGTCACCTCCCAACAGCATCAAACTCACCCCAGGGAAAGAACAGAAGCAGAACAGGTGAGAGTCAGAGCTCGCAGGAGCGTGGTCAGAATGAGTAAACAACCCCCACAGTATTCGGTGACAAATTCCACTCTCATCCACAGAACCATTTCTTTTTTGAACCCAGCACGAAGCATTTCTTGAAATAACATCACCCCCCTGTCCAGGGCTGTGCTCTGCTCAGCAGGGCTGTCAGCTTGGCAAGTGGGCGACCTTCTGTGTAATGTATAATTCAAGTATCCAATACACAAATGATTGCAGCAGAGTCAGAGAACATGCAAATTATGTCCCACATCCTGCTGTTAGTCATCCTCTGGGGGGAACTCACCCCTCCAGAGCCAGGATCCCAGAACACACTGTATGTTTGCTAATCCTCACTTTTTAAGTGTTTCGACAGCAGCACAAACCTCACAGCCCTCCTCTTGAAAATGACTGTAACCTAAAACTCCGGGAGTAAAAGACTCAGTCCTTTCCCTAAAAATAGCAAATGAATTATCCATATTTCATTTTACTGCTGCATAACAGTTAGAGGTATTAATTTAAAATATGATAGCAAATTACATGGAATCTTTCATCAAAGGGGATCAAAGCACTTTGCATATTAATTACATTTCGGAATAAGACTGTGAGCTAAGCTTTATTACAGGAGATAGTGAGTTCTAGGGCTTCATCTGGGTGAGAGGAAATCAGGACACCTGGGATTTACTGCCTGTGACGTGCTGCCTAACCTTCCTTCAGATCCTCTGTGCCTCAGTTTCTCTGTGGGACAATGGTTATATTTAACTCCATTTTCAAAGGCTGAGAAAAAAATCTTCTGGCATAAGCGATGCTGGAGAGTTTACGTGGCAATTACAGCATCCACGTAGTAGGAAGGGAGGTGAAGTGGCAGATGTACCCGGTGGAGTCCTAGGGCTGCTCTGTCTGCCAGGAAATTTCCCACTGGGGCTTCCTCAGAGGTGCCAGGAGCACTCCTTGCCCCTTCCTCTTTCAAATCTCCTGAAGGCAGAGCAGGGACCACCCGAGCGACCCTCACGCTCAGCCCTGAGCATCTTGAGGGTTTGAGAAGCTGCCACTGTCACTGTGACTTTCAAGGAGATGATCTCTGTTTGTGTCTGACAGCTCTGGGCAGCCTAAGGGTGAGATCACTCAGGTTCTCAGGGGCTCTCAACAGGACAGAGGCAGCAAAACTCCGCTGAATCTCAGTTGGGAGTGATCTACAGGTGTGATACTTGCTGTTCTGCTCGTGCTGTGTGTGCTTGAGAAACCTTTCTAGGAGAGACCAGAGGGACAAATCCTGCTCATTCTCAGTGTATCTGGGACAAAGTAATCCATGGGAGTGAATCTAGAGTCACTCTCTAGAACAACGACATGAAAAATCATCTCATCTCACAACACTGATAAACAGCGGCTTATGAACAAAGAATCAGAGAGAACACCTTGAGCGAAGGTTATTTTCCTTGGTACATGACTTAAACAGGTCATGCAGAATGACAGATGTGCCTAACGTGAGTGGCTCCGTGTCACGAGACCAAGGGGAAAACGAAGGCAATCAGCAACAATAAACCAGCCCAAGAGTGAGAGGATGGGCCAGGCAGCATTTGGTTCCTCCTTATCAAATATGTCAAGAATAACCAAAACAAACATTTAGCCCAACCTTGGGTGAGTACAGATTAGATAGGAGCGTGCAGAACTTTATTGTGACCCCGAATGATGGCAAACACCAACTTCCGTTTGGACTTCAGCAGCAGAGATGGCTTTGAGCGATACCTGTGTGCCCTGAGAGGTGCTGGGCTGTGTTTGCTCTCACACAGAGTCCACGTGCTGGGGGGAGGCCTGTCCTGCTATTGCCAAATCCTGTTTATCTTGCTCAATCATTGACTGGAATTCACCTTGGTGCTCCCTGCAGCAGCAAAGGAGGGGCTCCTGCAGACAAGCGAATGCACTGGGATGGCTTCTGTTCCCTTAGAAAGAAATTGGGATTGTTTTTGTTCTCTTGGAAAGAAACTGGGATGGTTTTTATTCCCTTGGAAAGAAACTGGGATGGTTTTGGTTCTCTTAGAAAGAAGCTGGGATGGCTTTTGCTCCTTTAGAAAGAAACTGGGATGGTTTTTGCTCCCTTAGAAAGAAACTGGGATGGTTTTTGTTCTCTTAGAAAGAAGCTGGGATGGTTTTTGTTCCCTTGGAAATAAACTGGGATGGTTTTTGTTCTCTTGGAAAGAAACTGGGATGGTTTTTTTCCCTTGGAAAGAAACTGGGATGGTTTTTATTCCCTTAGAAATAAACTGGGATGGTTTTGGTTCTCTTGGAAAGCAGAGTGGCCTGTACAGCACCCGGGAGGAAGGTGAGCCCATCTGGTCCCATTTTCCTGGGAGGAACAGAGCCAGTGGGAGCTGAAGGACTGGACAGGAGAGCAGCAATTGGGGTGAGACCAGACCTTTTGCAACCAATCCAGTGCTCCCCACGGGGCTGCCCTTCCTCTTTTCTACGTGGCACTGCCAGCACGAGGCCAACAGGAAAGCCACCAACGTCACCGTGGATTTGCTTCCCTTGCGTTTGGCAATTGGCACTGAGCCCCTCCCCAGTGGGGCACAGCTGGGGCAGGAGCCCTGCAAATTCCATGAAGAATCCCTTGGCACAGAGCTCTGGCAGAGCCCCAGTCCCCACTGGAAGTAAACGCTCCATTCAGTGACCCCAGCAGGATGTGACAGAGCCCTGTGCCCCTCTGTCCCATCCCCATGCACACCAGGCAGCAAAAACAAAAAGCCAAAAAGCCTGGAGGTTCCTGGGCTGCCACAGCCACCAGGGTCAGCCCTTGCCTGAGCTCTTCTGAGATTTGGCTTGCTGATGTCTGAGGAGTTGAGATGAGAATGATTATGGAAATGAGAGACAGAAGTCTGGGACAAATGCTGCTGGATTGCTTCTTATGGGGCATGTTCTCATCTGCAGTCCTTCGTAATTGCAAAAAATGGTGCCTTGCAGATACCTTGAAGGGCCTGGAGACAGACAGATGCATCTCCTCATCAGGAAGTCTGCCTTGATAGGCAGCCAAGATCCGAGGGGAGCGTGCATTATTTGCTATTATCATCATCATCACCATCCCTAACCTCATTTCCCTGGAGATTTGACTCCAGTGGAAATGCATGAAGGCCCGTCCTGGGCTTTGCACTGTTTTTGTTAACTGTGCTGCCACATGAGTCCTTCCCATGGACCTTTGTGCCTAAGGAATGGGTTAGACACTGTCCAAAGCCCCCTGAACACTGCTCTTCTTTATTGCAAAGCCATAAGAGACCAAAAAACTGCAAAACACCTGCAGAGCCTGCCTGGCTCCCCACAGACACTGACTTCAGTGGAGGAAAGCAGGACAGCAGAAAATCAGTAGCAACAAGCAAAAGTTGTTTATTTGTGCCAAAACAGAATGATGAACCCTGAGCTTTTTTTTTTTTTTTTTTTTTTTTTTTTTTTTTTGCATATTGCATGTGCAGGAACATGATGTCAACACCTCCGTGCTGCAACAGGAAACAAAAGACAAGACTTGGTGAAGCCTCAGCTCTTCCTGAGCACCGACCTGCCACTGGTTTTGTTTATGTTGTGCTTTACAAAGCCGAGGTTACCGACACAAATAATCTTTTTTGGCAACTTCAGCCTTATTTTATTTCACAAACAGTTTTAGGTGATTGCCAGTACATTTTTTATTTCTAAATACTTGCCTCATTTTGAGCAAGATGTGTGTATACAAATGCTGCACCATCTGCAGTTTGGGCTGTACAGTCACAACGTGGAATTTCTTGACTGGATGACAAAGAGGAATGAAAAAGAAAATGAAAAATGATGTGCTAGTCATAATTAGTAGGCATTCCAGAATATATTTCTGGGGAAGTTATTTATCCTAAAGATTCATATGCCTGCTTTATAATTGCCAGATGACTATGCAAATATTAGCAGTGACATGACAACAAATGACATCCCCCCACGTATGGAAATGAAGCAAAATCTAAATTTACGAACCACTCATTTCCATTATTCATCTAAGCCTAATCACAAGCACTGGGAAATGTCACTGTAAAATCCAGTGAGGGCTTTTTTTTCTGAACTGAAAAGCAGGGGGCTGTTTCCTTACTCTGACAGCTCACTGAATTTAGCACCCACTGCTCCTGCTGTGCTCTCAGCTGAAATTCATGAGAGTTTCTGATGCCTGACAGCCCAAGAGCGATGCTCCACGAGGAAAAATGCTCCTGAAAGGAACAGAAGCCGGCACAATGGAGCCACTGATTAGGGAGAACAATCCTGGAGGATTTCCTATTATGCCGAGCTTCGGGAGGAAACAGCAAAGCAACGCAAAGGAAATGAGTGCATTTGCTCAAAATGAAAAGGTCAGCCAGCCACAACTTTTCAGCTTTGATATACACGTAACATTCCAACTCCCATTTTTATCGCAGATTATAGCTTCCCAAGGTCCTCAGGAAGTTGACAGGGAGATTGTAAGGTTACTGGGTGGTGTGAGAACGGAACTGCCTATGATTTACAAACTTGTCATTGCAGCATAGGCACTTCTGGGTGATGAAGAACAAAGCAACCACCCAAGAGCCTCCCTTTTGCACCTTCATCACACAGCTTTAAATAACAGCTCCAGTCAGCAGCACCGAGGTTCAAAAACCCTTAAAAACCAAAAAAAACCTTAAAACCCTCTCCCCAAAGGGAGTTTAAGAGGATACAACATGGACAGGCCTTCTGTGAACTGCAACTCCACAGATTCTGCCAGATGCTCCCTCACATCCACATCACTCCAAGTTAAACAGCAGTGACTGTAAATACAGCAAAATCTTTGATACAAAATGTTGTTTCATTGAGAAAAAAAACGTACAGGACTCCTGGGTTCCATCCACAATAATCCCATTCTCTTATCACAACTTAATCACCCCCAACTTTAATTCCCTTATTTATAGAATGGAAACAATTATATTTAACTCTCTGTCATAGGCCATTGTGAGAAGTGGTGAGTCTTCATTTCATGTCTGAAAGAAAACCAAATTATTATTGCTTGAACAAATGGACTGTTTCTATTAACGCAATAGTACCACTGGGATTCATGTTATTTCAGTTATGTCTCGGCTTTCTCAGCTTATGCACAGCTCTGAAAACCAACTCTCAACGCTTTGTGTTGGCTGAAAACAGATGCTGAAGTTGTTGATGCAGGTGTGAAAGGACTTTTTGGGATTTTAGCCAAGGAAGGGCCCAGCACAGAGTGAAACCATGGCTCTGCTGAAGCTAATGGGAATGCTCACAGCACAGAATACAAACCAGCTCCTTGTGCAGCATCTTTTGTATCTCAAGAGCCTCCCTGAGACATAACTAAAATGCCAAATCAAAAAGGCTTCCAAACACTACCTCAAGGCGAGACCGGTAGAACAAAATTTCAGTCCGTGGTACTTGAATGTATAATGAAAAATCCATTAGTGACTCACTTTTCCTAAGGATAGAAGGCAGCATCCTTATGAGTCAGCTTTCTGCTGAGAAAAAACTCCTGCCTTCAATGGAGCAGGAGCCACACCATTGAAAAGAGCTCAATTATCAGCCATTACACTGCGGGACAGAGCGGGGAACAGGTAATGAAAAGAGCAAAAACACACGAAGGACTTAGCTCATGGAGGACCTCTCAGCGTTATAAGACTGACCTTTAAATTCAGTGAGAAATGAGAGTTGCATCAATCCATCGCCTGCCTGGGAAATTTACTGCAGACTTCTCTGGAAGTCAGAGCACACATGGATGCTGTGCCTGCAATACTAACTAGGGTGGGGTTAAAATAGGTAGATGTCTGAATTAATTAAGGTAAAAAATGAAAAAAAAGGTAAGTAAATGTACTGAGCATTATCAAATTTGGATGAGTGTAAGGGATGAGAAGACTTTTGTAGAGTGTAACAGATAATATCTACAGATAAAGAAACAATCATATATAAGAGGAAATGTGCTGAATACTGACAAAAAAAAGTGATATGGGCTCTGAAATGATTTAAAGGAAGTGACTTGCATCTCTCTGAGCAGAGTAAATGAAAGGAGTCTCTCCTGTGAGCACTGCACTAGCAAGCTACATTTGATTTTTCATCTCTCACTTCAGCTCCTAAATCCTTACTCAAGCAAAACTCCCACTGGAGTCAATTAAATCTTCCTTTTGATTTGAAACAACATAACTAATGCAAGAGAAATCCTTTCAAGCTTGTCAGCTTTTTCACACCTTTTGGCTGCCCGCAGTCATCTGCAGCAGTCGGGCTGTGTCCACATGAGTCACGCAGCCAAGGAGGACAGCGTTTTGGAGGCTGCCATTCTCCCTCAGATTAGTTTTACACTGGATTAATTCCATTGTCTTCAGTAAATTTCGACGTGCTTTTTGTGGGGGTGAGTCAGAGAGTTTGGCCCTCCACCTGAAATAATATTATCCATGGCTTTGGACAGACACAAGCCCAGGGCGCTGCTTTTTCACGCCTCACTCCTCCCCTCAGTGCTCCTGCCTGGGATGTGCTGCCCACGCAAGGCCATCAGGACAGGGGATGCAGCATCGTGCCACTCACCAGCAGCACTTTTCCCCATTTATCCCTAAATAAATTCCTCATCTGTGTCACAGATGACCCATAAATCTTACTAGAACTGACTGATTTCCCAGCGAGAGGACTCTCTGCCTAAATTCTTTACTTCCCCCTTATCTGCCTGCCCCTCAGCATTTACCATCAGTGGCTCAATCACTTTTGCAATTAACAGCAAAAGGCAACAGAAAATTTTCTCCAGGCATTGCTGCTGGGAAGGAACCTTCCATTCCAGGGGTTCACTTTCAGCTTGAGCACCAGTTCTGACCTCTCATTCCCCTCCGTGGGGGAAGCACCGCCGCCGTAGCCGTGTCCCTCAGCGGGGACGTGGGAACACAGCGTCACTTACGTGAACTCTGCGCGGCCCCGTGGGCACCACGGGAGCGACACGAGAGGTTCCTCATTGTCACAGAGCTGCAGCCGTGACTCATCTCTGTCCTGTGCAGCTCTTCTTGTCACTGTGACGATGGCGAGGGGACGCGTCCTTCGTCACTGCCATGCTCCCCAGTGCTCAGGCTGGTGCAGAGCCTGCAAGTGGGGAAATGGCAAAATGTAAAACGCGCCCAGGAAATTTCCCTGCGGCGTGGGAAAGCTGAGCTGCTCCTGCTTCAGTAATTGTCAGCTCTCACAAGCCAGCATCTCATCTGCGAGGCTTTGCTGGCTGTAGTTGGGTGTCCACCGAGTGTCCATCCAATCTCTGTCCTCCTGGAGGAAGGTCTGATGTGAATTAACATAATGATTTATATAATTTCTCATGCAGAAAACCAAGGCCTGAGGGCTCCCTGCTCAGGACAGCCTAGGAAATAGAAAGAGGACTGAGGGATGTTGTCCTGTACAATAAACCAGTGGTCACTCAACTGAGAACATCTTTCTCCATGTCAGCAGCAAATCTACAACATTGGGATTGGGTATTTATCTACCATAACTCCCCCAAATAAGAGTGGGTTTCAATCTCTTTAAGCTTTTAAGTTTTAGGCTTTAGGAGTTAATCTCTGTGGGCAGCCTGTGCTCTCCTTGGAATGAGGTTACAGCCTCTGGAGGAGACCTTTCCCTGCACACAGGCTTGAGAGGGAATCTAGGAAAATTAGTTTCATTAAGCCAATGTTAGCCTCAGTGACCGCCTCTGTAATGAAGTTTTCATCTTCCTGACGCTGTTCACGCCACTGTCACCAGCAAAAAAATCCACTGATATCGAAAAAGGACATGGGGGAAATTCCATTGAAATATGTAGAATTGGAAAGTTCTCTTTTATTTATTTATTTTTTTAAAATAGGGTTGTTCCCATGATGATTTCAGGGAAGAGAGTTAGTGAGTGAGTAAGAAGATGAGGAAGGGGCAGGGAAATACCAAATACTCTCAGCGTACGCCCTCAAACAGTGAATAAAATTTGAAATCAGTAGAATGGAAACATTTGGGATGGAGAATGGAAGAAAGTGAAACACAAACGATGAGAGACTCATGTTTCAGTGCTGGAAAAATCATGATGAGCAGGACAGTCATCTTTACGTGTTTGTTATACCCATATTATGAAATAAAATAAAAATAAAAACAGAAGGGGCTAAATATTGTACCACTGAACCCAACCCAATATTCCAAGGTTTATTGCCGAGAGCTCAGTACTGGGATAACCAAAATCTGTGTATAGATTTCAGAGTCAGCACAGGCCAAAGAATTTCCCTGGGCACTATAATTTCAGCAGCCGATATTGCAGAATGATAGAACAGGAACTTTAAGAGAACACAATATGGATATTTTCTCGGCCTTCTTCCTCCCAGAACCTCATCCAGGGCATGCAGATTGCATGTCAGGCAATCCCAATCTGCCCAAGTGCCTGACATGTTCCCTTCAGTGGCCTCTGACACCAGAGATGAAAGGTACAGACATATTTACACCATAGGATGCAGCGGAGCCAAGCTGCACTCACATATGGCAGCTAAGATTAATGTTTGGAAGTAGCCCAGTCTCTGAGTCAGACTGATCCTTTCCGTTCATAAACTTTAAAGTGCCAGGAAAAAAGTGAAAAAGTCCAATTAAAATAAATCCTGCCTGACTCCACTGCAGGCTTATCATCACAGCGTGAGGAGCACACGATTTTGTTCTTTCTCCTGCGAGAAGCTTGAGCAAGAAACCATGAAGTGAAAGGAGTGTTCTTTGGTAAGGGACAGGTCTGGAGACTGCTGGGCCTGGCTTCCTCTAAAGGCTGGAGGAGTTTTCTGGAGGAGTTTATTTGTTGCTTTGTTTGAGTCACTTTGGTTTAGTGATTTCTGATTTTGTGCACTGTTGTTTGAAAGGGACTTTTCACTTCATTTCTGGTGGTTCAGCTCCCCCAAGAACATCTCCTCTTAGCTTCTGCCATGAGCTGAGATTTGTCCTCATGCCCAGGACTGCCTACAGGAGTGCTCTCATTAGTTCCCAGTTCCCTTCTGCTGGGCATTCCCTTCTCCAAGAGTGTCTGTCTTCGTTCATTCCGATCTCTCCACGTTCCCTTGCCTGCTCTGTGTCTCACAGCACTCTCCTCACCCCATCTCAAGCCAACACCTCCAGACAGTCCCCAGTGTGGAGTCTCTGTGTGGCCAAGCGGTGATTGCTGGAGCTGGCACCGAGGATGCAGGATGGATTGGATCCCAAGGCATCTGGAGCTCACCACCCTAAAAAACCCCACTCCAAATCCACTGTTTATAGGGCATGTAGTGACAGGGCAAAGGGGATGGCTTGAAACGGAAAGAGAGTAAGTTTAGATTGGATATTAGGAAGGAATTGGTCCCTGTGAGGTGGGCAGGCCCTGGCACAGGTGCCCAGAGAAGCTGTGGCTGCCCCTGGATCCCTGGAGGTGTCCAAGGCCAGGCTGGACAGGGCTTGGAGCAGCCTGGGACAGTGGGAGGTGTCCTTGCAGACGAAACAAGGCCAGAGACAATGATTTCTGCCTTAATTCATTAGAGGGTTAATAAAACCTCTTTATGAAGTATTTTTCCTTGGCCACGCCCTGATTTCTGCAACAGATTCTTTAGCACTGACAACAAAACCTCCCGATCCACTGACCATCACAGCACTGCCAAGAGACCCAGCGAGAATGAGGAAAACACAAGGCTCATTTGCAGCAGAGGCAGCAATTAAAAATCCATATCCTTACTATGAGAAAGATGAAAAAATACAAGGTATGTATTTCTTGTCTGTAACGTCCCATTGGGCTTACTCAGCTACACAATATCTAGAGGAAATCACTGAGAACGCTGATAAGGCAGCACAGAGGACATGCCAAAAGTAAGTCAGGGAAGTGCAATTCAACATCTCACGCACAGGGCCGGCTCCAGAGGGTCAGAGGATGGGAGAGAACCCACTAAGCTGCAGGAGCAGGACTGGCTGCCCACAGCAGGATTTGGCAAGTCTTCCAAGGAAACTTCCAGAGCCTCGTTTGAAAAATTCCTCCTTGTCAAGTTGATGTTTTGGTTCACTTGTTTGATGCCTGAGGGCCTTTGTGAGGACCTGGTGCTGCTGAATCCTCCCATACTCACTGTGCTGTAAAAAGCTGATTTCCATGTCCTGCTGGCCACAGGAGAGCTCAACAGGGCCCTGACCTTGCAGCTGGGTGCCTGAGCTGGCTTCCACAGCTGATACCTGGGAAGAACCCACCCATTCAGAGTCATTCTTGATGCAGCGAGCTGGGCACTGCATCCCCATCCCTGCTGAGTGCCCACTGAGAGCCTCTGGGAGAGATCCAAAATAGCACTCAGGCACCAAATGCAACTCATGCAGACTGCTGGCGCCTGTGCTCGTGAGAGCAACCCAGGAAAGCTCTGCCTGCCCTCCTCAGCTACGTCAGATGCTCTAAGTGCCCACAGCTCCTGGGGAATGCTTCCTGAGGCGCCGAAAAGTCTGGTGCTTTTGGTGCCCAGCTGCCCCGCTGCTGCTCGGGTGGGCTCCATCCCGGCAGCTGCTGCTCGGGTGGGCTCCATCCCGGCAGCTGCTCCTCCCTCCTCGTCCAGAAATCAGGTGGGGCTTTTGTCTGGAAGGTCTTTGAGATCTTCAGTTTCCCAGGCATGCTGTAGCCAGAGGAAGGGAACTCTCAGGAGTGTTTATAGGTATTTCTCATCAATGTCATGGACCCTTCTCAGTGTCCGAGTACCATCAGTGATTCCAAGGTAAAAACCCTAACCAGGCTCCCTCATTTGACACCAGAATTTCTGCACTTCTGCTTTCATAGTGGTTCAGCCTTCAGAGACTGGGCAGAGCACGTTTTTCTCCCTTCCCTTCATGCCCTCAGGTTTCTCAAAGGTCCAGACCTGTCTTCCAGGGCAGTGCTCCCCAGCACTCGGTGAGTGTTTAAAGCAGAGGGTGGCTCAGCTCCCAGGCATACTTCCACTGACAGGACTAATTTAGATGTCAATGCCAAACGTGTTACCTAAGCCCAGAAGCAGACGCTTTGTGGTCCTGTGTGAGTTTCACAGTGAGGTGTTCAGAGCTCCCCTTCTCCTGAGTATTTCCTACTGGCTGATGTAGGCATCTCACACTCACATCTCACACTCTGTACACACTAAGGGCACTTGAGTCCTTCAAGTCCAGATTCTGAGCCATTCCTCTCCAGTGAACTTAAGGCATTTTACTCCCCAGAGAGCATTACACCTTTGAGAATCAGGTTCTGATCCTCAACTCAACCCTCCTCTGCTGCTAATCCCAAATCTCTTTGAGATCTGGCCCTCTTAGTGTTCAAAGTCGCCTATCCAGGACTTCTCCCTGGTTAACCATTAACTTGCATCTCCCTTTGGCCATGACCTTTGGTCGGGCGTTTGCACTCCCCTGAACACCACTGAACACTCACCACTACAGGGATTCTGGACAAAGCATGAGGTAAGCCAGCGGCAGGGGCTGCAACTTCCTTGTGCTCATTTCCACCGTGGAAAAAGAAATAAAACACACTAAGTGTTCTGCTCACTGTGGCTTTCCCATAGTAAATTCCTGGCACCCAAAAGGTGCCAGGAAAGAGGCTTGAAAACAGGTAATTTGTATTTAAAGCAGGGTAAAAAAAATTATTAAAGCAGGTTATTAAAAACAGGGTAAAATTTCTAGGGGCTTTAAGAGTGGCAGATTCCCCTTAGCATTGCCCAATGAGGTGCTTGCCACTATCACAGGACAAGGAAGAGGCCACGTGGCTGCCCAAACGCTCTTCTCCATACCCAAACGTACACATCAGCTGTACCCATCCCAGTGATTGAAAAATAATCACATTATTTCTTCTGCCTATTGAGCAGGAAGAACAGAGGTGGTTGTTATGTCTTCTTAAGGAAAAAGCTTAGCCAGTCAATAAAGAAGGAACTGATGCAGTAAATTGAGTAGAAACTTGTTTATTCTGTGTATTTTAATTCTGATCTCACAAAAATAAATGGACAGCGTAATGTATGCGATTATGATAAACACACTACACTGCAATAAGACTTTAGGACAACATTTAAGGCTTGCTTTTTTGTTCCCTGGAATTTGGAAAGTACTGCCAACATGTAGCTTACCCAAATCCTAAGAGGAAGGGCTGAACTTTCATTACTGATTATACTTAGCGCAGCACTTGTGTTTGAATTCTTCACCTTCATGCGCATCCTGTTCCTTCAGAAAGGTTTCCTCACACGCTGTTATTTATATTTTTCAAACGCTTTATAACATTTTTTTCTCTTCATTCTCTGCAATGTTTTTTCCTTTTCCTGAACGGCAGTTGTGTTCAGGGCTCCGGGCAGCCAGGGACACACCCTGCACAACACAACACAAAATCGAGGGCACACGCCCTGCAGAGCAATGCGCTCACTGCGATTCCCAGCCCACCCGACACACCAGAGAATAAATTGTGAATAAAAGCACGGGGGGAAATGGCCTGGGGTGGGCCCTGCCACACAGCATCCCAAACAAAAGCCACGGGGCAGCTTTTGGTTCTTTATTTTACACGGCTCTGTAGCAGAAGGGACACCAATGAATAAGTGCTGCACCTTCCTAACAGTCACCTCACATTCCCAATTGATGATCGAAGCCTAATTGACCCAAACGATGACTGTGTGTACCCAGCTTTACCTTTAGCAAACAGTGCTGCTCATGACCCAGTCACAGCACCCACAGCAAGTTCCCGATGCAGGAGCCAGAGGCTAAAATAAAATAAAACCCAGCCGTGTGTAAGGAATCACAACAAACAGAAAAGGAAATCGTATATATGAGTGGTACAGGATGTTGTATCACCCCAAACCATGCTGAGCAGGTAAGGATTGAGGTTACACTTTTCTGGGAAAGAGAAGATTTTGAGATTACAAAATAGAAGTAAAATTCACAGAATCCTAGAATCATGGAATATGCTGAGTTGGAAGGGACCCACAGGATCATCATCCCAGCCCTGTCCCTGCACAGACACCCCAACAATCCCACCCTGTCCATCCCTGGCAGCGCTGTCCAAACACTCCTGGAGCTCTGGGGCTGTGCCCATTCCCTGGGGAGCCTGGGCAGTGCCAGCACCCTCTGGGGAAGAACCTTTCCCTGATCTCCATCCCAAATCCCTCTGACACAGCTCCAGCCCTTCCCTGGCTCCTGTCCCTGCCCCAGGGAGCAGAGAAGGAGCTGTCCCTCGGGAGGAAGTTCCAGGAGGTCTCCCCTCAGTATCCCCCAGGCTGAATTATCAAGGATTAATAGAAACTCTCTAAATCAACATTATTAATGTGAAGTTAAAACTAAAGAATAGCATGAAATGAAGAATGGTTAGAAATTAAGAATATCTCAGAAACCTGTACTTCATTTTACCTGCACAAACAAATTTATTAAATAACCAGGAAGATGATTCAAATAAAGCACTTTTTTGGCCACTGTTTTTCATAGGAAGGAGGTACCAGTTTTGTTCTTGTGAGGCATTAGTCAGGAATTCAGATAGACTCATCCTTGATCTGATTTATGTGTAAGAAAGTGAACTGGAATGAGGAAAATACTCTTTTTTCAACAAGAATTATGAGCACAGAATTAGGACTGAAGGGATTTTTTTGCTAATTTAGAACCAAAGCTGATCTTACTCTTAGGTGAGCCAATTCATCCTTCTGCTTTGGTTTCTTGGTTGTTAAAGAGCTCTGAAAATAAGGACTTACTGATTTTAGAGTGGCACTTTGGCTCAATGAACGTTCCCAATGAAACGATCGTTTTTAAGTCTACTGTTGTCAGAAAAAGGTTGGTTTATTGCTCCCATGGAAAAGCAAGTTCACTTTTCAATCAGTTCTCAGTATCAGTTTGCTCATCGCAGCTGTAACAGTGGGACAAGCACCTCGAATAAACCCCTTGATTTAGCTCCCATTCTAGCACACACCATGAGCTCAGCTGCCGCACCCAGCTGGACTGGGGACAAATTCCTGTTCTTATCTGCAGCTCGATAGAAGCCTTATGTAATTAAACAACATTGTGACGAGGGTCTTATCTCAGGGCATTAACTTCTTCTTCCCTTGGCAAGGATGTGAGCGAGCTGGACCCAACTGCAAAGCTGCTCTGAACCATTGCTTCCTTCAGTTTGACCTTTCAGTGGAAAATCAAATCCCCACGACGTGAGCTCTCGCTGCGCTGCGCTCCTCAGACTCGAGCCTGCAGGAGAACTCTTCAAGGCCATCTCCAGCTTTATCTACTGTACAAATGAAGAGCTTTTGCAAACCCTTCAGCACTCTCTTGGCTCCTGAGAGAGCTGATGCCTCTGCACAAGACAGTTAATAACAGCTAATGATGTCGGGGCCTTGCCAGAAGCTCGATGAATGCTTGGTTGTGTAACCACCTCGATAGGCACTGTTTGTTTTGGTTTTTTCCACTACAAAATCGTCCCCGCTGGCTATGCCTATGCAATCGGTTGACCTCATGAGAAATGAGAATTGTCTCATTAATTTCAGTGGGCTGCTCACTTCTGGAGCACAATGCAAAGTGCAGCAGGATTGGGTGGCTGGTCTGTTAGCAATCTGCTGAATGTGCTCCATAATGCAGTTGGGTAATTTAGGTGTCTGAGATTAAAAAAAAAAAAACATTAGGTATTTTTATCTATTCCCTAGGGGTTTCTGGGGAATAATGCTGTGTTATGTCATACTTGGGATTCCTCTAATTTAGTTTTTAATATTGCCAGCATGAATTATTACCTCTTTCTTTGACTGAAAATGGTATAGATTAACAGCTCTGACTCTTCAGTAGTTTTTCCCTGCTTGTTTCAATCTGAATTTTTTTTTTAATCCAGGTATGGACCTAGTTCCTGCATGAAAGGAAAAAATGGAAAGATGTGCATCTCTAAGATGAGATGATGACAGCAGGAGGAAGAGGAAGAAAGGTGCAGAATCAATTAGAAATGCACACAGCATACTCAGATTGCTGTCATTTCCCTCTTGCTCTTGCCCTGCTTTTAGACTTAAAAGGCAAGAATAGCTGTATTTTGTTCCTGCAGTGCAGTCTAACATGCACTGCATGTGAGTGACAGCAATTCTGAATACAGCAGCAGTCACACTACCTGCAGCAAAACCCCCCTGGGGGATGCTATTAGCTGGTGACATAATTATGGTGAGGAACAGGGACAGTGCATGGAGCAGTGCAGGATTAGCCATGAACATTGCACTGAACCTGACAGGGATGCAGCCAGGAAAACCCAAAATGGGAAGACTGGGGAAATGCCTTGTCTTAAAGAATGGGGAGCTTTTTTTACTTTAATCCCGTCTCCAGTAAAATTGCAAAAAAAAAAAAAAAAGCCAAGAAGAAGTGAAAGAGCCATGCTGGCCCTAAAGGAGTTCATCACAGAATCATGGACTGGCCTGGGTCAGAAGGGATGTTAAACTTCATATTGTTCCACCCCATGCCATGGGCAGGGACACCTCCCACTGTCCCAGGCTGCTCCAAGCCCTGTCCAGCCTGGCCTTGGGCACTGCCAGGGATCCAGGGGCAGCCACAGCTTCTCTGGGCACCTGTGCCAGGGCCTGCCCACCCTCACAGGGAAGAACTTCTATCTAATATCAAAGCTAAACTTAAAGGGTGCACAGGGATGGAGGGACAGATGCTCCTCCTTCCTTCGTGGGCACTTGGAAGTGCGAGACTTTCCCCCATCTGTCACCGTGGCTTGGCTCTGTCTGCAGACACTTAATTCTCTAGCACACACTGTTATTATTGTGATGCTGAGAGTGCAAAAGATGCAGGACCAAGCCTGAAACACCTCACCCGTGTGAGCAGCCACACTCTGGTCTGGAGCCCCAGGAGCGGCTGGGAGAGCTGGGAAAGGGCAGAAAAGGGAGAAAAGGAGGATCGGGGGGACCTTGTGGCTCTGCACAGCTCCTGACAGGAGGGGACAGCCGGGGGGGTCGGGCTGTGCTCCAGGGAACAGGGACAGGAGGAGAGGGAACGGCCTCAGGCTGGGCCAGGGGAGGCTCAGTTGGACATCAGCAGGAATTTCTCCATGGAAAGGGAGGTCAGGCCTTGGCAGGGCTGCCCAGGGAGGTTTGGAGGTGTCCAAGGAAGGGATGGAGGTAGCACTCAGTGCCACCGCTCAGGGTGGGGATGGGGCACAGGCTGGACTCGGTAACTTCGCAGCTCTTTTCCAACCCAAACAATTCCGTGCTGGCTCGGAGCCGCGGTGCTGAGCGGAGCACGGGGGGGCACCGAGCGCACCCCGCATACTGCGGGAGCCCCGTGGGGAGCTCAGCAGGCCCTGGGGCCGCCGCGTCCCGAATCCCGCACCCCGAATCTCTCACCCCGCACCCCGAATCCCGCACCCCGTGCCCGCATCCCGCAGCCCTCACCCCGCATCCCGCAGCCCTCACCCCGCATCCCGCAGCCCTCACCCCGCGTCCCGCGCCCGCAGCGGAGCCGGCGCTGCCGTAACCCGGCGGCGGAAGCCCCGGCCGGCCCGGCCGCCAATGGGCTGGGGCTGCGCGCTGCCGGGGCCGGGGCCGGGGCCGTCACTTCCTGGCCCTGCAGCCGCCGGCAGCGAGGCCACAGCCGGGCCCGGGGGCGGCGGCGCCCGCAGCCCGCCCGCCACCACCGCCGCCACCACCATGCCCTTTGACTTCAGGAGGTGAGTCGCGGAGAGTCGCGACAGAGCCCGAGAGCCCCGGGGGGAGCGGCGGCGACAGCCCCGCGCTGCTCCGCTCCGCTCCGCGCCCCGCCCGCGGGCACGCGTGGGGTGGATGGGTGCGTGGGTGGATGGATGGATGGATGGATGGATGGATGGATGGATGGATGGATGGATGGATGGATGGATGGATGGGGTGTGGGCAGGGGAGGCTGTGCCCAGCCGTGCTCCCTGGTGCGGTTCCCCCAAGCCGAAGGGATTGTGTGGATCTTGGGGTGCTGCAGCAGCACCTCGGGGGTGATGGATGCGGTGTTGGGGGGAATGTGTTGGGCTGCTGCTCCTCCCGCACCTGCCTGGGCTCTCACAGCACCTTAGGGGGTCCCTTTTTGTGGTGGGGCTCCTGCAGGTCCTTTAGAAGGTCATGGTGGGGCTTCCTTACAGTGGGGTTCCCATGGCAGCTTTAGAGCATCTTTCCTTACAGTGCGGCTCCCACGGCTTCTTCAGAGGGTCATTTCTTATGGTGGGCTTCCCACGGTACTCGAGAGGATCACAGTGGGGTTTCCACAGTAGCTTTAGGGGTCCCTGCTGAGGGTGGAGCTCCCAGAGCACCTTTAGGGGGTCTCTCTTTACAGAGGGGCTCCCACGCGAGGCTTCGTGTGCAGAAGCTGTGCCATGTGTCTGATGGCTGGGAACCAATGCCAACGCCTCCACCCTGGGTTTTGGCATTTTGAGCAGGTGCGAGTTGTAGGATTTGGCCTTTCTGTGGGGCTCCCGCATCCCCCGGGCCATAGCAGTGTCAGGTACCAAAGCAGAAGTGAAAAAGACCCCTCTGACTTCAGTGGAGCCAAAATAGCAACTGTGGGTTCATTTTCTTTTTTTGAGCTGTTCTTGAACCAACAATTTGCACCCTTCCAAGTTCAGAGATGCCAAGGGGAAGATGCACGGATGAGCCTTCTCATATAGATTTTATTATGGTGTGAACATTACAATAAAAAATACATGCATTTTTGGGAATATACAGTTGTTACCAACAGTCCTTTCCATGCAGGATCATCATGACCCCTACGTGTGCACCCCTCTGAGATGGGAAGTGGTGATAGTGCAGTTTTTAGTTCTCCCAGACAAAAGTTGTGCATTCTATCTTTGCTGTAATTCTAAACCAGGCCTCTCATTTATACAGGCTAACAGGATCTTGTGTGATCCATGGGGCACTGTTGAACATGGAGGCAGTTGCTTCTGAATGAAAACTTGCTGAAGCTGGAAACAGCATCTGCTGGATCATGTGGGATCCGGGGCCCAGAGCCTCGTTTCTGCTTTGATGTAAAATTTGATAGAAAAATTCTTCTCAGCTTTGGAGACTTTCTGCCAGCTGCGAATCCTATTGCCATCTATTTTCAGACTTGTAAAACACGTGAACAATGAGGCTGTGGCTGTCACTTTGTAATAGCAGATAAAGAAAATGTTATTTCTGATGTCTTTGAAGATGTAATTTCTGTTGGGTCTCAGAATGTGCATGTGGAAACAGTGGCTCACCAAGAGCATAATCATCTTAAGAGACAGCACTAGTGCTTCACTTTGGAACAGAACAAAAACATTCAGTAAGAGCTGAATTGCAGGGTTTGTGTTAATGAGTTACAAAAACAGACATCAGTTCAGATCTGCATTTTAAAAATTCACAATTGCAAATAACTTCTTTGTCATTCAGATTGGAGGATTAGAAATAGACACTTCAAAGCTCTTTCTCATGTAACCTAAGCTCACTGAAGTTCAGCTTTTCTGCAAAGATGAATTTTTCAAAGGCTGCTGTTGATAACAGGAATTTTATATTTAAGGTACAGAGGAACTATTGTCACGTGCAACAAACCACTTTCCTGTTTTAGAAGCACGAACAGAGTTCAGGACCAAAAGTTTAGAAAAGGTTAGAGCCCTTTTTAGCTGTTGTGGGTTTTTTTCATAGTGCAGGCAGTGGAACAATATCTGCTGAGGCTGGAAAATTTTACTGTCGTAGGTAAAGTATGATGCAGGTGTTAAAAAAAAGTACAGGTACTTCCTGACAAGTCTAGAACATGCAATACAAGGCTCTTAGAGAAATAAGTTTACCACCCTGAGTAAGTTTCTGACCGAAGAAATGACATTTTCGTCACGTAAAATGCAAAGTTTCTCTCTCAGCAATTTCAGCTGGATGTTCTCTTTGGCAGGTACAGTTTGGCACCCTGTCTTCTACCTGCCTGTGTATGATTAGAGGTTTGGATTGGTCAGAAACTTTTAACAGTGCCCCTGCATATCTTCTAGAGTCCAAAATTCCGAGTGGAGCGGTGTTGTGTTGTTCTTCTGGAGGCCACAGATTTCACAGGTCTGTGTTGCTGATGCAGGAAGGAATCCTGTCCATAGCTGCTCTGCCAGGACATTTGGGAAGGCAAATTTGGGAAGGGCCTTCTTGTTCTATCCCCCCTCATTTAGGGCTTTATTTTGGATATTTTAGAGGGGCAGGATATTGACAGCAGGTCATTGTACACCAGGTGGAAGTTTAGGCTTCGAGCTCTGTTTCCGCTCAAAGTAGCTCTGGGAGGAATAGGTTGCCCAAATGATTCAGACACAAATGACAAGTAATTAAAACGGCCTATGACCAAAAATGTCGTTATTCTTCACCAACTAAAAGTCAAAGAAATAATTTTCTTCCATGGGACTAAATCTCTTTGCTCTCTTAGACTTAGCCAGATTGAAGAACTGAAATGGCTTAAAAATCTTCCTTGGAAGTTGTCTCCATCAGTCACAGTCTGATATGGAAGTTGCTTGGTTTGTTACTTGAACTTCTTTGTACAAATTTTTTTTCCTATAGGACTTCTGTTTTCTTGGATTATTAGTGGTTCCCTTTCCTAATACAAAATGCATTTTAATTCATAAATAATATTTTCAGAGTAATCTCACATGAATTATAATTATTCTGTCCCAAGTATTTTTAGGTTTTTAATAATACTTAGTATTTACCTAATGCTTTTCATTTTTCAAAGCATTTCATTCCCACTAATCCCCCCAGTCCTGCTGTGATGTTGGTACAGAACCAAAATTTCAGCTTCCAGATTGGAGCCTCCAGTACAGGTCTGTTCAGTGCCTGTCACAAGACACCAGCCCTCCCACAGAACTACTAAATCAGTTTGTATTTCCAGAAGGCCTGCTTCTTTCCCATTTTTTAACACCCTGAAACAGAGAGACAGATTTTTCCTCCTTGCCCATCTCCTGGTTTTTAGAACTTGTGTCAACAAAGCAGCTTTGGCTGTGTTTGATTGGGGATTTGGAGTTCTGGCACTGGAGCTGAAGGGGTGTTTCCCTTTGAGCCTTTAAGACCCAATGTCACCTGCACACTTGCAGCATCTGAGGGTGGTTAAAATCATAATTAGATTAAACTCTAAGCCTGGGTCGTCTTGAGTGGTGATTGTGGGCCAGCCAGAAGGTTTCCCACATGCAGTGAGCAGGAGGCTGAGCTGCTGCTGGGACTTCAGACTGCTCAGGTATTGAAAATTGCACAGTGAAAATGAGAATTACAGATGTAAAAATGAACTGACTCCCTCGCAATGGAGGTGGACATGGTAGAAAATGATTGCTTCAAGTTCTCTTGACTCTGGTGGCTTTTCTTTGCACCTGCCTATTTGCGTGGAAGAGTTACTGATGGCTTTGTAAGATACTGAAACTTCTGAACCATCTTGGTAACTTCAGTTGGTTACACTGAGAAAAACTAAAATAGACCACTCTGAAATCAAGTTTTTCTTCTAATTCTGGGTAATTCACAGTTGTGCCCTGGCCAGGTGTTTGGCATAGAGTGGCAAATACCTGTGAATCCTTATTTTTATACGTGGCTGAAAGATTCAGAATTTATTTCCCGCAGTAAATCATTGTGATGTTTCCATTAGGTTTTTTTATTGTTCCTTATTTGGTTTTGGGGTTTGGTTGTTTTTTTTTCACAGTGTGATAACCTGTATGAAGTAATAGCGTGCTATACCCGGATTTTGGAGGTCATGGGAAAGGAGCCAGGCTTAGAAAGGATTTAGATTTAAATTCTGATCTAGAGTGGAAGGCAAAAACTGTTATTCCATCTGCACAATGCACCAGGCCCCCACTGTCAGCTGTTCTTTGGTATGGCTGTGATAAATGATATTTTAATGTGGGTGTTCTGATTCAGACCTGTGGATCATTTTTGTTGTTTTGGGACACAGGCAGGTCTTCACTTTAACTCCTGAAGGTTTTTTTTAAAAATCAAATTGTTCAGTCTTGACTGAAGATGACACACTTCCACCCTACTGCTCTTAGCAAAGGGAATATGTTGGGTTTTAGATTAGACCTAAGAGTTGTGATGGTGAATAGGCAAACTGATGCTCAGACATGGTATAGTTGTGAAAGCAATTCCTGACCAGATTAATGAGCACAAACCAGGAGATTTTAGGTGATTTTGAGTCTATGGAGAAAAACCTTTTCCAAACTAAGCAACCCCTGGGACAACTTCTCATTCACTTAAGGCAAATGACATGATTTTAGTCTTCAGGCTTCAGAAAAGAAAGAACAAAACTGTCTTTTGTGATCCCCCCATTTTTCTTTCAGCAGGCTTGGGAGGTTCACAAGTGAAAAATCTTTCTCTAACCCTTCAACTTGTCTGGGATTTGTTTGCCCTGTGCTTGAACACTTGCCAACTGTTAAGCAGAAATGGTGACTACTTGACATACTAAATGTCAAATGTCAGTGGAAATGGAGATGTTTGCTGAGGAATTCTCATTTGCAGTGTGAAGCAGCAACGTGTTTCCATCAGATCCTGGTGCTCTGTCCAGCACCGCTCCTTCCCTGGGCTGGATTGGTGCCTGACCTTTGGAGGAGAGCACGCTGAGCTCATTTGTGAGCAGGTACAGGGTGGCAGCAGCAGGTGAGTGTTCCTGGCTGGGGCAGAGCAGGGAGGAGCAGAGGGGAGAGCAAACAGCTCCGAGCTGATGGGTTGTGCACCACAAAGGTTGGTGTGTGCCCTGTCCTCGGCTGTGCCACAGGTGTTGCCACTTGTCCAGACCAGCTGAAGTGAGATTTGAAGGGTTAGAGAAAGATTTTTCAGTTGTGATCCCCCCAAGCCAAAAGAAAAATGGGGGATCATGAAAGACAGCTTTCTTCCTTCTTTTCTGAAGCCTGAAGACTAAAATCAAGTCATTTGCCTTAAGCTCACAAATAAATGAGAAGTTGTCCCACGGGTTGCTTAGTTTGGAAAAGGTTTTTCTCCACAGACTCAAAATCACCTAAAATTTCCTGGTTTGTGCTCATTAATCTGGTTGGAAATCGATTTCACAACCGTGCCAGGTCACATGCCAGAGCATCAGTTTGCCTACTCACAACTCTAGGTCTAATATAAAACCCAAACATACTCCCTTTGCTAAGAGCAGTAAGGTTGCAGTGATTTTGTTCGAAATATTAATTCCTGTTCGTGATTGAGTGGGGGCCATCACTGCTTAAATTAATGTCTAGGAGCCGTAGCCCAGCTCTGTTTTGGGTTACAGAATCACAGAATATTCAGAGTTGGACGGGACCCACCAGGATCATCAACACCAGCTCATTAGTGACTGTCCCACACAGGGATCAGCCCCACAACCTTGGCATCATTAGCACCACGCTCTGACAATCTGAGCTCATTCCAGCAGTGACTGCAGGTGCATTTCCATCCCCACCTGCAGCCACGTCTGGCGAGCCTGTCCCAGTTCACATTGTGCAATGCCTCTGGTAAACAACCCTTCCAAGTGGTATTGCTGCCACCTTACGTAATGACCACCAGGGATTTGGGTGCCAGGCAGTACCATGACTAATTTGGCTCAACAATAGCCCTTTGAGGGCACCTGAGAAATTATTCTGCAGTCACAGCAGTCAGATGGGCGAGCAGAGCTGTACAGACAGAGTCTGCTGATGTTTGTGCCACAAATAACTGATTATACATGGTGGGCATGTGTGTCAATATTTTTTCCTAAGTCTCCCTAGTGTATCGTCTCTCTGAAAATATTGGAGTAGAGATTTTTTTCCTGAGTAAGTAGGGAGATATTAAGGTCTGGCTTTGTAGGAAAGTTTTGCATTGTTCCCTCTGAACTTTAACTGTCCTCCTTTGTTCAGTCCTTGGCGACACAGATGCTTTCTTCATGCCACCAGAGTTCCTTGCTGTGAAAATGACTGAATCACACTGTAAACAGCTGAAGCAATGCCCCCAGCCTGGACTGGGATGCTGTGGACATTTTTGAGCCTGTATTTTGACGTGTGCTGGTGTATTTTTTAGGCATGTAGTTCAAATGGTGGAGGTGGTGAGAAAAGAATAGTCTTGCAATGAACAGAGAGGTGGAGAATCATCTGTTTTTCTTGTCTCCTGTCCAAGCACAAGCCCTGAAGTGATGTCTAGGTATTCCAGTACAGAGCCAGCTGCTCTCGAAATGGAAAACTTGGTCTGCCAAAAAATTAACCACAGCATTGCCACGATCTACAAGATCTTCCTTATACTGAAATGTGTTGAGTATTTTAGTAGAAAATCTTCCTTACACTGAAATATCTGAATATTTCAGTAGTAATCATGGTAGACAAATACACAAGATGCAGTTGGCCGGTGCAATTAGTTGCTCGAATTGTGTGTGTTTGGATGTTTGCTTTTCTGTTTCTTTTTTTTTTAAAGAATGTTTCCAAATGAGATTTATTTCGTTTAATTCAGAGAAGCCAGAAAGATTGGCTTGTAACAGAAGAGCCTTCAAAATGCTGTGGTACTACGTGCAGGCCTGTATTACTGCTGATGGGATTTCAGGAGGTCACAGTTGTTTAATGTTTATTTAACCATTGTATCGTGAGGCAGATCGTTTGGTTTCCAAATTGTCCATCTCTGTGTGCCCCCTAAACCATCAGTAATGTAAATGTGCCTTGGTTTTCTGATAAAGTCTTGGAGCCTTGCTCAGATTCTGTGTTTCTAAATCAACCATGACCCAAGTGCACTGAAGTCTGAATGTGTTGCATTATTTCAGGTTAAATCTCTTGGGTCTGTATCAGTTATGTTTCTCTCATGGTATTTCTTAGAAATTGTGTCAAACCAGGAGCTGGACTTGGAAGGCAGATGATGCAGAAGAGTTTTACTTGCTTGTAGGTAACACATTTACATGCAAATAAAAACCAGGACTGAGTTGTAGAAGCTTGTACTGAAATTCTTGTCTCCCTTGACTGGAATTTAAATAGGAGAACCTGAGCTGGTCACTGCAGAGTTACTGATACTCTGGAAAAGTACAATATATCTGAATTTCATGTATTGGGTAGGAGTTTCTCTTACTGATCTGGAGAAATCCCTCTGTCGTGCAGTAGGTGTGGATTGGCCTGTGTGCTTTTGAGGGAAGCCTTATGAATATGGAGTTGTTTTCTTCACACATCCCTCTCTCCCCTTTTTCTTTCCATTCCCCAGATGTTACGTTTATTCATGCTCTTTTGTACTGATCTCTGATTTTTGTGCTGAGCAGTTGCAGCTGGGACTTAAACCAGAAAGTAGCTTCCACAAATAAAACCTGTGCATTCCTGATGCTAAAATAGTCCTTAAGGTGTTCAGCAGTACAGGGCAGCAGCAGAGCCTTAATATTTTGTGATTCCTGGAAGCTGTGGGAAAGACTATGGCACAGCTCTTGTTTTCCACAGCTCTCTGGTTGTTGTGTAGGTAAATCCTTGGAAATCGCAGCCCAGCTTTGAATTTTGTTCAGTGCCTTGTGCAGGTAAATCCTTGGAAATCACAGCCCAGCTTTGAATTTTGTTCAGTGCCTGCTGCAGATCAGGACTTTTGTTTGTTACGGGGATGTGGCAGAAGGTTGAGAACCTGGGAGATGTTGAGGAGCAAGGGGATCACGAAGGGTGGAAGGGCTGGGATGTGCTGGGGAGCTGCAAGAACAAGAATCTCTGGGCCAGGAAGGGTTACAGTCGGCTCATGGCATTCAAGTATCTGAACAATTTGCTTAGTTTGGGGAGCAGCCATATATGTTTAATGCTCTTCCCTATTCTCTTTTCTCCAGAAAATGCTGCTCCCACTCAGGAGTACAATGGCTCTCACAGTCCAGCAAAGGGCTGGATCACTTTAAATACCAGTCCCCTTACTTGAACATTTTTTCTTCATGACACTTTTCTCCTGTTTTGATGAAGCAGAGTGTAATTTGCTCACTTTATTAAAAATACATTCCTCTTCCATCTTTCATTTTGACACCTGCTTCACTGCCTAAAAGGAAATAAAATGCTTATTGGCAAGACTCCACCTTTGAGTATTTGAGATTATACTTTCCTCCTCCTCCTAATTGCATTTGGAATATGTTTGGGCCTAACTTTTTGTTTTGAAAGAAAAAGAAAAGTGATGTACTGCTTCCTGTCTTCCATCCTTCAGTGTCACCTAAAACAGTTGCCCTTTTGGCATATTGCAGCAATATAATTGCTGTGTGTATTCCTCAGAGAACAAGCTTGATATGCACTGAAAGAATAAAAGCAGAAAATTTGGAATGTGGTTGACAAAAAGGTGTTCTGCAGGACAGCACAATGGAACCACAGAGCTGGCAGAAGGGAGGAAAAAGGAGAACTGCTCCTTGGAAAGGAATCAATTTAAGTGGGAGCAGAATGTATGAATTTTCGTGCCTTTTTCAGCAGCTGCTGTGGGGATTCGTAGTGTTTTGTCCTAGAAATAAATGGGTTTGTTTTTCTGTCCCTATGCAGATCCTGTACCTGCTAAGGCCAGATGACATAATGTGCTGAGGCTGATGCCTCTGAGGTTCTCTCAGCCCCTTTCCCTAAATGTCCAGTTACCCAAAGGCTGGATTATATAATTAATGACAGTCCTCCTGGCCTAGCCTTGTTTTCTTGTTCTCAGTACTCCTCCTTGTTTCAGACACTTCCTCTCTTAGTTTCATTATGTTCTTGGAACTCGAATTAAGAGGGCGGAGCTGGCTGGCAAGGAAACCTATTCCTGCATTTCACTCCTGGGTTTAAAAGCGTGGAGAGTCAGCAGGTCAACAAAAAAAATCCTGTTTGCTTTGAAAACTGCTGTGATGTTGTGAGTGAGAGCTCAGTCACACAGCATTTGAAAATTGCAGTCTTCACCTGCTTGCAGTCCAGAGAGACTGGTTTAAAACTCCATCAGCCCTTCCACCTCTCTGTCTGGTCCTTCTCATATCAGACTTTGCTCAGAGTAGTTGAGAATTAAAGTTTCTGATGTAATTCTGAAGCCTTGAGAGTTTGTCCAGTCAGGCTGAGGTTGTGCAGTGTGTTCATATCCCATTGTGTGTAAATGAGGACTGGCTGATTGCTTCATGGTGTGTGTGTTATCTGCTGCTACGCGGGTGTTAATCTTATAAAATGTGTTAATAACTGCTTGGTATTTACAAGTATCGGCTTATTAGTCCGGCTTTGAATCTCAATTTGCATCTCCAGCTCACACTCAGGGCCAAGCTTTGGTGTTTGTGTATTCAGTGTTTATTTTCTGTGTGAAACTAAGATTAGCAGGATCACTTATCTTACTTTGCACATGCTTCAAAGTTTGCGTCCCAACTGACAAAACCATTGAGATTGTTCATGAACGTGCTCTCCAGGCACAGCCCTGGTGCTGAACGGAGCTCAGCTCTTGCAGAGCACATCCAGTTTGTTTTCCTAAAGCCACCTTCCTGCTGCTTTCCTTGTACAGACCTTCAAAGAATCAGAGTCACAGAATGTTCTGAGCTGAGAGGGTCCCACAGGATCACTGGTGCAGCTCCTGGCCCTGCACAGACCCCCAACAATCCCACCCTGAGCATCCCTGCCAGCGCTGTCCAAACGCTCCTGGAGCTCTGGCAGCCTTGGGAATGTTCCCATTCCCTGAGGAGCCTCAGCACCCTCTGTGGAAAGAAATAAATTCCCTAATATCCAACCTAAAATCCCCCCAACACAGCCCCAGCCATTCCTTCAGGTAGAACTCGGAGCTTCGCTTCCCATATTTGCCATTTTCCATCCGGAGATTTCCACATGCACGGGGGAGGGTGGGCAGATGTTAGCAGGTGCTGCTGTGCAAAATGAAGAAGCTGAAGGAGAAGGATTTAATTGAGTGGAACAGGAATTAGGCAGTGAGTCAGTGCCGGGAGCAGAACAAATTCAGATCTGTTGGCTCCCACTGCTCATCGCGGCCGCGGGATCGCAGCCTGCCTCTCCCTGAGCTGTCCTGAGCTGCTCTCTGCACATTATGTTCTCATCTGCCAGCAGACAGGAAACATAGAAATGTCATCTAAACAAAGAATTAACAGAATGAAGGGCTCAAAGTCGGTAGTTCCTATTTTCTGCCCCTTCTGCTGACTTCCTACCATTGTTTTCCCATTCGTTTAAACAGATTTCTTTCACCTACTTGGTTGGATTGGAAGAAGAGTTATTGCTTTTTATTGTCTGTGCTGGGTTGTAGGAGCTAAGTGTTCCTGCAGAGTTGTCAGAACACGCACTTGTCTTTGGGTGGGAAGAAAAACTCCTAAAGAAAAGATTTCAGAATGAAATATTGAACTAATACTTCTCCATGAAAATAGGAAAGTTAGTGCTTCCTGTATACATATAGAGCAAGGTTCGAGAGTAAGGCAGCTGTACTTCTTTGGACTGTTTTAGAGTGAATTTACTGTGTGTAGAAATTCTTTCTTTGCAAGGTTTTTGCCCAGCACAGGTACAGCAAGGACCACAGGAAGCTGAAAATGCAGAGGGAGTTGGACCTCAGTGCTTTTTTAGGGTAAAGTAAGAGAGGCTTTGCTTAAAAAGGACAGGCTTTTCTTGATGTTTCCCCAGTTAAAGCCTAATTTTAGGCTAGTTTTAGATTTAGTCTAGCCTTCCCATCCTTTCCTAGTTCAGAGATTTGCTCACAGTGCTGCTCAGACCGAGTCTGACTTTTTTCCTGCAGCAGCTCCCAAGCCCCTGGGGAGCATAATCCAGCCCAGGGAATGGGGTAAGTGATCTTTCAGACCATCTCTGCACACCCCAGGAGCCATCCAGCTGTTACCCTGCTGAATTAAATCAATTTAGCAAGTAAAGAGGTTAATCTTTTTATCTCTGGTCCTGGGCACAGTAGTTCTAGGGGTGGTTTAAGCAACTGTGAGCAATAAAACTCCCCCCAACTACTTCAGACAGGCGTCTGGGATTTTATTTTTTAAGTAAATGGTATTTTGTTAATCAAAAGAGCGCTGTGTGTGCAAACCTGACTCAGCTGTGCTGTTTGTTCTACCTCTACATTTCCCTCAGCTTGAGCTGTCACATTGAAAGCTAAATTGGTGGCTTTGGATTTATCCATTTTACAGAAGCAACAGCTTTACTTTTCAAGATCTTACCACGGGTGTCTGATGTGCTCTGTAGGAGGAACAAAGCCAGAAAAGCATGTTCTGATAGAAGAACCTGCCTGCCTTTGGGGCAGTGAGGCTGTGTGTCTGAGCCTGCTTGGTTTTATTTAGAGCCAAATGGTCTCTGGAGGGGTTCAAAGCCACCTGAGTGCCCTGTGGTTTGTGCTCCTTGGCTGATGTGGTTGGGCTCTGCTGCCCAGCAGCTCTGGCAGAGCTGGGATGGATTGCCCAAAATCATTGTTTGGGAGCAGTGACCCAAGGAAAGAGAGGAACAGTTGCTGCCTCCTAACCAACTTTGAAAGTCTGAGCAAAGCCATTGGATTTTCGATTTAAAATCTATTTTTTTAGTAATGCTGGAGTATTCTCTACGCCTTCTTATTTTCTCTTATATTTTCTAGCTGTGGTTGGGCTCCTGCTGCCCAGCAGCTCTGGCAGAGCTGGGATGGATTGTCCCAAATCATTGTTTGGGAGCAGTGACCCAAGGAAAGAGAGGAACAGTTGCTGCCTCTTAACCAACTTCGAAATTCTTAGCGAAGCGATTGGATTTTCGATTTAAAATCTATTTTTTTTAGTAATGCTGGAGTATTCTCTACACCTTCTTATTTTCTCCTATTTTTTTCTCGCACCATCTATTCTTTTTTTGGTCTGTCTCAAGAGATTAAAGTCCAGGGCCAGCAATTTCACAGGACAGGTCAGGTTGGAAGGGACCACAGCGACAGCCTGAGAATCTGATTTACTTCATATTTACCTTATGGAGGATGGGCAGTGCCACCCCTGGGTGTTCCAGTGGCTGATCACAGAGCCCACCGTGCCAGAGCTTTTCTCTTGGGCACTTCTGATTCTCAGGCTGTGCTCAGATGAGCAGAGAAGCTGCCTGAGCAGTCAGCAGAGCACCCAGGCAGAAATGCTGCTGGTCACTGCATGCCTCTGGTGGGAAGGTTTCTCTAGAAATACCGCTGGGGATTAAAGCAAGGGCGTTTCCATCTCCAGCCTGAGTGATCCTGCTCCGACAGCAGGCAGAGCTTCCTTTTGGTACCATGAATTCACATGGAAAATAACCAATATGGCCTGGGTTTTTTCCTCCCCTTCTGCTTGGATTTGGGGAGCAGGAGAAGGGAATCTTCTGACATCAGAAACTTCTGATCTCCCTTTTGTAACACCAACCTCCCTGAAGTGTTCCTGGAGAGAGAAAATGGAGTCTGTTTGTGCACAGTCATCTTTGGATGTCAGATGGACTTAATCCAAGTTATATTTACCATGACTGAGCTTCTCTCTGCTTCCCATGTCCTCCTGAAAAACGATGAAGCATTTTATGCAAAGTGAATTGCTGGAGCCTCAGCTGTAATTGATATCTCTGCTAGGAGCAAGTGTTGAATGAATCATAGTCCGTAAACTCTCCTGCTCTCTCTGGGGATGGTTCTTCCAGAGGTGGGAGCAGCAGAAATAAGAGTTCCCCCCTGGGCTGGGGGAACTCTTCAGAACCATCGTTCCAGCTCATTTCACATGCACTCAGACGTGTTTCCTCAAGTGGGGCTCAGGTTGCTCATTCTCTTCTTGCTCCACACCTGCCTTGGTTTCCTGAATTGCTACTGCAGCTCTTCTGTCGTGAAATCAAACTTCAAAATAGACCCAGTTATACAAATCTTGTGGGAAGAGCTGGTTTTCCCTGCGTTTCTCTGATTTCCCCTGTGGGGAAATCAAATAAAGGGAATGGAACAACCACCTCTGCTCTCTGGAACTCAGGGATAGAACAAAAAGGTTCAAGGAGGCAGATAGGAAATGGCAAGAGGAAGAGCAGAAGTGTGTCGAGTGACAAATCCCAAGGTTACGTCCTTGTCTCCAGGGAAAACGAATCCTCAGAGTTGAGGATGATTCGTCTCTTTAAAGGCACTTAAATAGAAATTGGAGTTGGCTGGATCCACTGATATCTACACCAAGTAATTAGAGAGGCTGGTGTAATTCTGAGGGATGTGGCCTCAAAATGAATTTGTTTAGAATGTCTGAATGATAGACGCTCTCAAGGAAGAGGCAGTGGATGTTTCCAAGCCTGTTATCAGACAGATCTGCCTCAAAGTGACTTATCAAAAAGCAAATGGATGCTGGCATAGGCTTCGCAGTCCAGGGCTGTGTTTGGCACCTGCCTTGCCCTCTGTGTATTTCCACAGTGCTGTAGTTTTTTTGATGTTGTTTTCATCAAAATCAGTCTGGGACTGTTGTTCTGAATGAATGTTCCCAGAAATGCACAGTGCAGCAGCTTTTCTATCCACCTGAGGAAAAAAAAACAGTATAACTAACAGAGAGCTTTATCTTCTTTTGACAAAAAACACCATTTTTTTTCAGGGCTGAGTTTCTTAAAACTTAATGTCTGCATGGGCTACTTGTGTGTCATTTCTTGCATGTGGCAAGTGCAGCATGTAACGGGACAAATTCTCTCTCCCATGTTGTAACTGGGTTTACTGGTGAGTATGTCATGAGTGGACTTTGTAAAGGACAGGCAAGCTCTTTGTTTAGTCAGGAATTGCTGTTTGTTTGTGGAGAAATAGTGACCTCATGCCTTCTTGGCTTCTTGGGATTTGAGGATTGCAGCTCTGATCCCTTTTTCTTTGGTTTGCAAGGAGGGCTTGACAAATGGGGCAACCCAGCAGCAATATTTCTCTGGAATTTATCTCCAGCTTGCAGCTCCTGGCTGATAAATGGGGAGGGGCACTGCCAGCAAACAAGCAGAGGGGCAAACAACGTTTAGTGAGTGCTTTAACCAGCTTGTATTCTCTGTGCAGGGGCAAGGAAGCACTTCTTGCATTAAATAGTTCCTGAAAGGCCAGCTTAGGCTTCTTTCACTTTATAGAGCAGAGCCTAAAAATGCAGTATTAGCTGATGTGCCAGGTTTAGAGCAAAAAAGGAGAGTGCTTTTGGTGTGACAGACACAGAATTTTCAGAAGGGCTGTGGAAAGGCAGACTTGTTCCTGCCTTCTGACTGAGGCAGCTGCCTTGGGAGTGAATTAATTGTACTGCAGATACACGAATATTGTGTGAGAAGAGGGATCTCCACAGAAATCTGAGTGGTGCAGACCCAGTCAGCCTCCCACTGAAGGGCTGGAGGGAGGGGTTGTTGTTTCTTTACTTCTTGGTGTCTTTTCAACTGGAGCCCTTGACTTTTTGTTGACCCGGGAAGTCATCTCAGCCTGGAAAGGTGTATTATTCTATATTTCCTCCCCATGTCTATGTGTCATAGGTGCCTTGCCTTTCTCTTTTTCAACCTGCAGCCCATCTCTTTCTCAGGGAAGTCGTGTTTGTTACCGAGAAGGAAATAATCAGGGATGGGATTTCTACTGGCCCTAAACCCCTTTTTTTCAGAATCACAGAATCCCAGGATGGTTCAGGTTGGAAGGGACCACAGTGGGTCAGTTGTCCAACCAGACAGTTCTGGAATGTCCCCAGTGAGGGACACTCCACACCCTCCAAGTTAACTTTTTCTCTCTGTGTTTGATAATTCCACCTTTGCGTAGTTTAGTCACTTCTGCTGTACAAAACCAATTATTTGGTGAACTTCACAGTGAGGTTCTGTTCCTGCTGGAAGATCCCTTCAAGTCACTTCAAGTCAGGTTATTTGTTAGTGAAACAAATCAGTTCAGCAGCATCAGGCTGTCTCTTTTATTCAGAGAGACCTCAAAGCTCCTGATGTATAATAAAATTAAGGCAGTCGTTCACTCTACACTGGACTCGTTACTGAGAGTGAGTAATGTCACCAGGAATTAGTGACCTCAGCTCCAAATGTGGTATCTGCTGAAAAAGAGATGGCACTTCTCAAAGCTGGTGAGTCTGGGAGGTGGAGAGTCGAGTGTTGCCTCAACAACACCCACATTCTTCTGGCTGAATCACAGCCAGGGACCCTTTCTGCTGAGCCCAGATGACAATGGTGTATTCACACCACCACTGACCTGCTAAAAGTGGAATGTCAGCCACGATACTAATTGGGTTTTTATTTTTTTTTTAATTGTCTTTGACATCAGAAATGTAATTTGCTGTAATGAATGCTCACGTTCTCTAACTTTCAGGGTGTGCTAAGTACCTACAATAGAGCCAGTATGCTTTAAAAAGAATAATGTTTAAATATTTGGCTCTCCTGGGGAGAAACATAATCTGCCTGAAGAACAAAATCATTTTTCCCCTGTCTGTGAGCATTAAAGCTAAATTTCTGTCTGGAAAGGGACAAAAATTAATCTTCCTGCTGCTGCTTTACAGTGCCCATATTCTGATCTGTGACCAAGTGCCACATGAGAATGTGTTACACTTCTGCTTGATTAATTGGAATCCAAAATACAGTCCAAGAGCTCCAAAACAGCCTTTCCCTGGCCCCTCAGGTAAATCAGTAAAACCAGACTGTGCAGAAAGCTCCATGAAAACATCCCACTGCTGCTCACTGCTCTTTGTGCCAGGGAGGGGTGGGCAGATGCTAGAAACTGAAGGAGGAATTAATGTTTTTCCTTCTCTGATACGAATTCCTTTGGATATCAGAGTTTCCTTTTGGTACAGGATATTCAAATTTAACCAGTATCTAGTGAATTCTACATGTAAATTGTTGGGGTTTTTTGATTGACTCACGTTCTTTGCTTCTTGCTCATGAAAAACTTAACAGCATCTCACAGAGATATTGCAAAAGCTCTTTTCAGATTCCAGAGATGTCAGAGAGGATTTTTCTGTTTGGAGGTGTGGAAATCTTCAGTGAAATAATGTATTTATTACTTCATTTCCTGAAGTATTTCGGGTCCAAACTTGAAACTGTTCAAGTGTACATAAAGCCCTGGCAAGAAGCCCTGCCTAGGACAGCTCCTGCTGAGGGAGTGAGCTCATCCCCTGCTCAGGGCAGGCAGGTGAAGCATCAACTCTAGAAAAAATGGCAGTGTTTGGGTCCTGTGCCCTCCCTGCCACTCAGCCAGCACTGTCAGGCACAGCTCAGGTGAGCCTCACCTGCAGAGCTGCCCCAGCCCTGGCCCAGCACAGGGAGGAGCTGGAGCTGCTGCAGAGAGTCCATGGAGGCTCCAGGATGAGCAGAGGATGGAGCAGCTCTGCTGGGAGGGAAGGCTGTGCGAGCTGGGATTGTTCATCTGGGGAGGAGAAGCTTTGGGTGAGCTCAGTGTGACCTTCAGTGCCTGAAGGAGCTGCAGGAAAGGTGGAGAGAGACTATTGACACGGGATGGAGGGACAGGGGAATGGCTTCCCACTGCCAGAGGGCAGGGCTGGATGGGATATTAGGATAAAAATTGTTCCCTGGGAGGGTGGGCAGGCCCTGGCACAGGTGCCCAGAGCAGCTGTGGCTGTCCCTGGATCCCTGGCAGTGTCCAAGGCCAGGCTGGACAGGGCTTGGAGCAGCCTGGGACAGTGGGAGGTGTCCCTGCCATGGCAGGGGTGGAAGATGATCTTTAAGGTGGCTTCCAACCCAGACCATTGTGGGATTCTATGATTTACTTCTGTCTGAAGAAAGAGTTTGAGTAGCAGAAACCCATATTAGTCTAGACACAGCTTTTGAAATCCTTCCAACACTTGGTGGCACTTGAAATCTGCCACCCTTTTGTGTGGCTCCTTTGAGGTCACCACCTGGAACTTCACCTCACTATTTCCAAGAGGACTGTGGCACTTCTGTCCATCAGAGAGTTGGAGTTCGGCCTCAGACCTGGCTTAACCACCCAAAAATTTGTGAATTTTCTGTTTGAACCTAGTTAGGAATGACCCTCTGCTGCTCTTCACCACGCTGCTGTTTTACCAGTTCGTTGACATTCCCACCAGGAAGGTGAGAAAGTTTTTTGCCTGTCCTTTCAACTCTTGGATTGATAAAAAGGTATTGTAGCATTCCCTCATGTAGTTATGAATGTTGGTTCCTGCGAACCTCTGACATTGCCAAACGGCTTTTTTTTATTTCTTTGTTCGCAGCCCTGCTCTCCATTGAAAGAAAAGACACTATAGACGTGTCAGGAAATTCCTTTGTTCTACTGATGACAGCCTGGTTCTATCTTTAGCCTCATATTCTGGAATTGCAAGGCCCTGCCTTCCCTTTATGAGAACACGTATGACCTGGAGGAAGAACTTTCCTAGCAGCAAGTTTGTTGTTTCCACTCTGAAACGATGCTAATTGATTAACTCAAAGATACGACTTCGCCTTACAAGTCTTGCCTTTCTGAGGGGAGGAAGAAATTTGCCAAAAGCTAAATATAAATAACGTGCAGTGGAAAATGCACATGTGCCCGCGCTGTGAGTGTGATGTGTCCCTTCCTAAAGCAGAATAAGCTGCAGGTTAAGGGAGTTCACTGCAGCACAGGCTGTAAATCTGCACCCTGCTTTCTCCTGGGCATGGAGGATGTGAGTGCAGCCTGTCCCCGAGGATGCTCAGCGTGGCACAGGGTGAGCTGTGTCCCTCTGAACACACAGTGCCCCTGCAGCATTAGGAACGCCTGGAGCCCAGCAGGGAGCTGGGAGCAGCTTGTGCAACAGAGCACGAGGTTCCCCTCTGTTCCCAGGGTACAAATACTCCTCCGAGTGAGTGACCAATGCCTCGGGAAGCTGGAGGCTTGTTGGAATTTTTACTGCAGGTGCTGCAGGAACTCTGACCCGAGGGCAAGTAAAACCTGTTCCCCTTTGCCATGCACACAGCTCCATGCCTCCTCCCTCGTGCTTTACAAATCATCTCTGGTGTCTAATCCTCATTCTTTTCTCTTCCCAGGACAGTGTAAGTGCTCTCCTGGGATTGCTTTCAGCTCTGGGAGGTAGGCAAGGAGCCAGTGGCAAAAGGAGAAAGGTTTTTCTAGTGGAGTCTGGTTTTTAACCCTTAGGTCTAACAGGAGCTTCCACAAATCTCTCATTTCTTGGGGCATAGGCTCTAAGCTCCTGTAACCTGGTACAGGTTACAGTAATTCTTGTCAGCTTCACAGATTGATTGAGATGTTTGCTTGATTTACTTATTTCTAGCCTTATTTGGGGTTTTGTCCTCATTTAATCTCTCCGGTGTATCACAAACATGCATTTCCAGCTGTCATTAGATCCTTTACATTTCATTTCTTCTTCTAACTTGGAGTTTAAATCGGAGTTAACAAGATGGTTCTGGCCATGCCATCTCCATCACCATCATTCTCAAAGCTTGATGCCATTTGTGTTTCCAACTTGCCCTTCTCTGAATGCATAAACCCCACTGCTGTTTTCACTGAGCAGGATCAGACTAAGGAAATTGTATAAATCGTGGCCAGTCTCAGATGCCTTATGGGAAGTTGCCTGGAGCTCTGAGGAGTGTTGTTCCTTTGCCAGACTGTGAACCCTCCTAACTCAGAACGTGTCTTTTCCAAGCAAAAGGAAAAAAAATTCTCCTATTCTGCCAGGAGAGCTTGAACATAGCCAGTCCTTTTTCTTTTGGGCTGGTACTTACTTGGATTTGCTGGAGTCAAACATCAGTGGGCAGAATCTAACCTGCAGTGTTTGCCTCTTATTCCAAACTTGTCTTTTCCGATTCCCTTGTTGCTGATTGTTGTGATCATTTCAGCATCCTTCTGCAATCTTAAATGCACCTTCCTTCCTTGCCTTCCCTTTTGCTTGGGTCAGGTTCTGGATGTCATCCTTCAAGCTTCTGCCTTCATCCATAAAACCTTAACTGAGCACTTTTTGTGGTGTCTCTGCCTAATCCAAGCTTACTCAGGCCATGTAAAAGTTAATTTGTGGTGCTGGGTGTTAATTAAAACGACGCTCTGAGAGAACTCTGCCTCGTGTGACATCAACTTTCCAGTGAGTTGTTTAAAAAGCTTTTTTTCCTTTTAATGCTGCGATGGGCCATCATTTTAATACTAGTAAATATTTCTGATTGTGAGAGCAAACTTCCTTTTATAGTATCCACACGCTGCTGTTTTTACTGAATCCAGCCTGGAGCTGTTTCCTATTTCTGAGTGTTCGCTCACACTCGGCAGCTCTCGGTGTTCACGTGCTCTGTCTCTCTCTCTCCCCCTGTTTCTCTCTCAGCTTTTTTAGCCTTGTTGATCTATAATTGTGACTTTGGCCAGACGACGCCAGCTTTCAGCATTTAATGGGCTGGGAGAGAGCAGCTTCCTGTGCCTGTGAGACCATGATGTCAGCAGCTACTTCGGGTTCTTTCTCCATCCGCTGGTGCTTCGCTGGATGTGGAAAGAATGTGAACAGCACTTTCCAGATGTTCTCAGGGCAGCTGGAAAACCATAAATGGATTGTTTGGTTTGGGAATATTGCTGCTCTGTTTAGGAGGTGGCAGTGAGTAGGGTCATGAAAACACACAGCTCCTATCAGGTGTATCACAGAGGGTTGTTGGGATGTCAAGGGATTGCGCAGCTTATTCAGGATTTGAAATACCTTTCTGCCTGCTCTCCATTCCCTCTCTTCCATTCCTCCCTCCAGCTTCAGCTCCTGGATGAAGCACAAAATCCTTCTGATCTCATGCAAGGCAAGTGCTGCTTTGTTCATGCAGTGCCTCGGAGTCATCTCAACAGCTGAAGACTAAAGAAAAGAAAAATTATTTCGTTTTTAAACTCCCAATATAGTATCTGGTGTAGTAGGAACTGTGGATTTAGAGTTCCCGAGATTCGCAGAAGCTGGCAGAGGAAGCAGGCAGATGAACCCAAGATGGCGAAAGGAGAACTTTATTTACAAAAACCTCTTTATATATCCATTAATAATCTAGTAACTATTGGTCAGCAGGGAATCCACTTCCTGAAACCATTGGTCACAGCTCTACAACACCTAGTACCAGACACAGAGATTAAGAAAGTAAAAGAATGCAGCTTATCTCTATTCTCCCTGAGAAAGAAGAGAAAGATTTCTAAAACAGTGCAACTACAAGGAACTACTGAATAAACACAGAGGTGTTTCATGTTGGTGCAGTATAGGATGGGAATTTGGAAGTCGGTGCCCCTCATGCCTCTTCGTGGGTGGAAAATCATCAGCTCTCACCCACTTGTGGCACATCCAAAGAAGTCTATTTTGGGGCAGAACTGATCACTTCCTTCTCTAGGGTGGGTGGGTGTTTTTAATGCATTAATTAATTTTTATTGAGTGGTGGAAAAACTGATGTCAGAGCTGCACTGCGGTTGGGCGTGCAGGAGCACAAGGTGGTAGGAAATAATACAAATAACACACGAGGGCAGGGAGAGTTTAACCATGGGCAGTTCAAAATAGCAGAGCTGAGCCCTATGGATATTAAAAGCTATGACTGAATCAAAACAAGGGGCTAATATTAAACTGGATTTTGCTGGGGGAGGAACAAACTTGTGGGGTTAATTTCTGTCGTTGTATCCGATGTCCAGGGGATGTTTTTTTGTCCCAACACCTGGATTTCTGACTTTGGGGTTGTCTATTTTTGGCTTTGCAGGGTACAAACTGCGATGGGGAATATAGGTTGTGTTTCACTGGGGTTTTTTTGCCAGGCTTCTTTATTCAGGAGTTTGTAGAGTATCTTTTCCCTTCTGCTGTGGTCTGTAAACTTGTCCAGCATGACTTCTTCCCTGGCTCCTCTCACAGTTCAGATTGCACAGATCCACAACAGGGAGGCGGAGGGAAGTGCTTTGGAAATGGGAGCCAAGACAGAGCACAGTTACATAATTGTACAAAAGAAAAGGGTTTTTTTGTTTTGTTTTTCCTTCCCATATCCTCCTGCCTGCTGAAAAAAACGTTGTTGGAAAGCTGGATGGAAAAAACTTCAGCGTCGTTCGTCCCTGTGGGGACATGAGATGTATTGAAATATTCCACCTGTTTTATGGCTGTTGCTTTTCCTCTTTCAGGTTTGACATCTACAGGAAGGTGCCAAAAGACCTTACACAGCCAACCTACACAGGGGCCATTAGTAAGTAACTTCTTTTTCATGTCCTTGCGTAGCCCTGGTCTAAAATTAAAGATTGTTTGGCCTCTCTGTCTGCAGGGAATTTTTTTTAAGGGGTATGAAGCGTTGGAAAGGATGCCCTTTGTTGCTGAGGCAGCTTGTTCTGCCCATCAAACAGTGGAATAGCTTGTGTGGACTCCCAGTTTGGGAATGGTTTGGGTTGGAAGGGACCTTGAAGAGCCTTCCAGTCCCAACCACCGATAGAGATCCACTCTCACTCCCGTGTATCAATAGCCAGACTTTGGCCGATACAAATCTCTTGCCTTGGGCCCCTTTTCCTTCCTTCCTGCTGCTGAGGGAGGCTGGAGGCTGAGTAATGCCATTTCACAGCTTCTGTGCAGCGAGCTCAGGGGCACAGGGGTTGGTTGGTAAACACGGCTCAGGCTGATCCTGCCCTGCTCTAATTACCCTCCTAACGCAGCTTTCCTGTCCCACTGAACAGGGACTTCCTTTGATCAGGGAGCTGTGCTCCACTCATCCATGCTGGGAGATGGGTCAGTAGTCTTGTATGTCATTGCTGACGTGAGTGATGTCACATCCCCTGGTGACAGCACACAGCCCTGAGTCAGTGCCAGTGAATCAGGACACGAAGGAAAGCCCTCGGTGAGCTGAAGAAACTCCTCGCTGTGAGGATGGTGGAAGAACAGGTTGCCCAGGCTGGTGTGGAGTCTCTGTCCTTGGGGATGCTCAAAACAGCCAGGCCTGGCCTGAGCAACCTGCTCAGAGCAGGGGAGTTGGGTGGGATCATCTCCAGAGAGGTCCCTGCCAGCCTCAGCCATCCTGTGCTCCTATGAAGATAACACATTTCCCTAAATATTTACTCTCAGAGTCCTTGTCCCCTGAGTTCTCCTGGCCACCGAATTCCTCGTAGCCCGACTCCCTTTTAGATCTGCTGAAGTTGTGAACAAAGGGCTTGACTCAAACTGTTTGGGAATTCAGAGGCGGATGAGATTTGGTGTTTTGAAAGAACACTTTGAACTTGTGAGTGATCCTGCCTTTTCTTCTGTTTTGGAAACTAAGAGTTCCCACACTGTAACTGGGCTCCCTTTGAGAATTCATCTTGTTATGAATCACCTGCAAAAGAGTATTTTAGAAGCAAAAAAAACCATCAAAGGCCATCCAGTTTAGGCTTTCTGATCTGCAGTAAACAGCTCAAGTGATAAGTCTGTTGTGGGAAGGCTTGAAGGTTGTGACTCTTACAATTATTAGCTGACTTACTTCTCTCTATTGTTATTTGCAGCTTCTCAGGCTTTGATTTTTCTTCTCTGACTGGTTCTCCTTCTTTTTCTCAGAGTGTTTTTAGACAGGCTGATAGAAGCTTTTGAACCACACGGGCAGACTGGTGGCTCTGCCTGTGAGGATCCTGTGAGCAGCTTTCCTAATGGCCTTTTCTAACAGTCTGACCATGCCTGTGGCTTGTGATTTGAAAGCCACTAATCTTAGGTGTTGTGGGAGGCTGTGAGTGGTTCCAGCCCATGGCCAGGCCAGTTGGAAGCCTGGGAAGGTTGCATGAGCTCGTGATAAATGTTTTAGGGAACTCAGTTTGTGTTAACATTGGGGGCTTGAGTGTAGGGGAAGGTTCTGCCTCTCAAAAAGTCTTTTATGGTTTAGTAATTATATGAAATTACTACAACTGCAGCTTTATTTTGGCTTTCTTTCAGTTCTCCAAGGTGTTCAGAGCAGGTATAAAATAGTCCATAATATTCAGCTATTAATTTGGGCCTTTTCCATATGATTTCTGCTGAAACTTCAGTTCAGTATCACTTCTGGTGCTGGAGGCTTTCTGGAATAGGAATGGATTTACTGCAGGATTTCAGCAGTGGGTTTTGGATTGTAAAAAGGTCTTTTTTTCAAAAAAGGTTTATTAGGGAAGAAGGCACAGATGAGATTACAGAAGAAAAGAGATGGAGAACAGCAGCTCTGCTCCTGACACCAGGGCTGAGGGGGCCAGGGCTTTTAGGGAGGAAGCAGCTAAGGAAGAGCAAATGGTGGGGGGTTTGGTGGAGAAGAGCAGGTGATCTCAAACATGAGCAAGTTCAGAAAACAACTGGAGTGTTACTGAGGCTTTATTAGGCATGGATTTTTAATTGCCAAATTTGCTGTGAGCTCTGCTATGAGATACTTCAGATCTGTGTAGCAACCATTCAGCTACAAACAGTTTTTTTAGTGATGACGGAACCAAGAACAATCCACTGTCATTTACTTGGAGTGAGTTTCGTCCAGAACAACACACCCACCGCTGTGGACTTCTCTGGGAAGTGTGCAGAAGTCACTCATTCCTTCTCCTCACTAGAAGTCCCTTGTTTAGGCAGCATCCCCGTGTGGCTTTAGATTTCCCGAGGGCTGCAGAAGCTGGCTGAGAGAATTCAGGCAGACGAACCAAGATGGCGAAAAGGGAACTTTATTTACAAAAACCTCTTTATATGTCCACTAATAACCTAGCAGCTATTGGTCAGCAAAGAATCCACCTCCTAAAACCATTGGTCACAGCCAAATAACACCTAATACCAAACACAGAAATTAAGAAAGTAAAAGAATGCAGCTTATCTCTATTCTCTCTGAGAAAGAACAGAAAGATTCTAAAACAGTGCAACTACGTCCCCATGCCCCCAGTGCTGCTGTTGTCCCCTTCCTCCAATCTTTGCAGGTCTTCCCAGCCTGTGTGGCATGAGTGTGGTGCCAGCCTGGCCATGTTTGGGTACAGAGGCAGCAGCAGCACCCCTGGCAGGGTGACAGCTGGCATCTGGCTGGGCAGGAGCAGTGGGGCTCTGGCCAGGAGCCTGCAGCTAGGGCAGCTGCTGTCACCATCCTGCTGCCCAGCCATCGGTGTGGGTGCATAGTTTGCATGCACATGTTGTATGCACACATGGAAACGTTAGCCAGAAATACTCGGTGCTGTTTGGGGGCTGGAGTTTTAAATACACATCAGGAAATATCAAAGTCATGATTCACATGGCGCCTGTAACAGGACTCGTTCCTTGCGCTGCATAACAGTTTAATAAATACTATTAATTTTATGCCTTAATATAGACATGGCTCCACGTTCTCAGTCCGTGTGATGTGTTAAACACTTCGCCTTTCTCTCATTTCTTGTGGGGTGGGGAGGCAGAGCCAGGAATGTACATAGACGGGGTGTGTGGTGGAAGGGATATGCACAAAAAGGTTAGCACAGGAATAAAAACCTTGGCAAGAGTTCCCCATCCTTTTGGGATTGCAGATTAGCCAACAGCAGTGTGTCTGCACCAGCAACCTTTGATATATTGATCATGTTATCATATTAGAGCTTTTAGAAACCTGTCTCAGATGGTTGTTGGAGCTCTGTGGGAACATCGCCGTGCTCTTGCAGTTAAGCTTTATGCATGAATAGTTTGATTCTGTCTGATCCCAGCCTTTAATCTACTTTTCCAAATATCATACACTTGTCAAATGTGGGTGGCGGGACTGCACATTTGCATGGAAGAAAGTAAAAGCCTTCACTGTGAAAGAAGCAGCTGAAGCACCCTGTGCATAAATTCCTACGCTGGGAACGTCGTCTGTGCCTGCAGCTCCTCACTGAGAGAGCTCCTGGTCTGCATCTGAGCAAATGCTGCCTCTGGAGAGAGTAACTGATAATGCTTTCACAGGAGTCTCACACCAGAACCTCCCCCTGCCCTGAAAATGTGTGTATAGAAGGGTTTGACACGGGAGCAGCCACGGTCAGTGCCAGTGTCCAGTGTCCTTTTGCCTGGAGTGTCCGGCAGCAGACGCCTGAGAAGGAGCAGGAGGACAGGTTCAACACTTCACCAGGCTTTGCTTGGTTGCTTTCTCAACTTCCTCAGCTGGAGTTGGTCCCTTTGTGTTTAGTTTCCCTCAGTGAATTTCTTCCTCGGGGCACGTATGATTCCTTTTTGCAATCTGACAGATTTTATTTCCTAAGCAGCCTCAGCATCCATAGTCAAGAATCTTCAGAATTCAGTTAAATGTTAAAGGAAAACCTTGTTTTTAACCTCCCCATTCCCTTTCATTCCCATACTGGAAGAGGCAGTGAGTAGTTGTTCCCCATTCACCTCCTCCAGGCTGCTCAGGATTTTATATTCCCCTCTCATGTCCACCCTCAGTAATCTCTTTTTCAGCTTCAAAACTGACTATGTGGTTTGAAGACTGGGAAAAGCATTGAGGAACTTTGAAAGTCAGTCCCTGCCAGGCACTTCAGGGCATTCTTGCAGGATTTTTTAGATATAGGTTAGTGGAATTTTACTGTGCTCTATTTGGTAAGTACTATCACGAACCTTCACTGCAAGAGCTGAACTGAAGATGGACTTGAGGGAGCAAGTACCGAAAAAGAAGATATTTTGATGATATAAGTGGCAGAGAAGAAAGTTTAAAAATTGGAAGAGAGAGGAAGCTCTGGGAGAGAATTTAGTTAAGAGAGGTAGTAGTACCAGGCTTTCCTAGAAGTGCTGGAGAGCAGAGAGGTCTGGCTGATGCTGTGGAAAGCCTTTATGGCATTATAACAAGCAGCAAGGACTATGGGAAGCAATTAAAGAAAAAAGAGTTGTCTGTGTCAAATGCTCTCCCCTACAACTGCCAGAGATCAGAGATCTCATGTCTCTCTGTCAGTGATTAGCAGTACAAAACACTGCATCTGCTCATCTCGTGCCTTGGCTCCTTTTTTTGGGCTCTTGTGTAGGTGTGGATGTTCTCATAAGAATTTCTGCTGTTTTCTCCTCCCCCAGCCCGTGGTGCTCCATGCCAGGTCACAGCCCTGGTGATCTTCCCTGTCCTGACAGCCAAGATTTGGGAGCAACTGTGTGACTATCTGAGGTTTCTCTTCAGGAATTAATATCCCTTCTTGCTTCCTGTTTTCCTACCGCTCTTCATTTTTTTTTCCTCTCTTTCCTCATCATAGCTAATGTATTTTTTGGCATCTCTGTTAATCCCTTGCACTTTAGAGAGGGTCAGTAAATGAATTCACACTTGAAATTATTCTGATGAGGAAGGGGAAGCAACGCATTTCTCTTTCCTCAGAAGTGGCTAATCTGAAGAATGAGGCAGAAGGCTTTAGGTCACTCAAGGCTCTTGCCCTCAGCACCTCTTTCCTTCCTGTGCCTCTCACATTCCCTACCGAGGGAGTTTGGACTGGGGTTGCTGAGTGATAAAATTGTTTAAAATTGTTCCCAGCCTGTTGTAGCTCGAAATTCCCGAAGGGATGGGCAGTCAGGGTGTACAGGTCATGTGGAATAAAGCTGAGGAACAGGGGGTTTTTTTAGTGTATTTCTCACCCCGAATTGGTGGCTTTGGTAGAGTGGTGATTTCACAGGGAGCTGTGCTGGGCTGGAGGGGCTGTGCTGGGATTGTGCTCTGGCTGTCACAGCCCTGCGAGAGCCTGTCAGTTCCTGCTTTACCCTTCTGTGAGTGATTCTGGGTGAATTTGGGGGTGTTTAATACAGAGACACACTGCAGCCCTGGCTCCTTGGGCTGGCACATCCTTGTCTGCTCCGATCATCCCTGATCCGAAGGATTTACAGCTCTACTTCCTCCCAGCCCCTCCTGTGGGGGTGACTGTCACTGCTGCTTGAATGTCCCTGGTCAGTGGTTTGAATAATTTCCTGAGCAGTAACATTCCCATTACTTTGGGTTCCCTCCTTGTAACTCCAGGTTGGAGTTCTTAGAAAAGACATGGGATTTGTTGTCTGGGCACTTCATGGTTTCTTCACTGGGAATTTTCCCTCTCTGAACAGTCAATGTGTCAGCAAATGGAGAAATTAGAGAAGTCAGGCACTGGCTGCACTATTCCAGTATTGCCATGTCTCTGCTGTGAGGTGACTTACACAGAGCTCTGGGACTTGAAAAAGCACCAAATTGTGTCCTCATCCCCAAAACACCGTGTTAGGGGACTGTGCTTTCCAAATAAAGAGGTGCTGGTTCTTTTTATCTTCTGGAGGTTTTAATAGTAATAAAATTTGGAGTCTAGGCTCCAAAGAAGTCATGTTGTCAAGAGGAGGGAGTGCTGGCAGACCAACGCTGTGTGCTAGGAGATGGAAATAATGGCAGAAAAAGTGGCCCAGAAATGAAGATACCCCTCAGGATTTTTGGGTATTACCATGGCATTGGAGGCACTGTTCTGGTGGCCTCCTCTGGGCCATGGACTCTAAATAATCTTAATTCTCAAGTGTGTATGGGGGGCATACCCATGGGGGGAATCTGTGTGAAAAGAGTTTTTGTCATTGTTGGACACACAAAACTAACCTTTCCCTCTCCTTACCTCTGTTCCAGTCTCTGTCTGCTGCTGTCTCTTCATATTGTTTCTCTTCCTGTCTGAGCTCACCGGATTCATAGCCACTGAAATGTAAGTAAAAGTCACATTTTCCCTTGTTTGTGTGGAGGTGAATCTTTACAGCTTTACTGTTATCTGAGAGAAATATTCCTGTTGTTTCACTAGGTCACTTCGTTGCCTAATGGGTTTGGGATTCCTTTTGGTTGAGTGCAAATTCTCAGACATCCATTCAGCTTTTTAATTTGCTAAATTAATAGGCAAAGTTGGTTCTGAACTATTTCTGATACAGGAAGCTGTTCCAGACCTGCTTGATCCTTTATTAGCTGCATGCTGGATTGCATAATTAGCTGCACAGAAAAATGAATTGCATAAAATAAGAATTATTAATTTAATACCAACAATTCCTTTTTTATATAATGTCAGAGCTCAATCTCTGATTCATGCAGGCAGCTTTATTGATGTGTGAATTTTTTCTTCTTCTGTTGAGCCTTACTAGGAAACCTTGTTCATGGGTTTTGTGCCTGAGGACAAATGGCCCCAGGTGGTGACAGCTTTGAGAAAAATGGAAATGACTTCTACTTTTAAAAATTGCTCATTGAACAAGTATGAAGTCCTTGTTAACACTGAATTAATCAGATTTTTATTTTTTCCCCTGCTCTCATGTTCTTCCTGCCTCAGAGTAAACCTTTAGTAACTATTAACACATCCACCTTTGTTTTGGGCTCTAGGAAACATTCTCCATCACTGCTGATGTGGCAGTGAGCTCACTGAGCATGAGGCACAGTTCCTGGATAGTTGGGAAGGGTGGAACTTCTGTCATCCTCACATGATGGTCCTGATAGCAACAGATGTCAGCGCTGAGCAAAAAGGCTCTGAAACCTTGGCCTCGCTGCCTGATTAGATTGACCGTTCTGATAACCAAGAGGCTCTTCCATTGTTTTTGTGCAGCTCTGTCTTGGGTCAAGAATGTAATTTCAGGAATAATTTTAATGTTGATTAATGTTTAACTTAAGGCAGGAGTGTAATCAGGCTCCAGATCATTCTCTGTGCCTGTCGCACGTTTGCTTCAGAGATGGTATCTCACATTTCTTTCTTGCTCACTGTTTCTTTGAGTTCGGTTCCGTGTGTTTGCTGGTGAAATCCGGGGTCACTTTATCAGCCACTTCACAGAGCTCAGTTTCCTTGGCTTTTTTGTTTTAAAAAACAGGGAAAAGCTAGACAGATTGCTTCAAGTAAAGCAGAGCTTTTTCTTGCTCTCCTCTTAGATCTCATTCTCTTGCCTGGTTTTCTTTTTTCTTTCAGTTAATGCTGATCTCATTCTCTTGCCTGGTTTTCTTTTTTCTTTCAGTTAATGCTTTACAGGAGGAATTAGTAATACTTACCTAGTTTTGATTGAGGTATTTGAGTGCACTTGTAGTGGTAGTTTCCTGACTAGAAATTCCTTTTTGAACAGCAGAATTGCATAATTCTCTGAGGCCTCTTCTTGCTTTTTCCTTAAGAAGATGATGCATTTTCCACAAAAAATATTGGGAAGTGCTGTAAGCATGTTCAGCTGGCAAGTTCCTCATTAAAACCTCAGAGAGATGGTGGTGCCTTTCCCAGCAGGAGCTGCGTGGGGAGGAGGTGTTTGCAGGCAATAAAGCAGTAAAATTTTAGAGAGGATGTCATGCAAGAGTCTGGGACAAATGACTGCAGGAACCTGATTCGTCACGGGCTGTCCAACACAAAAGCTCGCACAATAGGGTAGGAAAACCTCCTTCTGATGAGTTACAAGTCATCAGACTCTTGCTGGGAACATTCACCCCCAGCAGCTGTGAAAAGGCTCTCCCAAAACAGCGGAAATACTTCAGAAAGTCACTTCAAGTGCTTCCCAGTTCAGCGGCTTCGAAAGCAGGAGTAAACTTTTCTTTTTCCGTTTCTTACTCATGGGTTTCTCTTCTGAGAAGTGCAGCACAAGTTGTTGTGAGCCTCTTGTGGTTCCCTTTCAGTCAGGTTTTACTGGCAGTGAGGCAGCAGAGTCTCATCACTGGGGGCAAGAAGTGGGAGCTCTGTGTGGTCTGGAACGTGTGAGACCTCTGTGCCACCATTAAACTGAGTAATAGCAAATAACAGGGGAAATGCTGTCTCAAAAAGGGGTTTGAGCCTTGTTTGCCCATAATTCAAACACTAACAAAGATATGGAAGATTCCTTACATGCAAGCTGTTCGATTCTCATCAACTCCAGTTGCAAACTTCAAGGTTTTTTTTGTATAAAGAATCTCCTACAACAGATACCTCACCCAGACTGAAGTTTTCCTGAGTGATTAACAAGTGTGCAGTTACATGGGATGAACTTTGCAGGGATGAACTTTCCTGCTTGGCCACTGCCAGCTGTGCTGTGAGACTGCATCACTCCTTCTCCTCCCGTGTCATCTTTCCCTCAGAGCACTTGACTGAGCCACGCTGGGTGGGGAGAGCTGCCCATTTTTGCTGGCCAGGTGAAATGAGAGCACTTGGTTTCCATCAGAGTGTGGCAGGTTGCCTGCTGAGGACTCCTGCTTCCCTCAGAGCCCTGCTATGCCCAGGAATTGTGTGTGCAGGGATCCTTCAGGATTCACTGTCTGCCTCTCACCGCCCAGAGGTTCCTTTGGCAGCTGCATTTAGAGCCAGAGGTTGGTGTGGTTTGTTGAGCTCGTGCTGCAGCATGAGCAGAGGAGGTCTGCAGTGCACCACACTAACCCCAAATTCTCACTCACCGCTGGACTTTCTTCAATTCACATGAGTGCAGCAACCTCAGTGCCTGCTGTTACTCGAAATCTCAGTTTGGTCACTCTTGCCCAACTTCAAAGCTGTTTTTCCTTGACCAGCCTATTGTTGTAGCATTCACAGTCTCAGCTGCTGAAGACTTTGTCTGGGTGGCAGAAAGCCAAGAAATGACAGCCTCATCTCGAGGATCACAGTCACAGCCCTAAACCCAAACATTACCTACGTGGGGAGGACAGCAGCGGTGTCATAACTCGTGTGGGCATTTCTAATGAGCACCGAGGTTGTGTCTTGTGGCTTTAAATCCCCCGAGGGTTGCAGAGGCTGGCTGAGAGAATTCAGGCAAACGAACCAAGATGGCGAAAAGGGAACTTTATTTACAAGAAGCCTCTTTATATATCCATTAATAACCTAGCAACTATTGGTCAGCAAAGAATCCACCTCCTAAAACCATTGCTCACAGCCAAATAACACCTAATACCAAACACAGAAATTAAGAAAGTAAAAGAATGCAGCTTATCTCTGTTCTCTTGGAGAAAGAACAGAAAGATTCTAAAACAGTGCAACTACAGTGTCTGAGCTCAGGAGCTGACTCCAGTTAGGAAGTCACACCAAGACACTGCAGGAAGCTCCTGGAAGAGGTAACACACTCGAAAGGCACATCCTCTTCTGCTGCTGATGGGTTTCCTGGGGAGACCAGCCCTGAGGAGGGGAGAAAACTCCCGAGTTGCTCATCTTCCAGATTTATTGTGTGACCCTAACAGGCCTCTGAGCTGCCATGAAGGAAATCCAAGCTTGGCACTTAGGTGGGGCTGCATCCTTCCCAGGAAAAGCACAGTGAAGGGTTGCTGAAGGAAGAGGGTTTTTTTCTTTTCTCAGTCGCAGCCCATCATTGCTGTTAAGGGGAGGGTGAGCGTAACTCTGGAAATGAAAGATCTTCTTGATTTTTGCGTCTTTTTCAGTCCAGACTCAGAGTGACTGAGGACTTAGTCAGGCATTGGAATGACCCCATCCCTGGAGGTGCCCAAGGAACACCTGGAGGTGGCACTCAGTGCTCTGGGCTGGGTGACAAGGTGGGCACTGGGCACAGCTTGAACTTGATCTTGGAGCTCTTTTCCAACTGAAATGATTCCATACTAAGAACCCTGATGAATCTCCTCAATTCTGTAAAAGACAGATAAAGAAAAGGAGGTTTCTGCTCCACATTTGAACCCCTGAAAAATGAACAGCGTCAAACACTCTTGTCCCACTGAGCCAATGACTCAAACGGCTGACGAAATGAAGTTGAAGGGTTAAAAGTGGTGTTTCCTGGGCAAGATCAGTAGTACGTGGAGTTGGGAGAAGTCTGAGGACCAGAAATGGTTTGTCCTGCCTTTAGCAGCCTCTTCATTCCTTTTGCTGCTGTTGTCTTGCAAATCAGAAGCATAGAAATCACCCATCTCATTTCTAATTAACTCCAATCGGTGCTAGACGTTAATAGCTGGCAAGATGATAATCTTGCAGTTTTATCACCGTAATTAGGTCATGAATTATGTCCTGTAAGATCAATAATAGTTTTCCAAGTATTCCATCATTAAGGATTAAAGATGTAATTAACTAATCTAGTCTGCCTTGCATTGGCAGCCAGGGGAAGGGGTAGGAGGGTATGAATGTGGTGCTTGTGGTATGAATGTTGCTTCTCAACACTAATTCATCTGCCACAGCACACTGTAGGAAGCAGCAGACTGTTCCTGGCAGTGTTTTCTTTTTTTTAAAAAATGTAATAACAGACAAAAAGCCATCTGAAGTGCCAAGTTTGCTAATTGGAAAGCTGTGCCCCCCCACAAGGCAATTAATTACTTAAGCAGAATATCTGCAATAAATTACTGCCTTTGCATGAAAGCATAAGCCATGAATGATAGAATCACAGAATATCCTGGGCTGGAAGGGAGACCCATTAGGATGATCAAAGACAATTCCTGGTCTTACACAGGACAGCCCAAGAAGGCTGTCAGGAGTGTGGGCAGAAGCAAAACTCCAGGAGTTTCGGAGCCCAGCGTCCCTCGTCCACACTGGATTAATTTGCATGCCCAGGACTGATCCTGCAGAGCAGCAGAATTGTCACCAGACCTGTCTTCAAGAGGCTTTTTGTCCCATAGCTCTCCGAAATGTGTGGGATGTGTTTTGTGGCTCTCAGCCCATGAAAATTGTAAGCAGCGGAGTGGATCCTGCTGCAAACCGTAATGTGGGAGCACAAGCCAAGAGATGCCACATTTCTTGTGTCCTGACACTGAGCTGGAGATGCACCTCTGACCCTACTGGCTCATCCAGTTGAGGCAGGTGAAACGCTGGAGCAAACCAGCCCAACATGGGCAGCACAGCCTCGCAGGCAAAGGGGAATGGGACTTGTAATCCTGCTCTTGCCACGGCCTGACCTTGAGACAGACACTTTTTTGCAGAAGGATGTAATCCTCAGCAGCCCTGAGAGAGGTAGGCAGGTAAGAAGCTTAATGAATGTTTGCGTAGCACCTTGGGGATTACCTAATCCGAGGTGTTACCTTTGTGCGGGGCTGCTGTGCCCTGTGTGGGCTTGCAGGAAGCGGAAGGTCGTGTCATGATGTCATCTGCAATTCCTGACTCAAGTCTACAGTGACGCCTTTCGAAGCCTTCTCCTTCTTCCTGTCTCCTGGAGAGCTGTAATTCCTGCCTTTGTAGGGCAGCGTGTTTGCTGTGCTCCGCGGCTGATCTGGGACAGAGACCTCGACAGGGAAGAGCTGATTGAGATGCAGAAGATGACAAATGTCACAGCAATAGACACAAGCACAGTTTATGACACAGTAGAGAGTTTGCTGACCTGCTTGTTGTTCCTTCACGCAAACTGAGGAGGAGATTTGTCTGATGTTGGGGCTTCTCTGGTCTGGCACTGCTGAAAATGTGGGGGTGCAGGAATCTTTGGGGGGGTTGTGTTACTGAAAGTGGTTTATTAGAGCTGAAATGGCAAGTGGAGCCCAGAGAGCTCACCTGAGAAAGTCTTTCAAGAAGCTTTGGGCTTCCTCAAGAAAGAATTATTGTTTTCCCCCTTAGGCTTGGGGTCCTTGAGATCAGAGGGTGCCTCTTGGGAGTGTGAGGACAAGGTGGAGTGCAGCTTTCTGGAGTAAGTGGTTGCATTTTCTCCATGGCTGATGGCTGGGGAGGAGGCTGCTGTGAAAGGGGAGAAAAAAGGCTAAAACCTGAACCAGAGACTTAGGACGAGGAGGACAGAGGACAAAGAAGATGTGTTTAGAAGCTCTGGAAGGTGGCTGCAGTGTCCACCCTTGGATCCAAAGGGCTGAAGGCTCTTCAGCTCTTGAAGTGCTGAAGTTTAGTGGCCAGAGCTGCTGGGTGGAAATAAGCTACTGGAGAAGTTTTGTTTCTGGGGAAACAACGCTGTTGTGTCATAAATCTGAGACCTAAAGCAGGGGATGGATCTGACTTTGTTTGGATAAAATCCCGAAGCCACGCCGTGCCCTCTGACTGCCGTGGGCTCCTTTCCTTCACCCCACGTGCCATTGGCATGATCTGGGTCCCTCCAGCTTTTTGCGTGGAACGCTGGAAGTTTGTAAGCAAACTGGGATAAGCAGCCCAGCAGCATCACTCAGGAATGTGAAGTATTCCCAAGAGGCTCTTTCTAGAAGTGAAGCAGATTCCTGATGTGTGGATCATGGAGAAACTTCCCTCCCGTTCCTTGGGTCAGCGGTGGGAGGCTCTGTGGGGGTCAGAGGTCCAGATCTCACCTGTCGTGTTGCCCTCGTTGTACTTCAGAGCTCTGCACCCTCATCCCTGCTCTAGCCTGTGGGTTTAGATCTCCCAGGATTTGCAGAAGCTGGCACAGGAAGCAGGCAGACGAAACCAAGATGGTAAAAGTAGAACTTTATTTACAAAACCCTCTTTATATATCCATTAATAATCTGGCAACTATTGGTCAGCAGGGAATCCACCTCCTAAAACCATTGGGCACAGCTATACAACACCTAGTACCAAACACAGAGATTAGGAAAGTACAAGAATGCAGCTTATCTATGTTCTCCCTGAGAAAGAAGAGAAAGATTTCTAAAACAGTGCAAGTACACTACCTCGCTGCTTCTATTCAAATATTCCTTAGCATCATGGAAAACACCAACTTCTGCATGTTTGGGGTGTTTGGAGAAGGTACACCCCACCTGTGGAGTCACAGTATGACCAATATCACTGCCTCTCAGGTTTTATTCCCCTTGTGACCATCCCAGATTTGCTGTTAAAGCATCGTTACTCCTGGGACACCTTATGTTTCATGAGGGACAGGTATGAATGAGAGCCAACTTCATTTCTTCCACCTGAGATGTTACTCCTTCAGGGAGAGGGGCTAGAGGGGGTAAACAGTGCTTTTCCTGACATCCCAGGATAGTCTGGTTAAGTAGGAGGAAGGCTGTGTGCAATTTGGCTCCGTGGCCCTGGGTTGGAGGATGGCAAGGGACATGTGAGTGCCAGTCCTGTGCCATCTCCATCCAAACCCAGGTGCCAGTGGTTCACTGGAAGGAATAGCCTTGACCCTGGAAGTCTGCATTACCTGTGAGGTTTCCAGAATTGCAATATTACAGATATTCGGGGAAAAATGTCCGGTTTGTTGAAAACAACATTTTTTCTGAGGTTTGCCCCGACAAGGGCAGCCTGTGGTCTGTCGTCACTGTGCCCTTGGTTCCCCAGAGTGAGAGGGGACCTCAGTGACACACAAAGGACACCCTTTGGAGCTGGATTTGTCAGTCTGGGCCCTCAGCAAGAGCTGCTGGTGCCATGAGGAGGCAGTGGCTGGGGCTGGGAGGAGCAGCAGGGTCCAGCCAGATGGCTGCTCCATGAAAGGTGACACTACAGGTTGGAGGGAGGGCAGGGAAGGATCAGCTGTCAGATGTCTGTGGAGTGATAGATTGGGTTATGAAATTGGGAACATGAGTGGGAGAGGGGCAGGGGGCTGCTAGGTAAAGAGGAGGAGGAGGAAGTGGCCGTGAGCCTTGCCCAAGGGACAGGTTGGCAACCACTGGTCCAGTGACCGGTCTGTGAGGCAGGAAACCAGTTTCCTTTATCTGCAGCTAATGGGCTGTGTGACCTGGGCAGGCTGGCCTAGTTCTGTGTGCCTCGGTGATCCAGCGAGCAGCAGTGACCTGAGCACTCACCTTCCTGTGTCACAGCCTCCCCTGGGCACGGTCACCCTCTGGTTCCTGCCAGCAGCCACCTCTCGCTCGCTCCTCACTGAAAGGCTCCCGCGCTTGGCTGTGCCATTCCTGACAGGTTCAGGGGTAGAAATCAGCAAACACAAACATTACCTTGCTGGGGATTTTCTGCAGAGAGCTGGGATGTGCTGGACCTGGCTCTGCTCTCCAGCTCTGCTGTGAGCGCTGCTTCTGCCAGGAACGCTGGTGGCACTGGCTGGGCATGGCACACAGCGCGGGCAGCACAGCACTGGGAGAGAGCCAGGCGTTATGAAATGGGCTGGCTGGCACCTGGGAGATGGATGGGAGGACTGGGGAGCACCGAGAGGTGAGTTGCTCTGGGGGATTAATGCCTGTCCTGGCTGGAGCTGCTCCTCCCGGCCCTATTTGGACATATGACTTAATCCCGATCATCGCTGCCCAATCTGTCAGTGATGAACACGTAGAGGAGAGAATGCATTCCACCCAGGAGGAGAGGGCTCAGCCAAAAAGCTGCTAACTAGGTCACTGATGAGCAATCTTTCCCCTCCCTCTGTGTCATTTTTATTAATCACTTGAAAAATAGGTTGAGTAATGATTGCGAGCAACTTGTCAAGCCAATTAAAAACAGAGAAAGGTAGGGCTGTGAAGCCGAACACAAATGCTGTGCTGGTTTTAAATGAGTGTCTGTAAACCCCACTGACCTGTGAGTAATTGCCTCCAAAAAAACTGGCAGCATGTGTGTGTTTCTCAGTGTGAAGGTTTGTTTCTTCTGAATCCACAGGGCAAACAGTTCATTGTGGCCCTGAGATGTATCACCAGAGCAAAATCACTTTGAATTTGTTTTGTACCTGCCTTAGTCTGGTTTGACTTGTTAGCATGTGGACTCTCCAGTGGGGCTTGTCAAAGAGTTTTGTGCACTTTGAGTGTAAAATAAAAATGCTACAGAGCATTTGCTAGTTTTATTTTATGTAGTTTGCCTGAATCTAAGTTCCCATAGCTTTATAATCTGTCCAGCTGGAAGATAACTTGTCAAATCTTCTTGTTTGTTGAATAGGGCAGAGATCTGCTAGGTAATCTCACCATCATCTCCGTTCAATGGGATGAGTTTCCCTAGAGTGGATTCTCTAGGACCACTCAGCAAATTCAGCACTGGGGTTTTTTTTTTGGTTTCTCTTTTACGTATCGGATGGATTGTATGTGCCAACAATAAATATTTATCCTCTTGTATTCCTCCGACTCTCTCTCTGTGTTTTGTCTCCTGTGAGAAGCGTGCCAGCGCTGTGGGTGCTCTGAGACAACGTGACTTTTTGGGATCCTGGTGCAGAGTGTGTTACATCCTGCTGGCCAGGATGTTTCTTCCCATCTGTTCCTGGCTCCAATCCCCTTCTCCTCAATTTTAGTCACTGCTCTCGGTTGCCATTCATAGATTGAAATGTGATATTAAGGAGAAGGGTACAAATATGTCATGCTGCCTTCATTCTCCTGCTGCTGCTCTGTCAGCTGGGTGGCAATGACAAAAGGCAATTAGTGACACAAATAAGCTTTCCTGGGGGGTAGTTGAGAGCAGCCTTTCTCTACAACTATTTATGGAACAAATGGAAAAGCACATGCTTCCCTCCTTCCTGAAAGGAATAGGAGCCCAGGGAGAGGAGGGTTAGCTCACTAACCTGCCTCCTCTTCAGCACTGGGGTCGTGTTTTGTAGCACCTCTGGAAGCTCAGGGTGGAGAGGCGTACAGAAAGCCTAGAGCAGAGTTTTGTTTTCTGCTGGTGCGGAGTTGTTTAAAGCCTCTTGCTTCGCCAAGCAAAAAGTCAAATTAAGCCATGATTTGCCTCCATTTCATCCTGGAGAGCTTTCCCTGCTCTCTGTGACTCTGTTGTAGCCATCCCACAATCAAACCCTTTCCCAGTCTCTTTTTGGAAGTTGTTGGTGTTTCCTTTGGAAGGCAGCCCTGTGAGCCCTCCTGTGTTCTGTGCCCTGCAGAGTTAATGAGCTCTACGTGGATGACCCCGACAAAGACAGCGGAGGGAAAATAGAAGTGAACCTGAACATCAGTTTGCCAAACCTGCATTGTGAATGTGAGTACCCCTTTGGCTCGGCACTTGTTCTTTGTGTTTTAAGTAACACTTGAAAAGGGCCCAGGCTGGTACAGCAGCCCTTCTTGTGTGACAGGATGGAGATCAAGTAGCTGCAGCCTCTGCCAATATGCCATTGCTTTCTGTTCCAGGCCAGGGCACCTGTTTCCTTGGACCACGTGCTTGCTCTGCAGCCTGTGTTTGTGACTGATCTCCCTCACTGGCTTCTTTCTAAATCTCATTTACTTTTTTTTTTTTTTTTTTTTTTTTTTTTTTTTTTTTTTTTTTTTTTTTAAATACCAACCTTTTTGTGTCTGGGAGCAAGAAACCTCCCAATTCCATTCGGAGCTCTGAATGCACCAGCTGGTTGTTGGCTCTTCCCAAGTCACCTGCCTTGTCTGCCCGAAGTTTTTCTGTTTGTGTGATTGGGATTGCAGTCAGCTGGCAGGACATGCGAGGTGCGTTTGTGTCAAATAGGCAGCGTGAAAAGTTTGATTATGAAGTTTTTCTGGTATAACAGTATTTGACAAAGGGCATGTTTAGCTCAGTTTAGTCAAATGTCAGGAAAATAGGTGTGGATTTTTTCCAAGTAAAAGCAGTGTGTGCTTTTCCTATGCAACCTTCCTGTTACTTACTTTGTTTCGATTTTTTTTTTTTGTCTTGTCCCTTCCACCCCTGCAGTGGTTGGACTAGACATCCAGGATGAAATGGGAAGGCACGAAGTGGGTCACATCGACAACTCGATGAAGATCCCTCTCAACAACGGGGATGGCTGCAGGTTCGAGGGCCATTTCAGCATCAACAAGGTGAGTGGCAGTGACAGCGGGTGAGGGTGCGGGGAATTCTGGCAGAATCCATTTGTAAAAATGAAAATTTGAAAATCTCAGCGTGCCTGTTCATGTCCCTGATCAGACAGAAAGTTAAGTTGTGTGGGGAGAGGAGGCTGCATGGCCAGACCCACAGAGAATGTGTGAGATCAGGGATTTTCTTCACTCTCAAAGCAGGTAATGGAGGCAGAACTGCTGAACAGCAGAGAGCAGCTCTGTGGAGTGACCCATGCTGCCTTCCAGTGCAGCAGCCGATGTTCAGGGGATGTGTGAAAACCCTACAGATGCCAAACAGCTTCTGTGTTTACTCCTCATGACTTCTGCACCTCCAAAATGTGACTCACTGTGGAGAGGTCTTTGGCAATGGCTGCATCCCAGCTCAGCTTTGTTCTGAGAGCTGCAGAATGACAGGAATGTTCCCTGCTGGAGGGTGCCAGCAGCTCTGTGCTGGGATGTTTGGAACACAGCACGAGGCCTCCGCGCATGCTTTGTGGGGATGCTCCGCTTCTGTCTCAAGGAATGAAAATCCAGGCCTGGAGGAGGCTCCTCTCTGGGATGGGTGTGTGCAGGATTGAATAATCTCGCTATGTAATGCTGGAGATGACTTGCTGGGGTGGGGGAGGCACTGGTGGGACCCACTGATGTCCTAAGAAGGGCACACCCTTTATTCACTGCTCTTCATGTACCACAGGCTACAAAATCCTACTTCCTTCTTTTCCTCCCAGGTCATGTTAAAGCACATCTAAAAATAACAGGCAGAGCCTCTTACTGATTTTGGCATGGAAGGGGTTAGGGATTTAAAAAGAGGACTTTTCTTTCCTCACCTCAAAGCCACCAAGATCGCCAGCAGCTGAGAGTCCACAAAACTGGGAGAGGGATTCTGGAAAGTTCTTATTCAGACAATTCCCAGAGCACAGAGCTGAGATACCTGGGGGTTTGTCTGCTAGGTGTGGTGTGTCCTGCTCACCGGAGCAGCTCCAAAAGGGGGTGCAGAACGTGGCAGTGAGGAGCTTAATTAGTGTCTCATTTAGTGGCTGGGACAGCTGTCACAGGGAGGGGAGCTGACCCAGGGCTCCTGGCCCTGCAAACCTGAACCTCTTGTGTGTGACCTGGAAGTCTGCAGTCCCTTGGCAGGAATTGGGCAGGCATCTCTCTGAGCTGGGAGCTGGAGTGGGACCTGGCCAGGCTTGGAAACTTGACCAAGGCTGGCACTTGGGTGTTGCTGTCAGAGCTGCCGGGGGAGGACAAGGTGACAGTGAGATGATGGTGTGTGCCACTTGCTGCGGGGCCTGACGCCCTGTTTGCTGAGCTTGTTTATGACACAGCTTGTGTCCACACCTGAAAGTGTTCCCAGGAGTGCACTGCTGTTCCTCAAGTCATTAAATCAGCTTTCCTGAAAGCACATGGAGCAGGCATGTGGCCTCCCGTGGCCCTGCTGAGAAGTGTCTGTGCACAGAGCACGCTGGGCTCCAGTTGTATAACCACCCTCCCACTCCTGGTTTGGGCCAGGCCACATTGCTGCTCAGTGTTGCTTCATTTCACAACCTTTTCTCAATAGGAAAATATTCTTGCACCCTCCGTAGCACTGATTGAGCTGTATCTGCTGAAAGACTTCAGGGCTGCTGACCTGCAAAGTATGTGCATGCGGAGTGCTCCCATCAGAGTGACACCAGGGCTCATTTTCTGGCTTGGAACTGAGTCCTTAGGTGAAACTTGTGTTTCTCAGAACCCACCTCCATTAAAAAAATTAAAAGGAAGGGCTCCTGCTGGCTCCTGCCAGGTGGAGAAGGGGAAGATCTCAGCTGGTTTGTGTGGGATGCCCACTTGGGTTTGGCGGTGGATTTTTTCTCTTTATATGAAACTCACTCTTATACACAATCTCAAATGCTAAGTTTCTCATGACTGGTGCTCCAAGAAGGATTTATCCCCATCTTCCTGGGCTGTTCTGCAGCAGTGGGCCCATTTGCAAATGCAAGATGTGGGAGTAAAACATTGAGCAAGAGAGGCAGGAATTTTATTTTAATAGGGATGAAAGACATAGCCTTAAGTGTTGGGAATCCCTGGAGTTGGGAAGGATGCACTCCTCCCCTCCTGGTCAGCAGCACCAGCAGTGTGGGGGTGCCACACTCGTGGGCTGCAGGACCTGAGTGGGGTGGTGCTGGTCAGGTATCCCAGAGCCTTCCTCTGCTGAGTGGCTGGATGGACCCAGGAGTTCCCATGTCACATCACAGAGCCTAGCAATGCCTTGAGGGATAAAATGTGAAATCCTGTCTTCCCTGTCTTGTCTAATTTTAGGTCCCTGGTAACTTCCACGTGTCGACGCACAGCGCGACGGCGCAGCCCCAGAACCCCGACATGACTCACGTCATCCACAAGCTCTCATTTGGGGACAAGTTACAGGTGAGTGCTGAAAATTCCCTGGCTGTAGGGGAATGCAGTGAGAGTGGTTTAATGTCAGACACTCTGGTTTTATGGAAGGGCTGTGTGGCCATGCAATGTCAGCTCAGTCTGGAGGAGTTCACAGCTGCCACCACTCCAGGGAGGAGCAGAGCAGTGTCCAGTCACAGAGCAACTGTGCTGTTTTCTTCTGAAACTCAGAGTGCTTTTGGAAAACTCTGTGCCTGCCTTCCTGCAGAGAAGCAGAAATGAGGATTCACGGCTCAGCAAAACCCAGTTTTCAGTATGAACACAGCAAACAAATCCTTCTGCCTTAGTGGAGGAGCAGTGATGCACTCAGGGAAGATGTGTGCTTGCTACTGTGTTTACCACAGCACCAGTCAAGCTCTTTTTAATTCACTTGTGTAGCAGACACCTATTAGTCAAATTTGCTCTCTGAAACACAAGTCAGACTTAGCTCTGCCAATTCCCTGCTGGGAAGAAGCTGAATGCGTGCACTTGCCCGGTGGATAGAGTTTCACCAGGTGTTGCAAGTTATGTAATATTACCTGATTTCTCAACAAGGACAGATTACAGCACTTCTCCAGCCTACTTCCAAGGAGCTGGCCTCACAGGTGGGAGTTACACATGTGCACACCCAGCTTGAGACTCACCCTAAACATTGCTTACCCGTAGTCTCTCTGTAATCTTCTTCCCTCAGCACAGACGTCTCATTAGTCTGCTCCTTGTACACCCACTTCCAAAACCCTTTTTCATGCTAACAAGTCTAAGCGTTGCTTTGTAGTCTTCTGATTCTGCTCCCGGCTTCTTTTAGGAAATATCTTGTGTGGGAACGGGGAAATATTAGCATATAAATAAGCTTGGCTTAATGTCTGTAAAGCACACTGAGATTATGAAAAAAATTAGGTAAGTGCTAATGGGGAGTTGTGCAGCCTGCGTGGGAAATGGGAGCTCTGAGGGAGCATTCCCATTGTTTTATCATGGAGTCCTGGAGTAGGGCAGCTGGAGTGTGAATCAGCACGAAGGAGGAGCCTGGGTAGAAAAGCAGCAAGTGTCTTCAGCTCTGGTGGTGAGAAACCTGTCTGGCAAACGTGGAGTTGGCTCCTGATTCGGACAAGTTCAGATGAGTATTTTCAGAGTTGACAATAGCTACTCATCGTCTCTGTACACAAGACAGGAGCACGTAGGTGCTGCTGATCCTGCAGGCAAACAGCAGCTCAGCAGCACAAATTAAACAGGGAGATGTTCACCAAACAGGTGCTACCACGGCTCGGCAGGCAGTGAGAGCCAGCAAGAATGGAGAGCTTTAAATCTGTCTAGATACACCTTTGAATATTTCAGGCTGTCTCCACCTGCTTTGATGTAGTACATGCTTATATTCCTTAAAGAGAGTTGGGAGCTTCTCATTCACTTGTGTCATGTGCTGGGATTTGTGCTTTGTAGGTTTTTAGTGACTCTGCCACAATGATCCACTGAGGGACAGGCTGTGTTCTCCAGAAAAACCAGTCCCTCTGAAACAGAGATTTACATATCATCTGGCATTGAATGAGCTTTGAGCTTCATCAGTACTTCATGCACAATAGTGGCAGACTTCTTGTAGATTTTCCCCTCATTTAGATGAGATCAGCATTGAAACCAGTGAGTTCCTGCATGTCAGGTAACCCAGTAAAGAGAGAGATGTGGAAGTGGGAGATAATGCAATTTTTATCGTAATTTCTATTGAGTGCTAGATCATGGTGTTGAATAATCCTAGTTTTAACCTTGTGAGGAGAGTCGTCTGCCCTGATAGTAAAAATGCATCATTTCCTACTTTCCACATCTCTTTTGTTACTGGGTTAACTAACATGCAGGAACTCATTGGTTTCAATTTTGGTCTCATCTACCTGAGGGAAAAATCTACCAAAAGTTTGAAATGGACTTTAAAGTCTCTGGCCCAGATATTCTGTAGGAGACTTACATCTTAGCTGTACCAGGAGTGGAACATAACACTGTAGCCCACTCCAGGAGATTCTTTTTCTTCATTTGTCTTTTACAGTGAGTAAAGGATAAGCAGAGCCTGCAGATGTAGTTTGGGAATGGTGGTGCTTGTGTGGAATTCCAGCAGAGCAGAGGGCCCTGCAGCAGCATCAGCTGTTGCTCTTGCTCTGCTCCTGTTCCCTGCACCTTTCTGTTGAACTCACTGATGATTTTGTCTCTCTAGAATTTCAATTCTGCTGATCAAAACTGGTTCACATGCTGCTTCCTCCAAATTATTGTCCGCTCTGTTTGGAATAGGGAAACATCCATTAGGATGAGACAGATACATCCACGTGCTGTCAGTTGTTGAGAGGGTCTGGAAGGAGATGGCATTGCCCTGTTGGTGAAACTGTCACACCCATGAGCAAATCCTCCTTCCAAACTCTTCTTCCCTGTTGTCTGACTTAAGGTCAGGAATTTCTAGGTTGTGGAGTTGTCCTTTCTTTGTACCTCGTGAGCAACACAACCTCTGACCTACAGCTGCTGTTGAGGGCTTTTCCCTGTCTGGACAGTCTTCCCTGTCTGGAGGGTTCACACATGGATTGTTCTGTTGGTGGCCATCAGACTCCAGGTCACAGCCTGAGCAAGGCATGGGATGGAAATCCTGTTATTCTGGGCAAACAGATACTGGGAACAGCTGCAGGAAAAGCTGAAGGGATGGCACAGTTGGGATGTGTCCTTCCCATCTCCTGGGCTGATGATTTGCACAAAGCCAACTGCTCTGACATGAGCCACTTTTACAGGAGAACACCTGAGTTTTAACCTGAGTGTGACTCCCATTTACTTCCCTTTCAGCCTGATAAATTAATTTCACAGTTAACTCTGCAAAACTGTTAGGAAATACCTCATGGTGAAAATTTCACAACTGGCCTCTTCCAATTGCAATTCCTTTAGCTTTGGAGTGGCTTTGGAGTTTCATCTGGTAAGATGTTGTGAAATCAGCTTTTTCACTTGGAACCAACCTCTGTGATGATGGTCACTGAAAGATATTTGGGGTCACCTTTTACTGGGCTGAGGCTTTGTTTTTGGCAAGGTTGAATCAGGCTGATCTCCTGGTTCCAGGGCAAGGAAGCAAAGGTCAAGAGTATCAAGTCAGAGCACAATTTCTTCATAGTCCTTTTTGCTTTCCAGGTCCACAACGTTCACGGAGCATTCAATGCCTTGGAGGGAGCAGACAAGCTCAGCTCAAACCGTGGGTATTCCTGGGGATTGCAGCTCTCAGCCACCCTCTGCAGGAGGGAGAGCAGGGCCATCCATGCAACACTGCTGTATCCAGAAGTCTTTCATTTGCCTCTTTAGCCAAAATGATCCAGACATCGCTGGCTGACATTTAAATTTCCTCCAGTGCTACAGAAAAGGCTTAGCTCAAGAGGTTCTTTGCAGTCCTCAAGGAGTTTTTTGTCCATATCCTATTCCTACAGTGTACCTTTGCTGCTGTTACTTCCACCAGAACTTTTCCTTGTGCTTCAAATACCTCTAGATTTCTACTCTGTGGATGGAAAGAGGGACATTTTCATGGCCCTTCTCTATGACCAGCACAAAAAGGAAATTTCCAATGCGTGCTACAATTCAGTGCAGAGAGCTTTTCTCTCAAGAGTTCAAGCTCCTGCAGGACATGAGTCCTGTCCATTTCTTGGAACAAAATTTTTATGGCTGTTCCTGAAGCTACACAGTTGTGGTTTGGGTTTTGTTTTTCTTTCCCCTCCAGGAGCCAAATGTCATTGTGTTACATTTGGCTAGAGAATGCTGCAGAGATGACATTTAGAATTCTGTTTTAGAACTGTTCTAACAGATACCAAAAATGGCCAGAGCCATTTAAATAATGAAAAAACCTGGTTAAGCAGCTGCAGGAGAAGGAAGAAGAGAAAGATAGATGGGTGTCACAAGAAATGGAACTACACAGGTTGTGATACCTCAGGTTTTTTTGGTCAAAATGATCTCAGTGGGCTGCAGCCCTAACCTCAGCCAGTTCCTGATTTAACCATGTTGTGGTGATGATGAAAGTGTTGCCATTTATAGTTGCGAGCAGTTAGGAAGGTTCAAGTAACCCAAACCCCGGGTGGGTTGTGGTCCTGCAGAAGTGGTGGGTGGCTTCTGGTGTCACCCAAATACCTGATAGTGTTTGGTACAAAGGGCAAAAATGTGGGGTGTGAAGATGTCACTTTGTCAGCGAGATGAGGAGGAGGGAGACACCTTTTTTGTGACTTTGAATTGTTCTGCAGGCTGATTCCTTTCTCTCAGTGCTAATGTGTCCTTCCCTCTCCTTCCCTGAGCACAGCCCTTGCCTCTCACGACTACATCCTGAAGATTGTCCCCACGGTGTACGAGGACATGAGCGGCAAGCAGCGATACTCCTACCAATACACGGTGGCAAACAAGGTAAAGGAGCAGCTGCTCCTCCAGGAATCTCCTGTCTGCATCCCGAGGGATGGTGGAGGATGTTCAGCCACCATTCCTTCCCCTCCTGCTCTGCTCAGTCCCTGTGCACGAGTTTGTAGGTGAGCAGTAGCCTCTGCTGGGAGAAGGAGGAACTGAAGCTCTTCGCAGTGGGGCTTTTCCTGCTGCTGGCGTTTGCCAGGTTGGGATTGTGAGGGCTTGTCAAAGCAGGTGGTGGTGTTGCTTTCATTCCTGAGGAAGGTGTTCTCTCTCCTGGCTTGCTCATCTGTCGGTTCAGCTGATGCTGATTTCTATAAATCGTGTGGGAGGTATTTGCAGCTGCAGGAGCTGCTGTTGTGCCTGTCAAGATGCATCTGAATGGAAATTGTAATCCAGCTGAACGTGCAAAACATAACTCACACCTGGTTTTAGTGATAGAACAGTCTCAGTTGTGATGGATATATCAGGTAAATAAATTAGCAGGGATTTTAGCTTTTTACAAATGTTGGTTTCAAACATTAAGCCACTGAACTGTTGCAGCAAGTACATACTGACTATTTTACAGTCTCTGCTTCATAATAGTGAATTATCACAGAATCAATTAGTTTGGAAAATGCCTCCAAGGTCACCAAGTCCTACCAGTGCCCAGTCCCCATCTTGTCACCCAGCCCAGAGCACTGAGTGCCACGTCCAGCATTTTAATAATACAATGTATTGAACTCTTTTTTAAAGGGAAAAAAAAATCCTGTTTGCTTTTTAAGGTAGAAAGCATCTTTCAGTTAAAAATGATTTGCCATTCAGGTGCTAAATGAAAACCCAGAATCTGTTTGTAATATCTAATTTCTACTAGTTTGCCCTAACTGATAATCAAGCACACACTCTCCTGGACTAGTTCATAAATTAATGTTCCTGTCTAGTGACTTTTGGGCTGGCTTGTGTGGTGTGTCCCAGGGGTTTGGACATCTCCCTCTGTTCAGATTACAATGTATTTGTTCTGCTTAATGTCACAGCTGCTGTTCTGATAAGACTCTTGTGATAGGAGTTCTGAAAGTAATTTGGAAAATAGACAGCAGGAGCTTTTGACACTTCTGTGAGCTTGGCTGCAAATTGGGGCCTTCAGCCAAGTCTGACTCATTAGGGCAGGATTGCTGGTGGGGAGAAGGGGAGAGGAAGGAAAAAATGAGGTCAGTTCTGTCAAAAGTGAGGTGCTGAGAAGCACTGCTGCCTTTGCGCTTTGTTCCCTTGGTGCTTCAGTCCTGAACTCACAGGCTGATCAGGGGAAAGAGAGATGGGAAGCCACTGGAATAGTCTGGCCCAGAGTTATTGGGATGAGGAGGTGAGGAGAGGCTGCAGTGAGGGCTCTGGCTCCTCTCCTCTCTGACCTCCTCTGTTTCCTCACTTCCCCATGTAACCACTGTCCCAAAATGTGCTGCAGAACTCCAGTAAAAGCCCTGAAAATGCTCTGACTGGGGTTGTTCTGCTTGTCTTCTCATCACGGGATAAAACCCCTTAAACAGGGAAATTTGGGATTTGTATGAGATGATTGAAGATAAATGCTGTTTTGCTAGCTCACAGAGAGCAGAATTTAATTTTTTGTATCATGCTCATGAGTGTCCCACTGCTTGCTCTTTTTTCATCTGTCTGAAGTATTTGAGGCTGTCTTTGCCTCTCTGTGAAGGAGAATTGAACTAAAGAGGAGATCTGAGCTATCAATTTGTCACAGGGTGGGGAGGGAAAGAGCAGCTGGGTGGAGAGGACTGCTGGGTCCCCAGCCTGCTTTCCTTGGCTTTTTCTTCAGTCTGTGAACGTCCTGATCCTTGAAAATCTGATACCTATTTCCAGTGACAGCACAGACAGAATATTATCTCAGGAAGATGTGACTTTTGTCAGTATTTGTTCCGTAGTGGCCCTGGGCAGTGTATCCTGTGGCTGTGGATGGCACTCGACCTGTGAGGAAACAAATGGATTAAGGGAGATCATCACTGGCAATCTGAAAGATGTCTCTCCCAAACCAGCCTGGGATATTTTTTGAGTCTTTGCCAATATTTTTGTGTATACAGTTTCATTCTGGCTTTCAGCAGCAGTTTTAAATGTTGTTTAAACGTGGTTCCAGATGATTCATACTAAGAGGGCAAAACATTCCTATTGCTGGTCGAGTGGGAAGGGACCTTCCAGAGGAATGCAGGGACAAGGATTTTCAGATTCTTACAAACTAAATTCTGTTTGGTGAGTGATTTATATACAAAATGTAGACATACTTGAGATTTACAGTGCAGAAACTTCACCTGCAACCAGGCTGCTTGTATTCAAATAGAGCAGATTGCGATAGAGAATCAATGGCACCCTTTCTGTTTAGTCCTGTAACTTTGAATGAAGGTGAGAGGACTCACCATCACTCTGTCCCCAGCTCTGTCATTATCAGGCTGCAAAGAGATTCTTTTCCTGTTTGATAAGGACGGGAGGTGGGCAGTCACACAGGAATTCACTGTTTGCTTCTTTCCATCTGTCCAATGGTACAAAACTGTGGGGTGAAGGCCAAATCCACGGAGGCAGTTTTATGGCAGACACTCTCTGGAATGAGACTGCTCACATTTTCTGCCCTTTTTCCCCTTTTTTCCCCAGGAATACGTAGCCTACAGCCACACTGGCCGCATTATCCCAGCGATCTGGTTCCGCTACGACCTGAGCCCCATCACAGTGAAATACACAGAGAGGAGACAGCCTTTGTACAGGTTTATCACATCGGTGAGTTGCCCTAAACATCTCATTCTCCCTTCTCCTGCCTGCCTTTCATTTCCTATGTCCAGAGGAACTGAAAGTTCCTGCCTGAGTTTCTGAGAAACTGAGTTTCTGCCTCAGAGCGTTTTGCCGTGGTGGAGATAAAGCAGCTCATCCCTGGGGTGGTACTGAAGTGTGAGGTGATTGGTAAGCCCAGTGCTCTGACACCTTGATTTAATAGCTGAGCACAAAAAGAATGAAAATTAACCTATTCCAGAAGTGCCAGGCTCTGTCTGGGCAGGATGGGTTCTATTGCAGCGTGTCAGAAACTCAGAAGCAAAAGCTGGCATTGTGAGCACTAAAGCTGCAATAAACTCTCACTAATGAAGAGATCAAATGTGCAGAGAATCCAGAATGGTTTGGGTTGGAAAGAACCTTAAACCTCATCCCATTCCATCCCTGCCATGAGCAGGGACACCTCCCACTGTCCCAGGCTGCTCCAAGCCCTGTCCAGCCTGGCCTGGGACACTGCCAGGGATCCAGGGGCAGCCACAGCTGCTCTGGGTACCTGTGCCAGGGCCTGCCCACCCTTTTCCACCCCAAAGTCACCCTGTTCTCACTTAGAGAGCTTTCCTTTTTTCAAGTGAGGGAAGAAGAGCTGTTACATGACACAGAGCTGCCTGTCCTTGCTATCTGCTGGTTTTTTGGGTGATTTTTACAGTAAATAGGAAGAAAACTGGCAGTGGAGATTTTACCAGCAGCCACTTCTCTCCTCCTGCAAGGCACTGAATGCAGGGCAGTTGTTTTACTCAGTGCTGCTGCTTGGCTTAATATGGGAATGCCAGTTCCAGGCATTTCCTCCTGGGTAGAAGTGGAGAAGAGCTGCATTATCAAATTCCAGAGGTGTTTTCCTGACGAGTTACGTTTGGATCTGTCCAGAGAGCATCCTGCAGTCCTGATCTCAGCATCCAGAACAAAGCTGGCCAAGCTGCTCATTAGGCAAAGAGCTATTTAAAGATCCTCCAGAACTTTAAAAAAAATGTGTCCTCAGGGAGTTGGCTTAAAATTGAAGCTGCAGTGAGCTGTGCCAGCGAGGCTTGGTGGAATTTGAAGCAGCTGATAAATTATCTGGAGTGAAGACCTCAAATTCTGATTTTAAAACTGTTTGACTGTTTTAATTGGAAGTCGCATAAACAACGTGGCAGAGTTGCACTTCAAGATTTTGATTTTGCAACTTCTGATAAACAGCAAGTTCGCTGAACTTTAGACAGTGATCTGTAGGATACACAAATAACAAGAGAAGGGGACTTGAAGCAAAATCTAAATGTCGTGGTGTAAGACTTTCTCTTCTTAGCACGTCTGCTTGGCTCCAAAACACAATCCTAAAAAAGGTCAAACATCAGCATTTCGTAACTTGGCATCTCAGTCTGCCTCTGCTTCATTCCCTAAAATTATACTCCCAGAGGTTTCTTGTGCATCGTGTTGGGGGTGAGGGTGTGGAGGTGTTTTCATGGGGAACGATTTGATAGCTGGGATTACTCTTTAATTTCATTATCAGCATTGATTCACTGCTGATATGCCATTGTGCACATATAAATAGCATCTTTGTTGAATTTGATACCCTGCTTCTGGGTTGACATAAAGGACCACAGGAGAAGTTTTCCTCCCTGGTTGCCACAATGACCTTTCGGGCTTGTATCTCGTTTGAATTTGTGTCCCATAACCTCAAAAACTGAAGCATGTGCTTCCTAATGAGAATCCAAAAAATGGAACAGCAGTTCCACTTCTGTTCTGAAAAGATTTAAAGGTTGATTAATTCTCATTAAATAAGAATTTCAGTTTCTTCTCTTCCCCAAAATAACAGTCATCTCCACACACCATATTCCTCACTGGACTGAGCGTTGAATCACTGCCCCCAGCCTGAATTCTGCCTTATTCTGTCTTTAAAATGAGCCAGGCGCTTGCTGTCTGCTGGGCAGCTTAAGGAGAGTTTGAAAGTTGATTTTTGGCTACTTTATTTGGCCTATAAATGGCTGTGGTGTCCAGCAGCTCACTGGGGCCATTCCAGTTGAATGTCCTTCCTCTGGAGGTGTGAGGATGATGCTGGTGCTGGCAGTAGCTGTGTCAGGATGTCACACAGGTGTGACACAGAGGCAGAGCCCTGCTCCAGGTGCCATCTGGCCCTGCTGCAGGGGACCTGCTGTGTCCCCCATTTGGGCAGCAGTGCTGTGCAGCAGGGCAGCCTTGGCTCTGCTTTAAAGCTTTTCAGCCTTCCAGGTGGCACCGAAAGGCTCGGAAGGGAGAGCAGCACTGCAGAGGATCAAAATACCTCCGTCCTTGCTCTCCCTGCCCTGTTTTGATGACATGATCTGTTCTTTGGCCCCTTCCTGTATCTGCAGCGTGGCCTTTTGCATCACAGTTGCTCTGGAGACCAGTTAGTGATGAGCAGCACTGGGCTGAGGGCCAGCAGGGATTGGGCTGGGGCTGTGGAGTCACTGCCTGGCCATGGAAAGCATCAGTTTGTTCTCAGCAGCAGCTGCTCCATTTAAACACCACAGGACAGGCTCTGGGACAGGGCTCCTTCAGTGTTTGCTTGGGCTTTCAGTACATTTAAATTTGTCCTGTGTGGCTTTAGAGTCCCCGAGGGTTGCAGAGGCTGGCTGAGAGAATTCAGGCAAACGAACCAAGATGGCGAAAAGGGAACTTTATTTACAAGAAGCCTCTTTATATATCCATTAATAATCTGGCAACTATTGGTCAGCAAAGAATCCACCTCCTAAAACCATTGGTCACAGCCAAATAACACCTAATACCAAACACAGAGATTAAGAAAGTAAAAGAATGCAACTTATCTCTATTCTCTCTGAGAAAGAACAGAAAGACTCTAAAACAGTTCAGCTACAGTCCTGGGGATGAGGGTGATCCTGTGGACGTGCAGGAGGCTTTAGGGGGGAATCAGTGTCAGTGTTGGGGGGAAGGACACACTGCTGAGGGGTGATCCCATGGGAGAGGAGTGTTGGATGTTCAGCAGAGCCAGAGGCATCTCCTGCTGCTGCTGGGAAGTTATCTGATGCTCTCTGTCACTGAGGAGTTTGTCCTCCAAAACTTCAGCCCTGCTGAGGGCAGCATTCCCAGACCCTCTCTGTCCCCATTCTGACTCATGCCTGCTCCTTAGATCTTTGTGGTTGGAAGAATTACCCTCATTTTCTGTACAATGCGAGAGGTGCTTCCTGCACAAAGCCTTTAGTTTTGTGTTTTTTTTTTTTTTTTTTTTACTTTGCATGTCAAGCTCCAAAAAGTTCAGTATTAAGTAAGATTTTAAATTACTTGTGGGTCAGTGCTGCCACTGTCACTGTTCCATGATTTTGCCGGGGGTCCTGGAGTTAACCAGACTTGGCAGAGTGTTAAACACAGTTGGTTTTGCCTGTTAAACTGCACTGCTTAAAGTCAAGTCATCCCTCATGAAGAGAAGCCATTCAAGACCTCCTGGTTGAGGTTATGGAGCGAGGGGAAAAGTTCCTCTGCTGAAAATTCATGAGTTCCTCTGAATTGCCAAACTGAAAGAAAGTTTTATCATGAGATCAGTGGAGGGGCTGGGAGGGGAGAGCAGGCAGAAAAGCAGCCAAAGTTCTGCTGAAGCATTTGAAATACAAAGAATTTGTTTTCCTGGTATGAGAGGGCTTATCTGGGCTCTAGGTGTGAAAAAAAAAACTAAACTGGAAATAATGGTGGGGGGTGATCTGGAGCAGAATGGTTGCAGGCAGAATAATTTCAGCCATGGGACCTGGCACTGCCAGGTGTCACAGATTCAGTCCTGTGGCGTTTCTAAAACCCAAACCAGTGTTCTACAAGATGTGCTGCACTTCAGCCCAAAATCTCTAGGTGGGATTCTGCAGCTTACCTTGCTAGGAATTGCCTGAGGGTCTTACTGCCCCCTCTGCTGTTAAAAGTAATTTTCAGACTTTAAGACGTCCCAGAGGAGCACAGTCGTGTATTTGACATTTGCCTTTCTGTCACTTTGCTTGCAGCCCTGCCTCCTACATATCCACTCGTGTTTTCCTGTAGGCATGAGCCTCCACGCTGCTGTAATCACCTTCTGTTCAGGGTGCATTCCCCTTGGATGGGCTCTCACTGGGATTATTCCACTTCTCTGTCTATTTTCCTTCATCTTTTAATGGTTTGGCCTGAGTCAAACAGACCTCATGGAGCTAAACGCAGATCATTCCCCGTAATTTATTCCTTTAAATATAAAGAATTACCTGCTGCCAGCCTCCTGTACGCATTAGAGCTGTGATGATACAGGAGGTGCAGCTCCTGTGCTGACCTAGAGCCCAGCAGTGCTCACAAGGACTCCAAGGCTCTTCTGTCACCAGTGCTCGGAGCTGTGTGTGCAGAGCCCCCGAGCTGGTGCTGTAATCACCTTCTGCTCAAGGTGCATTCCCCTTGGACAGGCTCTCACTGGCATTATTCCACTCCTCTGTCTATTTTCCTTCATCTTTTAATGGTTTGGCCTGCATCAGACAGACCTCATGGAGCTAAACGCAGATTTTTCCCCATAATTTATTCCATTAAAGAATTGCCTGCTGCCAGCCTCCTGTACGCATTAGAGCTGTGACGATACAGGAGGTGCAGCTCCTGTGCTGACCTAGAGCCCAGCAGTGCTCACAAGGACTCCAAGGCTCTTCTGTCACCAGAAGAGCTCACTGTCGGAGCTGTGTGTGCAGAGGCCCCAAGCTGGTGCTGTAATCACCTTCTGCTAAAGGTGCATTCCCCTTGGACAGGCTCTCACTGGGATTATTCCACTTCTCTATTTTCCTTCATCCTTTAACAGCTGGGCCTGAGTCAAACAGACCTCATGGAGCTAAACGCAGATCATTCCCCATAATTTATTCCATTAAATATAAAGAATTGCCTGCTGCCAGCCTCCTGTACGCATTAGAGCTGTGACGATACAGAAGCACTGAGGTGCAGCTCCAGTGCTGACCTAGAGCCCAGCAGTGCTGACAAGGACTCCGAGGCTTTTCCGTCACCAGTGCTCGGAGCTGTGTGTGCAGAGCCCCCGAGCTGGTGCCAGGTGTGTGTGACTCATCCCCACTCAGCACCACAGAGCTCTGCAGATGAATATTTTCTTTTTTTCTATTCCCCAGCCCCTTGTGCTGCTGCGCTGAAGTCAGATTTTCCTGCCTTGTGATGCAGCATCTTGGTGTTGGCCGGGGTTTGTGTTTGTGGTGTGACATCTCCTGTCAGCTGAGCTGCTCTGAACTGGAATAACCCAGCCCCGTGGTGGGCATTTTCCCTGAGATGTCACCCTGTGTCATGCCCCGAGGGACAGCGAGGAGAGGGGCATGGGGCAGGAGCTGGATTTTGCCTCAGGCTGCTGCTCTTGGTTTAGCAGATCTGCTGGAATGCCGAGTGTCCTGCAAAAGCCACGTTTCCTGCAGCTCCTCGTCTCCCCGAGCTCACTGAACACTCCTGGCTTGGTTATAAATACACATGGAAAGGAGCTGGAGTTCTCACTGCCTTCACTCACCATTAATGAGCTGTTTGTTCCTCTCCCTCAGTGCTGCTGCTGCTCTTACGTTAGTTTTTTGTCTCTGACTTCGCCCATGGGGTGCTGTGTGGGAGAAGAGACATGGCACGGTGCGTGTGGTGTGGCACAAGTTCCCTTCTGTGCCAGCAGCACTGCAGTTTTATAATGTATATCATAGAATTATTTGGGTTGGAAAAGAGCTCTGAAGTCATCGAGTCCAAGCTGTGCACATCCCCACCTTGTCCCCAGCCCAGAGCACTGAGTGCCACCTCCAGGGATGGGCACTCCAAACCTCCCTGGGCAGCCCTGCCAAGGCCTGACCTCCCTTTCCATGGAGAAATTCCTGCTGATGTCCAACTGAGCCTCCCCTGGCCCAGCCTGAGGCCATTCCCTCTCCTCCTGTCCCTGTTCCCTGCGAGCACAGCCTGACCCCCGCAGCTGTCCCCTCCTGTCAGGAGCTGTGCAGAGCCACAAGGTCCCCCTGATCCTCCTTTTCTCCAGGCTGAGCCCTTTCCCAGCTCCCTCAGCCTCTCCTGGGGCTCTATTCCCTTCCCCATCTCCATTCCCTTCCCTGGACACACTGCAGCCCCTCCAGGGCTCTCTTGCAGTGAGGCCAGAAGTGGACACAGCACTCGATGGACACAGAAGTGACACAGCACTCGAGGCCTCAGCAGTGCCAGCACAGGGGACAGTCACTGCCCTGCTCCTGCTGCCACGCAGCTTTTGATCCAAAAACACATGGGTTATGCTTTTCATACAAAACCCTCTGGGTTATGCTGAACACTGCTAATGCAAACCTAATAATAACACTGCTGATACAAACCTCCTGCTGGGGAGGAGGCAGGAGTCAAACACCACAGGAGGGGAACAAGGTCCCAGGGTGGCACCAGGAAAGTGTGATACACCACAGCGTAACCCAAGAATGTCACCAGCCAAGATCTAATCACACAGTTCTAGTTTCCTAACTCCCAGATTTTTTTACTTCGTGACTCTGATGCTCTTTTAGTTTGGTCTTTCACGTTGTGTAGGATTAGGTGGTTCTGAGAATAACAGCACTGGGTTGTGAGAAGGGTTCAAGATGCAGAGTTTATCCCCTGACAAGGCCTGCCTTGGCAAAAGGGGATTTGTTTTGAGCTAGGAGCTGAGAGTAATCCCAAGCCAGTGAGCCATTGTAGCAGGGAAATACTTTGTATTGTTGGTCTTCTCCAGCCTAAATGATTCTGGGATTCAGTTTCCACAATGTCTCTGGTTTGACAGAATACACAGAATATTTCTGCGTTTTTGCAGCACTTGAGAAGCGAAGTAGGCTGTTAACACTAATCAGCAGATTAATTTTTTCCCAAGCTCTGTTCTTGAAAGCGATTGTGTGTTTTAATTTGATCCAAGACATCTTGTATGGAAAACTTTGCCCCACAAAGAGTTAAGTTGGCTGCTGTCAGCAGCCCTTGTCATGGAAAGTGTTAGGCAGAGCTGTGGTGTCCCTGGGAGCTGGGTTTCTGTTAGTCACTGCCCTTCACGTGCTTTTCAGTGTCCTCTGCCTGTTTGTGAATGATTATCTTGTGAAACAGGGAAAAGACTACAAGGCCGTGGTGTTTATAATAGAAAAGATCAGTAGGAAGATGTGAGCAACACAGAGCTTCTAGAAAGCTGTTAGGTGGAGTTTAGCCCAGAAAGGAGCAGTGGGAGCTGGGATTTGTGATGGGCTCAGGCTGTGAGGAGTTCAGGACAGCACTAATTTATTCCACTGCAGGGAATGGTTTTTGTGAATGATTCTCATGTAATTCCATCCCCAGTGCTGTTCCTGTGCTTCCAGAAAATACCCCAGCAGTAGGATCCCTCCTCCAGTTCAAGCTGTGTAAAAGTTTCCCTCGTCACTGACAAATCTCTTTCCTCTCTCTGTAATTTCAGATATGTGCCATCATTGGAGGAACATTTACTGTAGCTGGGATCCTCGACTCCTGCATTTTCACAGCATCAGAGGCCTGGAAGAAGATCCAGCTGGGGAAAATGCAGTAGCAGTGAAACTCTACCCTCGTCTCCAAGGACAGGAGCAAAGATTTGAGAAATCTACCACTACCTGTTTTTGTCTTTATTTTCTATTTGATTGAATCAGTATGTTTTTCTCTAATCAGGCTGTTCAGTGAAGACGTCTTCAACAAATCAAAGAAATCTCCATGCATTTCAGAGCTCTGAGAGGGAAACATCAGTGGAATCAGGGTGTGGATTTTGATTCCCTCCCCCCAGAAAGAGAGGTTGAAATGCCATATCAGATCTAAGTAAGGATGAGCGTCTGTCCTCTGGGAGGTTCCTATGGCAGTGTACAAATTAGGGAGTAGATGACAAAGTTGAACTGTCTTGTGGCACTTTTTGGAGTTCTGTTGGATTTGCATGATTAGACAATCGACTTTTGTACAGGGCAAATTACACATGAGGAAGAAATTCCACCCGTGGTGCCAAAAAGGTGATGTATCTGTTGGTGAGGAATGGAAAGTGTTAGTCCCCAGAGCAAACCTAAGAGACAGAGGGCAGAAATAACATATCAAGAAATGTTTTGTGCTCTTATTGAAAGCTCAGTTGTTCAGATACAACCTTTCTAATGAAGTGAACAAAGGAGAAGAGGAAGCCTTCCCCAGCTACCTTTTCCTGGGTGCGCTGTGATCCCAGCAGTGGAGGGCATTTCTTTTACTCTGGATGGAAAAGTGGTTTAATTTCTTCCCACTAACTGAATATCCAGTCTTGTGTTTACAGGTGGCATGAAGTAAAAACCAAACTGAGCAACGCAGTCTTATGTGGCCTTTGCTTTGAAAGGGAATAGTTGTCTTTGCAGAATTAGGTTTTATTTCTTCTGTTTTTAAACGCAGGCCACCCTAAAGTCTGGATTCTGCACTTCTGCTTTGTTGTTGTTTTTTTTAAAAGAGGTTGTATATTCAATGTGCTCAGAAAAATGGTGCAGCCTTCTCTGGGTGGCTGAGCACAGCTTCCTCTCTTGCTTTGTGTGTGTATATTCCATACACCTGTCAAACACAGGAATTCTGACTTTTCAGGATTTAAGGTGCCTCCCTTTTCCTCTAAAACTCAGTCAGGCATCTTTTCTGAGCCCTGGACTGACACTGTTGTCCCACAGGTACACAGGGCAGCATTCCCACAGGCTGACCCTTGCTGCAAGTTTTGTTTTATTCCTTAAAATGGTACCTGAGCTTCCCTGTCCATTCCTTCAGGCCTTGTCTTCTGGGATCTCCAATAAACGGAGGTGTGAGGGGAAAACTCCTGCCAGGGGTGTCTTGCATGTCGTGGTGGACGTGAGTTCCCTAAAATGAGACCAAGTGCCCACCAGTGCATTTTCCAGAGCCTCATCAATGTTCCTTGAGTAGTGACAGTCTCCGCATGCCTTGTGAATGTCTGAGCTGAGGATACACAAATTTTAAGTGTTCCAGGATGGATTTAAAAAAAAAAAAATCATAAAATAAAAATCTTTTACTCCGTGCTGTAAATTCGAAGATGGGTGCAGGGTTTCTCTCGGATGATATCTGTTGCCTTTTCCTGGAGGCAAAAATATCCAGAGTTTATGCTGTGATGATACGAATCTTTGAATATTCAGTGTTATTGTTAGAGTCAGATGCATTTCAAAAGAATTCCTGATTGTCTGTTCAAATTGTCTCGTTGCTTTGGAAGCAGGGCAGGTGTAGCCACTTTTATCCACTCTCTAAAAAGGATCAGCCAACTGTCCTCTCCTGCCATGCTCTGCCCTGTAGTGACTTGGGACAAATGACAGCATTGGAATTTTTCCCTGTTCTTACTCTGGACTGATTGCTCTTACTTTAGGTGTAAACTGGATTGTGTAACTTCCTGTATCCGTTCATGTATGGATAGATTTTTTTACTTCTTTTTTTTTTTTTTTTTTTTTTTTTTTGTTTTTTGTTTTTGTTTTTGTTTTTTGTTTTTTGTTTTTTTGCCATTTACAAAAATCAACTTGAAAATGAGATGCTTGTCTTCATTTCGGGTGCGTGTCCGTGTGCCTGCGAGTGGTACCTTCTGGATTCTGGAATTTTCCATGGCAATTGCTTCTCCTGCTGGCTGAAGGATTTCCTCTAATCCACTGTGACTAGCTGAAGCTCATCCTCATTTTTCCTTTTGGATTTGGGGAATCTTTGCTCACAATTTGGGAGCAGTGGATGACGGCGATGGGATATTTAATATTTTAGCATTTTCCTTATGCTGATTTATTTAGTGCATCCTTCTCCTGAGCTGGGCAAAGGGAGATCTTTGCAGTGCAGTGGATTGTACAGTTCATTTTCTGAAATTTCTCTCCTGGTACAATTTCTTTGACACAAACAAAGGTGATTGCAGATTCCTTATGTCCCTGGTGTGTTATTTCCATCCTTCTCCCCATTCCCAGTCTGTATGAAACTGCCTCCTGTGCAGTCCAGGCCAGTTCTCTAAACCAGACCAGTGAAATTGGTTTGTTTGGGGTTTTTTTTTTTTTTGGAAATAACACACTTCAGCGTGCCTGCCTTCTCTGCCAAAATATCCCCTGCAATAACATGATAACTTTTTTTCTTTGCTAGATGTGGCAACCAAATTGTACTCAAGTTCTGGCAGCAGAAATGGTCTGTACCTTGATTCTCTAAAGCCTTTGAGTCTGCCAGGGCAAGGCCACCCTCTGGGGCTGTTGGAGGTTTTGGGGAGCTCGTCCTTTGGCTGGCTCTGTCACACCAGGGTCCTGCCCTGTGTGTTTGCAGAACAATCTGCTCTTCATCTCTCCAAATGTGAAAGCAAGGCAGTCACTGCCTCTGCATCCGTGAGATTTCACTTTTATTTTTAACTAAGGCCAAAATGAGCTTAGTTGTGCTTTTAAACATTCTCGCAAATGAGAGAATTCCAAGTCCTAGCAGAAGGAAACCCTCAATCGTAGGGGCTCGTCCCTACTCCTGACTTTGCCCTTTCAAGTCAGTGTTTTGATAGAAGCATTTGGGTTTCCAAGAAAGACATCCCTGTAGGAAGTAAAATATTTGGAACTTGCAGTTTAAATTACTCCCTCGAACTTTAGACTCCATCCTGCAATGAGAACTTGAGGCATAGGATGCTCTGCAATGGTGGAGTTAAAACTTTAGCACTAGGGCAAGTTATTAGGTGTATTCTAGGCAGTATCTGGACTGCTGAAGATGATTTTTTAAAGAAAATAAAATAGAAATGGGGTACAGAAATTGGGGAGAGATGCATCTGTGAACGTTTGATCTGATCTCTCGAATGCTTTTCATTCAATGCGCTGTAAGAAGTGAGATCTGCAATGTGAGTGGCCAAGGCTGCCATCAATTCCTGAGTATTTCTCATTTCATGTCCTTTCCCTGTGTGGCACAGAGGCTCTTGGGGCTGGCGGTGGCTGTGGTGAGTCTCTGCTTTGGAAGAGTTGTTTGGAGTTGCAGATCAGGGGTGTCACTGGGGTTTCTCCTTGGAATGGGGGACAGAGGGGCAGGGAGGAGAGCAGCCCTGCAGTGTCTGGTACGGTGATGTTTAAAGCACAAGTCTTTACATTTCTGCGGTGGAGACTGTTGAGGAGTTCTGGCATTTGTCTTTTAATTTGCAACCTTATGTTAATAAACTTAGCCTTTTTAGTTCCGTAATTAAAAATAAAACTCTTACGTGTTTTGATGGGCTTCTTGTTGCACTCCTGTTGCAAAATCAATCTAAAGGGGATTTTTTTTTTTCTTTCATTTTTAATTATGATTTCAGTGAACTGAGCGTTATCACACAGTGAAATCACTGGGAGCCAGGTCACTGTGGTGAAAGTTAGCACGAGGCTCTTTTGTAATCAGCCCTGAGTCATGTCTGGACATTCAGTGCTTGGTTTTGTACAGTACCAAGTGTCCTAACCTCCCTTTTTTTTTAAGGAAAGGTGAGTGGACTGTGCTTGGGACTTGCTGGGTTTAGCTTTAGTCACTGTTCCTTGGCATGTGAAATAACCCAGTTTTTGTTCCCCCCTTCAGTGTCCACTTAGCCTTGCTTCATAACTATTTAGAAATAAGTTCTGAGGCAATTATTAAAGATTTAACAGTAAAGGGTTACAACACAGTGAGTTTGGGCTCAAGATATCGGCACCATCTTAAGAAACCAATTCCCTTTACGTTGGTGTCAGTTGTACAACATCTTTGTGAAGGAGATCCTGCCTGTTCCAGTGATTGGAACTCAGATTTCCACAGGTGATGGGATGGTGCTGAAGGGTCCCTTACTCTAAAAATTATAAATAAAGGCTGTGGGAAAGGTGTTTGTCCAAACCTCAGCCTGCTGCAGCTCAGTCCCAAACTTCTCTAGTTTTATAAACCCAAACCCAACCAAGCTGCCTCTCACCCAATTAGTTGGTTCATTTCTACCAATTTTCATTGAGAATAAATTAATCTGTGTTTGAAAATACATGCTAGGACCACGTCTGTGTGAAAGTGGTTTGTTCAAGTGAGCTGGTTTGTGGAGGGATGCAGGTGACAGTGGCACAGGAGCAGGGGCTGGGCAGGGCTATTTGAGCTTGGCACAAGCCCCGGGGGACTGGTGTCCCTTTGGGCTGAGGGACACGGGACTGGTGTCACTGGTGTCCCTTTGGGCTGCGTGACACGGGACTGGTGTCCCTTTGGGCTGAGGGACACGGGACTGGTGTCACTGGTGTCCCTTTGGGCTGAGGGACACGGGACTGGTGTCACTGGTGTCCCTTTGGGCTGAGGGACACAGGACTGGTGTCATTGGTGTCCCTTTGGGCCGAGGGAGGTGGTGCTGGTGTCACTGGTGTCTGTTTGGGCTGAGGGACATGGGACTGGTGTCACTGGTGTCCCTTTGGGCTGAGGGACACGGGACTGGTGTCACTGGTGTCCCTTTGGGCTGAGGGACACGGGACTGGTGTCACTGGTGTCCCTTTGGGCTGAGGTACGTGGGCTGGGCTGGATGGGCTGTGGAGGAGGCCCATGTTTTCACCTTTGTTCCAGGAGGGGCAGGACATGGAGAGAAGGTAACTGCTGCTGAGCAGGAGGGGATGGCTGACTGAAAGGTGGGGATGCTCAGGTGGCACTGGGGGCAGTGCCCAGGTGGGTATCGGGGTGGTACCAGGGGCAGTGCCCAGCTGTGTCCCCAGTCTGTCCAAGGTCTGTCCCGGGCCTGTCCTGGGTGTGTCCAGCTGTGTCCCCAGTCAGCCCTGGGTCTGTCCCAGCTGTGTCCCGGGTCCATCCCGGTCCATCCCGGGTCTATCCCAGCTGTGTCCCGGGTCCATCCCGGGTCTATCCCAGCTGTGTCCCGGTCTATCCCAGCTGTGTCCCGGGTCCATCCCGGTCCATCCCGGGTCTATCCCAGCTGTGTCCCGGGTCCATCCCGGGTCTATCCCAGCTGTGTCCCGGTCCATCCCGGGTCTATCCCAGCTGTGTCCCGGTCTATCCCAGCTGTGTCCCGGGTCCATCCCGGGTCTATCCCAGCTGTGTCCCGGGTCCATCCCGGGTCTATCCCAGCTGTGTCCCTGGTCAATCCCGGTCCATCCCAGCTCTGTCCCGGGTCCATCCCGGTCCAGCCCCGCTCTGTCCCGCCCCGCTGCCGCTGTGACCCCCGGCCGCCAGGGGGCGCGGCGGGCGCGGTCTCGCGAGACGCGGCGCTGGCGGAAGCGGAAGCGCTCGGGGCTCCTCTTCCGGGCGGGCGGCGCGGCGGCGGCAGCGGGTGAGGCACCGGGAGCCACCATCCGGGGCCATCGGGGCCATCCGCGGCCATCCCCGGCCGGCGGGGCCTACGCGGGGCAGCGGGAGGGAACGGGAAGGGGCTCGGATGGCCGGGGGCCCGCCCGGAGCTGCGGGACGGGGAGAGATCGGGCTCCGGGGAGAGCTCGGCCTCCTCAGGCTCTGCTTTCCTAATGCGTTATTGAGCTAATACAGCCCGGCCCGCGCGGGAGGTGCCGCTGTGTGCACTTAAAAGTTGTGGAGTTGAGCAAAAACAGCCTTTAGTTTAATTTATGCTTAATTTAATTTATCCTGTGCCGTCAGGATAAATGGTGCCCTGACAGGCAGTCCTGTAGCGCAGTTGTTAAAATTCAGGAAAGGCTGGAAGTATCTTGGATTTGCAGATGTGTTACCTGTGCTCTCTGGTGAGGAGCTTATTGGAGATGCTGGAGCAGTGCGAGTTCCCTTTGCGATCCCAAAATATACGTTGAGTTTATAAACGAGGCTGTCCTGAGGGCTGACCACGGGGAGCTTTGGTTGGAACGGTCTGATGTACACGTGTGTCAATCCCAGGGTTGCTGTCAGTCAGGGAAGAGGCGTAAATCTTATTTGGAGTCCAGGATATCAGGGTTTGTTAATCAGTGATGAAATTAAAAATAGTTAAAATTGTTTTTTTCTGCCCTGGCAGACTTCGTGGGCGTGGGCAATGAAGCGCAGTATGTGTGTGTGTGTGTGTTGTGAGCACCTCTCAAACTCTTGGGGTTTTTTGTGCAGCCAAAATGAAGTTCAACCCGTTTGTGACCTCGGACCGCAGCAAGAACCGCAAAAGGCACTTCAATGCCCCCTCCCACATCCGCAGGAAAATCATGTCCTCGCCCCTGTCCAAGGAGCTGCGCCAGAAGTACAACGTGCGCTCCATGCCCATCCGCAAGGACGACGAGGTGCAGGTACTGCCCTGCCCCAGGCTCTTCTGTCACACCTGAACTTCTGTCTCTGGGGTTTTCAGGAGGAATTTATTTGTGGAAGGGGTGGTCAGCCATTGGAAGGGGCTATCCAGGGAGCAGTGGTGAAGTGCCCATCCTGGAGGTGTCCAAGGAGGGACTGGAGGTGGCACTCAGTGCTCTGGACTGGGGATAAGATGGGGATTGGGCACAGGCTGGATGATCTTGGAAATCTTTTTCAAGCCAAATTATTCTGGGATTTTTTTTTCGTGTGTAGCCTGTGCAAAAGGGAAGGATGACACAAATTCACATTGGTGCTGGAGCTTTACCCTGAGTATAGCAGAAATAATCCAAATGAATCAAGTCATGATTTGGCTTATCAAGTGTTTATTAAGTTCACTTCAGTGACAAGGAAAATACCCGGAACAAAACTGTGCTGGGAATTTTGCTACACTTCAGTTACATGCATTGGTAATTGTGCTGAATTAAAAGCTTTGAGCAAAAAAGCACAAAACACAGAATCGTCTCTTCTTTGTAGACTATTTGCTACCTGTGATATTTGAAAAGTTGGATTGGAAATTAGTCCAAATCATTTGGCTTTTTTATATAGAATGCACTGGTAGGTCAAAAATTAAGATAAAACCTGTTGAAAAGTCAAACCTGGCTGAAAAGGTACAGAGCTCCCTCATCAGGGTTTACTGCAGGGAAAATGAGGGAGAACCACAGCTCTGATCCATTTTCCCTTTTAGTGATGCTAAAATTGTCAGGTCGCTCATGTCTTTGTGCCTCATGTGTGCAAAGAGCAGAGTTGGGGTTTCAGCCCGTGCAGCTCAGATGGATAATTCATTGGTGGTTGATAAGATGTGGTGGCTGTCCAGGGGTGGTTCTGGTGGCTCAGTGTGTTTGCTGTGCTGTGCTCAGGTGGATAATTCATTGGTGGTTGATAAGATGTGGTGGCTGTTCCAGGGGTGGTTCTGGTGGCTCAGTGTGTTTGCTGTCCTCAGGTGGTCCGAGGACACTACAAGGGGCAGCAGATTGGGAAGGTGGTGCAGGTGTACAGGAAGAAATACGTGATCTACATCGAGCGCGTGCAGCGAGAGAAGGCCAACGGCACCACCGTGCATGTGGGCATCCACCCCAGCAAGGTACGGGGCACCTGGGCTCTGACACCTGGCAGCAGAGCTGGGGGGCACATGGGCACTCTGGGATGGGTAGAGCTTGTTACCTGCTGCTGGGGGTGCACAGATGGAGCAGCCCTGGGAGAAGGACCTGGGGTGCTGTGGGTGAGAGCTGGACGTGCCTTGGCCCCCAGGAGCCCCCCTGTGCTGGGCTGAGTCCCAGCGTGGGCAGCAGCAAAGGGGAATTGTGCCCCTCAGGTGAGACCTCACCTGCAGAGCTGCTCCAGCCCTGGCCCAGCACAGGGAGGAGCTGGAGCTGCTGGAGAGAGTCCATGGAGGCTCCAGGATGAGCAGAGGATGGAGCAGCTCTGCTGGGAGGGAAGGCTGGGAGAGCTGGGATTGTTCACCTGGAGAGGAGAAGCTTTGGGGTGACCTCATTGTGACCTTCCAGTGCCTGAAGGGAGCCCTCAAGAAAGATGCAGGAAGACTTTTGACAGGGGCCTGGAGTGACAGGACACAGGGAATGGCTTCCCACTGCCAGAGGGCAGGGATAGATGGGATATTAGGAAGAAATCCTTGGCTGTGAGGGTGGTGAGGCCCTGGCACAGGTGCCCAGAGAAGCTCTGACTGCCCCTGAATCCCTGGAATTGTCCAAGGTCAGGTTGGACGGGGCTTGGAGCAATTTGGGATAGTGGAAGGTGTCCTGCCCATGGCAGGGCCATAAGAGTGAGATGATCTTTAAGGTCTCCTCCGACCCAAAGCATTCTGTGGTTCTGTGAATAAGGAATGGAGATGGTGCCTCAGGGAAATTTTAGGGTGTCATGAGCAGAGAAGTGAGTTGAAACCAAGAACTCACTGTTTCTGGCTCTAGAAAGCTGCTAGAAACTTTGGTATCTTGCTAAAATACTTCTTTGAAGAGATTGGTGTTCTAAAAGGACAAAACAGATAATTTAGAGCAATCCTTCATCTTTGCTATGTGCACTTACACTGGCTGAGGAGGTGTCGAAGAGGCTTAAATAGATGGCCAGAATTGTGATTTGCTCTTGCAGGCTGCTGTGAACTGAATACTTGTGGATCTGGGTTTATCCTGAGGTGTTCAGAGCTGGTGAAAACCAGGCAAAGCCTGTTTAGATCATAACAGGAAACATTTCAAACTAAACACAGGAACTTGCCAAAACCTGGTTTGGAGCAGATGAATTCAGTCTGCTTCAGCCTTGCCATGTGGGCACAAAGATGGAAGTGTTGGTGGAAAAAATCCAGTTGTAACAGGTTTTCTGGTGTAAATGGTTGGTGTGTTCAGTAGAGGGAGGGCAGAATTATTTCAAAACATGATTTGTGTGCAGCAACAACATCTGACTGACAAGGTGACATTGTGGTGGAGCCAGTGCACGTACTTGTGTGCTGAATAGCAGTGAGAAATGAAATTTTCTGCTGGTTCTTTATTCGGTGAAAATGTTCATTAGTTGAGAGCTAGACCTTGATAAAGCTTTGCATAAAGATTCTGGTGATTAATGCAAAAGGAGCAGAGGAAGGTTTTGTTACAGGCTTGCAATGGGCTGTGTGAACAATATACCTCTCCTGGGTAAAGAGGTAGGAATTACAATTAAGAGAGGCCTAAATACACGAAGAATTAAGGAGGAGTGTGTTCGGACGGAATTTCTAGGATTTGATTGTTAGTTGTATCTTTCAAGTAGTGCTTTTGGCTATACCGACACATTAATGTCTTCGTCAGTTTGAGGAGGCATGAACAGAAGGACAGGGGGCATGAGCAGGAATTGTTGGAGAAGTTCTTCCCTGTGAAGATGATGAGGCAGAGAGTGCTCAGAGAAGCTGTGGCTTCCCCTGGATCCCTGGAAGTGTCCAAGGCCACCTTTGACTGCTGCCTTTGTGGTGGTGGGAACCACACAATGATTGGAGCACAGCTCTGTGCTGTGGTTCCAGGTGGATTTAGTATCGGGTTTAAGCAGAATAATGAAAATTAGATCTACTTCAAAATAAGCTTTATGCTGTAACTAAATAGAAATTCAGCTGCTCCTCAGTGTGTGCAGGTGTTTTGGCTGTGCATTGAAACAGCTGTGTCTATGCTCTGATCCCTTGGTGTGCCTGGAAAAACTGTGGAATATGGAGGCAATCCAGTACATCAGTTTTACTGGGATCAAATGAGAGAGTCCCTGGGAATAACATGTGTGTGCCAGGGCTGTGCAGTACCACAGGTCTGTGGGGTTGCTGTCCTCCCCTCTGAACAGGGAGCCTGAATTCTTGTGCTCTCTCCAGGTGGTGATCACCAGGCTAAAGCTGGACAAGGACCGCAAGAAGATCTTGGAGCGTAAAGCCAAGTCCCGCCAGGTCGGCAAGGAGAAGGGCAAGTACAAGGAGGAAACAATTGAGAAGATGCAAGAATAGATGGTTTCCTGTTTGACACCATTAAAAACTGATAAAATTCAACTTGTTGTGTGTCTTCTCCTTTAGAAATCTTCATGTAACATGTCCTGCTCAGCATTTAAATATTCCTTGTGTGTTGATGATGTGAAAAATACTCCCACTACATTAAAAGGTTTTTATACTTCTTTTAACTTTTCAGAAGGTTAAAAGCTGTTTTTCCCTGTAGAGAAATATTTCAGCCAACCTTAAAAAGAGCAGTGCAATCCTGAAACATCCAACAGCCACTATACTCGTGTTTGTCTCATCCTTAAATGTGTCCATGGTTTTAAATTAACATGTTAATTCTGTGCACTGTATATATAATTAATTCAGGTCTTATATTAATGGCAGAGCTCAAGGACAGAGGGATTTATGACCAGTGCTCATGAGGCAGAGCTGGCTAGTTTGAGAAGGTTTGGGGTGAAGCAGTTTCAGTGCTGTTGGTGCTATTTTGGATGAATTCTCTGTAAGAGGAGGTCTTTCCTAGCACTTTGTACTTGTGTAATTGAGGGCTGTGCAGTGTGTTGAAAGCAGTCCTGCAGTTAAATGAATGTACTGGCTAAGTGAATGGCCCTCTGATTGCTGGTACAGACAGAAATAAATTCATCTGCCTGAACAACAATGGAGTCTAAAAAAGGGGATGCTGGGAATCAAAAATTGCATTTTAGAAGCCATTCATAGGCCTGACATTAAAGCTGTGCTAGCTGGGCTGCAAGTGGGTTTCTCTCATGTAGGCTCGGAGGTTTTGCCCCTCCAGTTTGTGCTACTTAATACGAGATTTCACCTTGAGTCGATGTTTGAGGAAATCCGAGGGTTCATTCGGTACTGATACCTCTCCAGCTGCGGAGTGGGTGTGGAGCTGCTCCGGAGGAGCGTGTTCCACATCCCGAATTCCCTGAGGAGCCCTTACCCAGCCCTTACGGCAGCCTGTGTCTCCAGGGCATGGGCAGCCGGGCCCGGCGGCGATCCCAGCGCGTCCCTCCGTCCCCATCCCATAGCGCGTGCACTGCGCGCTCCCGCGCTCCTTCCGCGCGCCCCCGGCCCGCGCGCTCCCGCCTGCCCCGGTGACGTAGCGGGCGCTGATTGGCGGGCACAAGGAGAGGCGTGGCTCGAGGCCCCGCCTCCCGCACCCCTCAGAGCGCGGCCATGGCGTACGGCGGCCTCGCGGTGCCCATCATCGTCATGAGCGTGTTCTGGGGGGTGGTCGGCGGCGTCCTGCCCTGGCTCGTACCCAAGGGGCCGAACCGCGGGTGAGTGACCGGGGGGCGGCGGGCACCGGGCACCTTCCCTTCCGTGCCCCGCGGGTGTGGGGGGAGGCCCCTGTGGAGGCGGCCCCGGAGCCCTGAGGCGCCCCGAGGCTGGCCGGCCTCGCCGCCGAGGCCCCGCAGCGCCGGGCCCGGGGCCGCCGCAGCCCCGCGGGCTCCCGGCGCAGCGCTGGCGCAGCGCGGACGGGCACTGGCCCGGCCAAGGTGCAGCGGAGCGGCAGAGCTGCCAGGGCCGGGCGGTGCCCCCGCGGCTTCGGAGCCCCTCATGGGTTTGGGCTTCCCCTGAGGCCCTGGCGCAGGTTGCCCACAGAAGCTGTGGCTGCCCCTGGATCCCTGGCTGTGTCCAAGGCCAGGTTGGACAGGGCTTAGAGCAACCTGGGGCAGTGGAAGGTGTCCCTGCCCATGGCAAGGGATGGAACGAGATGAGGTTTAAGGTCTTTTCCAACCCAAACCATTCTCTGAAACCTCTGCAGACAGAACGCCCTGTGTCAAGGTGGTTCATTGTCAGGCGGTATTTGAGCAACAACTTCCTCTTTTTTTCCTTACTTGACCCTTCCTGACTTACTCCACCGTCCTCTGGTTTCACACTGGGTGAGACTGGAAAGGTTGCTGTGGTGGATTTCAGTTCTGGGTTAAATGTGTGCTGGTGCCCTTGTGGCTGAGGACAACAGCAGGGCTTCAAAGCAGAGGTTTTTCCTGCAGTGGTTGTGGCTGCTCCTATTAAAAAGCAGACAAGTTTTTGTCTTTCTCTTTTCTCTAGGAGATAATGGCTTCTTAATCTCTCTTCCTCTCTCTGACACTCCCTCTGCTCCACAGGTATCAATTCTCTCAGTTCTTTATCTAAACCCTCAATATTCCTCAAGCTCTGACATTTCCTGCCTCACTTTCAAACCTAATGTGTGTTTTATGCCTGGGAACTTGCCTGTCCTCAGAAATGCCTTGGAAATATGGCTTCCAGGCGTGGAAGTGTGGGAATTCTGTGGGTCACCAGCAGATGTTCTGTCATTATTCCAAAATGTGATTGTTTACCAAGTATGAGTAGAGCATTGCTGTGTTTTGCTTCTACAGCCATACCTTATAGTCTGTTCGCCTTTCATCTTCTTGAGAAAAATACCCAAAAAATCTCTATGCAAAGCCACTTCCTGAATAGACTTTTTCTAACAAAAGAAGTTAGTGCAAGCTTCTAACTGACCTAAGAATTCACATTGCTTAGGTTAAAACTCTGAAACAATGGCTGTGGGACTCTGTGGGACAGGAGCTGAGTTGGCTTGGTAGCATTCATTTGGAAGTTGACAAAGTGGATGTGTATTACTAAATGAAAAATATTGAGTGTTATTTTTGTCATAAAAGGGTAGGAAGTTACTGACCTGTCATGAGGTTTTGTTACTCATTTGGGGGAAGCAATACATAGATGGAAATGCCTTTTTATAATTAAAAAAAGAAAAGAAAAACAGTCCACTTTGCCACTGAGTTCTGTGAGATAACTGTTAGAAAATCTCATTTCTTCTCCTCCCATTTCAAACCCTTCTGTGTGTGTAGCTGCAGTTTTGCCATTTTCAGTTTCGGGAGCTTGGTTCTTCCTTCTTTTCAGCTTTCCTGTGGTTTCTGACACAGTTATGTTTCACCAAGAAAGGAAAATCTTACACTACAGCTCATTTCACATGGCTTTGAAATTTGATTTTGTATTCAGTTTGTAACCCCCTCATTCATTATATAAGACTAAAAGTGACAATTTGACACTCAAATTTTCTGTAAGTAGAATTCTGCAAATGGAGAAAGCATTTATTTTGTACATCCAACCTCAATGTTTCACCAATGTGAAGGGCACTGCATCAGATTTTGCTCCTCTCCACAGTGAATTTGTTAAATACAGCTGTAAACTGTTTGGCAGAGCTGTGTCAGTCCTGCAGATCTGAGCCTCTGCAGTTTACTCAGCTGGAAGAAGCCAGAACATTCATGTTGAGTCATCTTTTCATATGATCAAAGTTAAACTTGCTCTTGTTTGCTGTGTGGTTTTTTCCCTGTGAATCTTGTGGTCAGTCACAACATGACACCTGATCAGCTGTTTCTCCTTCCTCTTGGCAGTGTTATCAACACAATGCTGGTGACCTGTGCTGTTTGCTGCTACCTGTTGTAAGTACAAATAATGTCCTGCCTCTTAACCCACTCCTGTTTGAATCACAAGTTCCTTTTTTATAGCCTCAGAACAGTTAGAAGCTTTTTGGATGTGTCACAGAGATTTAGGCATGTGGTGTTCTCTGACAGCGCTTAGAATTCTGAGTTCTAAGGACCTTCAAAGTGCTGAGAAAAACATTTTCCCATTGGAAAATACTGAATTTAAAGGAACCTGAATTATTCTTGTTGACCTCTGACACATGTGCTCTGCATGGAATTGACATTCCTCCGATCCAGTCCACTGCCTCATTTGCTCACAAGTATAATGATAGTTGGTCAATTTTAGGATTTTCCTGATTCACAGACTTTTTTTTGCATTTTTTCTTTCTCCTTTGCATGTAATTCTGAGGTGATACTAACCCACTGAACAGTTTTGCATTTAGGTTGCTTGAATATAGTCTCAAAATCTGGTAGAGCGGTGGGTGGAAAAACTTCTGCATGGTGGTTTTTTTAGTGATACTTTGATATATTAAGACCATTTCTGTTTAAATGCACAGTATATTTTGAGGCTGCCTCTTTTCTGTAGGAGATTTTGTAGCAATAACAAAGTGACTTGTTGAGAGCTCTTCATATCATTTAAGCCAACTGTAGCTGGAGGCTGCAAGACAAAGCTTACTTGGGTTTTTCTCTTTTTAAAGACCTAGAGACTGATCTTGCAAAAAAAAAGTGCTGTGCAGAAATAACTTTGGAAGAATTTGTCATGGAGAGTAAAGTGGTAAAAGTCTGATTTGATCTTAAGGGTTAACTTGTAATAAAAAATCATTCTTTGGAGTTCCATTTGAACCTCAGTAGTGTTTGTACTTTCCTGAATTATGTAGGCATTATTTATGCTATTCAAAGGAATTTAATAAGAATATTTAGAGAAATGCATCTCAGTGTTGGCATGTTCCAGGAAAAGCTTGTTTGATTCTGGGTTGGGTTAGACTGTGGTAAATGGTTTAGGTTAGTATTGTCATATTCAGGGTTTATACAGGTAAGATATTTTAAAATTTTATTTCTATTCAGAGTATTTCATATGTGAACTCCTAAGAAATCACTCTTGGTTAACTGTAAATGTCCAGCAAACTTAGTTCTGTGTTTTGTATCCACGGAAGTTTTTAATTTAAAGTTTTGCACAGTGAATATAGAAATTTGAGAAGAGCTTGAATTTGGGATTGAAATTTGGGAATCTCAGAGCTATGAATGTCTCCTTGCCGTGCACATGAAGTGTGTAGCAGCCCAGTCTCATCATAAGTCCCAAAAGCTTCTCTAAGAAAAGACAACTTTTTTGGTGTTTTTTACTGGGTTGCTGCATTTATGTTGCAGTGAGTTGGGTGTGTTTTAATTAGGAGGAGGGTTGAGCTTTGTTATGATTTTCTTTAGAGCTTTCACTTGGATTTTTTCTACAGAAATAATGTCCTACTCTTCTAAAACCCTTGAAGCTTGGGGTTTGTTGTCTTAATTGTTTGAAGGACAGTTTTCCTAGAAGTAGAGCCCATGTGACATCTGCAGCATCCTCTGGTTATGATGTGAAATGTATTTATTGTAGAATTTATTAACTTTTGGCTGAATTCTGTGAACTCTTCAAATGTACAGTGGTGTTTCATTTGTAAGTTTAGTTGATTTTTTTATCTAGACAGACCCATTATAAGTCCTATTGTCATTAACATATTTTATAATCTGCTTTTGCATGTCCAGGGGTTCTGTGGTAATTTCGTGGGCTCTAACTTGTTTTCTGAATTACCTTTGGCTTTCTCCAGTTTTACATTGAAAAAAGAGAAGCAACAAAATCTTAGGATGTTTTCAATTGTCAGTAATTGTACCCAACCACATAAATTACATTTGTAGTGTCTGTTTGCCAGAATGCAACAAAAAGCAGATTTTTCGCATCATGTTCCAAGATAGAACTTGCCTCATCACATAGTCTTCCCTTTTTATTTTTTTCATTTATTCTGTATAAAATTGTAGAACACCCTGGTTGGAAAGGACCTCAAAAGATCTGGTCCAACCTTTTTTCCCTCTGTTTTATTCAAACATATTGATGTTTATTGATCCCATATCCTTTTCCTTTTGGGGAAGGAGACATTGAAAACATTTCAGACCTTAATTTTGGGTGATTAAATAAAGAGACTAATTTTTCATACCAGTCTTGAAGGAAGTCCAAAGAATTGCTTCTGAGGGTTCTTTGCTGGATATTTTAGGATTAAAATAATTTCTGCTGTTTAGTCTCTGCTAGACCTGCTTTTACACTCTCTGAGTTACCTTTCCAGTTGAAAATAGGGAAAAAAACTATTTCCTGTCTTCATTAAACACGACTTGATTGACAAATTGATTTTCATCAAGCTGAATTTGAAGTCAATCACATTTCAGCTTAAAGCTGTTTCTTCTGTATTTAGATTTAAAGGTGGTAATCTTGAATAACCTTATTGATTCCATGGTATTCATTTGGTTGTTCTGTGGAAGATATTTGCATGAGTAAGTGCTTAATTTGTGTACAGATCCTGTACCCAGCAGCCTTTTGAAGAATAAACCATTCACAGGAACCTCATAAAATCTAAGGCAATGTCTAAGGAGTTACTGCTGCAGAAATTAGAGGTTCCACCATATTGGGAAGTACTGTCAAAGTCTAAATCTATTTTACAAAGCAGTTCCTGTACGGTGCCATCATGTCCTGACAGAGCACAGGGTGCTTGGAAAATCGTATTATTTGCTACTGATTCTAGAAGGATTAAAATATGGATGCCCAAATTGACATTTAAACAGAGATAGCAGGACCTTAATTTGTAACACGAGCACAGACAGATGGCAGTTGTGGTGGGAAGACCTTTTAAAAAATCTCTCTGGTACAACAGAAGGGACTTTAATTTCCTTGTCTGAGCTGGGTAATTAACAGTAACTGTTCTAAGTGGGATCTGGTAGAATGTAAGGACCTGTGGGTGGCTCGAATGCCATACCTGCTTTTAGCAGCTCTGGAACATTGCATCTTGGCTACAGAGGTTTGTTTTACTCTGAATGCTGCATTTTGTTTGGTGTTGTCACGCTGGATTATTGTATAAAGCAGCATCACTTAAGCAAAACACGGGAAAAGCTTTTTCATGACTTACCTTGAATGCAAGGCAGCCGTAGCCTAACAACTGCTTTAAATTGCTCAGCCCTCGCAGAGCAGGGAGGAGGAATGTGCTGCTGCCCTAATGCCACCCTGGCTCCGAGCTCGGGTATCCAGCATGGCCCCGACAAATGCCTTTTGAAAACTCCACACTGCTTTCCCCAAAGCCTGGTTACATAGGTTGAGATTTTGAATGTGCTCCCAGCTCATTTAATTCACAGCCACGCTGGCTCTGAGCTCGGCAAGCAGCGAGAGGTGAGAGATTCGTGCATGGAGTTCCTTCCTGCTCTGCAGTGACAAAAGGAATAATGTGCTTTAACAGGCTTTTAGTGTTCTACCCTCCTCCCACTTGTGTTACTTCAGGATGCTGGAGGCAGATGGCACAGTGCTCTGGCACCTTTGGATCTGTCTGTTGGATCTGAAAATTAACCCTAACAAAAGAAATTCTGTGATAATTTTAAGAGCTAATTTGCTTTTCCCTTAAGTAGATCTAGCACCATGGTTAACATGGTCTCAAAATACATTGTTGTCAGTGCTTTGGGCAGCAAAGTAAAAACGTGTCAACCTAAAGGTTGTTGGCTGCTTTCAGCGGTGTCTTGCTGATGTTTTAATTCCTTTGTAGAGCCTGCTATGTGTTCCAAGGCTTGTGTGACTGATGGACTGCTACAGGCTCAGCTCCTTGTTTTAGCTGGAGTTCTACCCTGTGCAAAACTGAAAAGGGCATCGCAAAGAAATATTGGTAAATTTGGAGAGGATTGATGTGTTTTCTTTAAGTCTGACCCACATCTTTTGCCCATGGCGGTTCCAGGCGTTTTGCAGCCAACCTGCACTTGGTTTGCTGGTCAGAGCATCAAGGTTTGTGTGGAATTTTCCATGACTGCCTAAGCACTCTGATACATTTGTGGCAGCTCCCATTACAAAGCTGCTCTGCTTTTTCTCCTCCTTACAAAGCATTCTAGAAATAGCAGACAGATGAGCCAGTGTGTTCACTAAATGTGTTTATATAGTTAGTATTTAACATAGATTTAAATCCATGGAAGCATCCATTGCTTTTTCTGACTCTTGTAACATTTACAAAGCAAATATATCTTTTAACAGTGGAATATTTATTTCTGTTTAGCTTTCCTGGATATTTTCCACACACTGCATTCCTCTTGTTCTCAGTTCTGGCTATGGCTTCTGCAGTGTTAGTTTGTGCTCTGTTCCATTGACAAGGCTGCGGTGCTGATGGTCTGGGGTTTGTTGTCATATTGTTCTTGTGGGGTTGTTTATTGGTCTTGTTTTGGTTTTTTTTCAATGTTCCTATAGCATTGTAGCCTTTTGCTTCAGGTCCCTGTTTCTTGACCTCTGTGCCAGGTTTAAATTCACTTTTGTTCAATCTCTGAAAAATATACCATGTCTGCAAGGGCAGGTTGTCATGCACTGAAAAGCAGATTACAGAGAGGATGTTTCTCAGAGGTTGTTGTTTAAAGGATGCTTCAAAGGCACTGAAAAAAGGTCTGTCTCTTTTATGTTTTTATCTTCTGAGCCCCCAAATACCTGAGTTTCATGTGTCTCAAAACACTTTTCTGTCAAGAGAAGTGTGAGGGAAATGCTGTCAGATGGTTTTGTGTCGCTTTCAATTGACCAGGACAATCTATTTCTGTTGCAGACTGATTTGGTGCCATAACTTCATTGTGGTGTCTGATCCTTGGGTATGAGCTTGAGTAGAATTTTTATTTGAACGTAGACCTTCCTGCAATAGTCTTTTCCTCTCTGATAGTCCTTGTGCTTTGGACAGCCTTTCCATTGTCATAAGCTCTGTCATTTGGCTGATCTTGTCTCTGTTGGGTTGGGGGTTGTCTTGCAGTTGGCTGATTGCAATTCTGGCTCAACTCAACCCTCTCTTTGGGCCGCAGTTAAGCAATGAAACAATCTGGTATCTTAAATTTCACTGGCCTTGAGGATGTCTGTCCTGTGCTGCAGTTCATTGACTAGGTGAGTATGATCAGATTTATTGATATATTTGGTGTGTTAAAGCTTCAGGAGACATTGAACAGTGGTGTGAGCAGTGTGCTCAAACTACTGTAGCCCTTTTGTAGGAGAAACCTGTCTTTCTGTAGGTTGCAACAAAACATATTTTGGATGTTAATCTTGACTGGATACTTGAAAAGCTTGAACGGAATTACTGGCAGTTATTTTGCTTTCTATCCTGTTGTGTGGTGTTGTGTTCAGGAGCTTGTAAGGAGAACAAAACATTTCTTCCTACAAAAAAATGTAATTGGGCTGCGGTGTTTTTTAATAGCTAACGTAAGTGGCTTTCCTAACCTTCACCAATTGTTAAACGTCTCCTCAAGCCTACTGCCATCTCATCTAAGACCTGTCCTGATTTCCAAGGCAACATGGAGTTATCCTCATTCATCTGGGATGTTGGAGTGGGAGCTGCCATTAGAAAATGTTCTTTATCTCCTGTCCATGCACTGCACTAGCCCTGAGCTCACAGCTCAATGTTTTATTATGTTTTTAATGACAGCCTGTGTGCAGCTTTAATCCCAGGTGAGCCTGGTGGTTGCTATCTGGGCAGTGCTGCTGGAATGTGGTTCTTGCAGTTCTTTTGACAGGGCCAGCAAAAATTAAGTGTTATACTAAAAGTATCTTGATGCTGTTGGGTTTGTTCAGAGGGACAGCATTTGGAATTGAAGGTTCAAATGAAGGAAATGTGGAAACAAGCGCCCATGATTATAGTTTTTAAGCTGGCAGCTGAATAATTAAACACAGTTTTTTTGTCCTTGTACAACAGAGTTCAGTGCAGCAGGCAGTGACAGTTGATGTTATAGCTCTGTTAAATGCTCTCTGTGAAGTGTCCTGAACATTTGCACTGAAGCAAAGCTCCCCTGTTTCGGAGAAGGCTTCATGGGAACTGGGATGTTGTCAGACTGGGGCCTCTGTGTGTGTCTGCAGCTTCTTTTAAACACCAAGCAGAAGCTAAAGGTAGACTTGGCCCTGCTTCAACTCCAGGCCTGTAATTAGCTAAGTCAGTCAAGCAGAATTTCCTAGGAGCATTTTCACTGCTCGGGTGCTAACATATAATTAGTTAGCTAAAACAGAGAACACTGTGTTTTGGTAATGGGCATACAGATCCCTGAATCCCATAGGATGATTCAGTTGCCTGGGATCTCAAATTGAAATGGAGTTGTCTGGACATAAAAATTGGGTTTCATGGTCTGCGTGTTGAAACCAGAAAGGACAGCCAGGAGATGAGACACAACCTCTGGACTCCTGCTAACACAATCAGGCCTTTCCCCCTCTATTTCCTGAAGGATTTTCCAGAGAACTGGAGTTAAATTTGTGCCAAGGAAGAGAGGGAACTTGTGTGTTTGAAGATGACAGAAGAGTTTATGAGGAGCTGTCACTTTTAGAGTTATTAATGGAGTATTTACACCCTGCATAGCACATGTTGTTGTGTTACATGAAGGGGTTTGTTTTAACCTTTGGTACATCAGATTTCCTTGGCTCGATTTTGGAATAAAATTAAGATTCTTGTCTCTGAAAAAGAACGTTTTAAAAAAGTAAAAGCATATAATAATATCTGTTCTTTGTTGCTAGAAATGTGCTATCCTAGGACACAGCCCTCCAGTTTTTGAAGGCTATTGCAGGGCTGAGGGAGGTGCTCCATGTCCTGTCCTTGCTCTTGTGGAGTTTCTGACTAGACAGGAGCTGGGAGTGAGATTCCATCTGATAACAGTTGGGATATCTCTCTGACACTGCATGGATTCCCATCAGTGTAGCAACCAGTTATTTCTGGATTTTGAGATGTGCTTTTCTAGCATTCAAGGGACATGTACTATACTTGTTTCTGCCTCCTGTTCCTTTCAGTTGAGATTTGGATGGATTAGTATGGAAAATGCAAAGAGAATGAAGTGCTAACTCCCAAAGTGGAGAGATCTTTAAAATAAGGATGATTTAAGGAAACCTGTTTTACTTTACCAACTGAGCGGGCTGAAAATGCTCCAGTGAGCTCCTCGCGTTCTGCTGAGGAACTCTGCATATGCTGACTTGATTGATCTATGCCAAATTACACAAGTTTGCTCTGTGTTTTCAGGCACTTTCCCTCCCATCCAAGGGATGATTTTCTAGCAAGCCATTTGATACATCACCAAGCTAATGGCCTGGATGGCAGAGCACACATGCAAGAGCACACAAAGCTCTGTAGCCATTGTAAATGCAAGCTGTGGACTCTTCCAAACTGTGTGGTCCAACACCGCCCTTTTCTCCTTAACTTGGTCAATTCGGAGTCTGTGTTTTTGGAGCAGGAACTGTCTTTGTGCAAGTGCAAGAAGGGCTGTCATCCAGCTCTCTGGATGCTGTTACAGCAGTGAAAACATTTGAGGGAAATAGTTGTTCTAGCAGCTTATAATGTAACTAAAACTACTTGCAGTAACTTCAGAAACGAAATTGCCAAGATAACATCCACACAGATGAATTATCTACAGTTCTTGACCATTGCTCAGTGCATTTGTGGAATGGGAATAGCTGTGGTTAAGAGCTAGGTCTTCAATTAGCAAACTGCCTCCATGGAAAGGAATAATGAAGTTGCCTCTTGCTTTGCAGGTGAAGAAGAGATGAACAACTCCACTGACCCAAAGGTGCCCTTTCCGTAGCTGGTTGGATACAAAGTCTGCAGTAATGCCTTAACCTTTCTAATGTTCTTCAAGTGACTTGGTCAAAGTCCTGTATTGTTTCCTACTGTACCATTTAACAGTGTGCCTAATGCAATTTATACTCCTCTTCGGTACTGTCAATTTTTGACTGTTAACTCCAGATGTGATGAAAATATCTATTTTTATGGGTCATGGAATCATATTTCCTGATCATTTTATCTGTAATAACACTTTATATTTGCAGGTCTTAGGTTGTCTGTTATTGTGCTGTTCACCCCTGTTCTGTTTTCACTGGGCAAAAATGTGTGCAATAAACTGTATGAGGAGAGGAGAAACAGTGGTGCCACATGCTGATGGCATTTTTTTTTTTCCAAATGAATTGTATTCTTGAGAAATCTGGCCTTAAATTTCTCATGCCGGGAAATAAAACTAATCCTCTACTTAATACAAATTGTTCTCATTGCCATGTTTAACTGTTACTTTTCTGTGGGTTTAATCAGATACTTGGAGTTGAGCTGAGGAAATTTAGATGATGTGGATAAATTGTAACAAAGTTAAATAGTAGAAATAGATGGGCAGCTTGCCTCTATCAAGACTTTTCTCGGGTAGATCTATAATAGGATTAAGTTTGCAATCTAAAATTGCTGAAAGGTGCAGGAATAAATGAATGCTTGGCTTGAGAGCCTCTTCTCTAGGAATTTCCCATTGTCTGAGGGAGACTCAGAGTAGCAAAGGTAACGTGGCTAATTTGGATGAAACATTCATAGTAATTTTGACAGGAGGCTGATTTAATCCCTGGCACATTGGAAGGATATTTATAGGAACAAATGGCTTGAATTGAACAGCAAACATTTCAGTTGTTTTGTACTGATCTGACACTTGCATGTGGAATTGCAGACCTGGGAAAGCACATGGCAGCACAGGCAAGAGGTTCCTGAGGTTCCTGATCTGGTCAGTTGTTTGCTGAGGAGCAGCCTCAAAGGATATAAATATTGCTGCATGCACAGGAGCCTTCCTGAATGCTTCCTTACCTCCCGTCCAGATAAATTATAATTATTCCCTTTACTGTTGTGCACAAGGACATAACGGAATGGTTAATATTTTTTTTCCCTCTTGGATAGCACCAGTAACTTGTTCAGTGGGACAGCACTTATTACTGCACAGGAAATTCCAAGATCCTGACATGTAACTTGCACTGATCCAAAACTGGACAGTGTGAATTGCAAAAGAAGGAAGAATGCGCCCATTATTATAAATAAGCATAGCAGCTGTTGGGACTGGAATAAAGGATTTTTTGGTCATGTAACCTTCCAAGAGCTGCATTTTACCTTGCAAGACGTTGTACGCCACCATGATACACAGTCTGTGCTAAATAATTCCTAGGAAAATTGAAACCATGTGACCATAAAAACTTCAGGTTGTTGTCTGACTTTTGAAGTGTGCGGAGAATAAGATATGTTGAGATTGTGTGAGGAGGAGGAGAGAAATAATTCAAGACATTGTTGACAGAATTAAGATTTTAAAATATATTGATCTGCTTGTCATATTTACCCTAAAGTGAAATATCCCAAAAGAAAACCTGCAGTGACAATCAGTGCTGTTAGTTTATTGTGTCACCACTGTCATAAACTTCATATTTTAGGTTCTAAGCTATCACTTGCTCTAGAAGAGAGAAGTAAAACAGAGTTTCTACGGGGTGTCTCACTGGTGGTGAATTTAATGGAAAGAGCTATTCCAAGCCTGGACAAAGAAGCCATAGAGCCATTTTCACCTCGATGCTTCCCAGAAAGAAAATCCCCTGTTACTGAGTGGTTAATATTTCCTCTGAAGCAGATGCCAGGTGGTGGCATGACTGAAGAAGCTGAAAGAATAATGTTTTGTGTCTGTTCTGCTGGGTGTTGTGTGACCTTCTCTGCATGGTGCTTGTGGAATGGTCTGCTCCATGTATGCCAGGAATTAACACTGCTTGGGGTAATTTCTTTTTTTTTGCATGACTGCAGGAAATGAGAACAGAGGGATTCAGCCACTGCTGTTTAACAAACAATGCGGGTACCAGAGCCTTTATCACGAATCGCTCTTTGTTTTCCGACAGCAGAAGCGAACATGGAATGTTCAAGTATAAAAGAAAGAAGTTTGTGCTTGAAATGGAAAACCTGTGCTTGCAGTAGAAGATATTTGGGTGAAAAATTAGGGAGGTGAAGGAAACTGGCTCCACAGTCAAGTTGTGAAAACTTTTAAATCATTAACTCTGGCAACGTGTAGAGCGAGACTTTAGGTCAGGGTCATTTCAAATGCTTGTAACTGCTTTTGTTCATATTGTTTAGGAAATTTCGGTATCTGCATCTCTGCCCCTCACAAGAAATTGTTCTGGAGACTTTATGAAAGTTTACTTTTCCTCTAGGGGAAATCATAGAAGCATTTTACTCCTGTGAAGGGCTGAGTTCTCAGAGGTGGGTGGCTGCTCCTTGTTTCCAGAATTAAATGCCATGGAATCACCAGGGAAAAAAAAAGAAGAAATGGGGTGAAATGCAAAAACTTCTTTAAAGAATAGAAGACTTATTCTTTACAAATAGCAAGATGAGAATGGCTGGGTCTATTATTAAGTTTATTAGTAATAATTTCTCCAGTTATATCTGAAGCAGTCCAGGCCAGCCAGCTGTCACTGTGCAGGGTGCTTGTGCGTGTAGCTGAAGACAGTAGGAAAAATACAGAGCTGCAGATGGATGGATGAAGAGGGTAAGTAGGTGAGCAGGGCCGCGGAAGAGCAGGATCGGGGTGTCCGGAAAGGAGCCCGACACTGCCGCAGGAGGAACGGCCGCGCCGCCGCCCCGCCGCGCTCTGCCCGCGGGCACCCGCCTCCCCGCCTTAAATACCCCCCGCGCGGCACTCCGCCGTCACGTGATGGGGCCTGCATCTGGCCATTGGCTGGCGCAGCCCCCTTCCCCCCGCCCCCCGCGCGCGCCCGCCCCCTCGGGCCACGTGAGGGTCGAGTCACGCGATTTCCGGGAACCCGTCAGGAAGGGACATAAACAAACAAACCCGGGGCCGCATGGAGGGGCCGGGCCGGGGCGCGCGGGGCGGCGGCCCCCGCTGAGCGCGGTGAGTGAGGGGCTCGGGGGCACCGCGGGGCTCCGGGGGACTGCGGGGTGCCGAGGGGCCCGGGGGTCGGGGGGCCCGGGTGGTCCGGCGGGAGGAGGCGGTGTCGCTAGGCAGGGGGCTGCAAGGAAGGAGGGAGAGCGGGACGGAGGTGTCTGCCCGGCCGCCGAGGGCATCGGGACGGGGACGGTGCCAGCGGCCCCTGCGCTCCGCTCGCCCGCCGGGGGGGTGTGGCTGCCGGGGCCGCGGGAGAGCAGCGGTGCGCGGGGGGTGTCCGGTCCCGGAGCGGAGCTTTGGGGCCCGCTGCCGGGGTGGGCGCGGTGAGACGCGGCTGCAGGGACGGAGCGCGGGCTGAGCGGAGAGTTGTCGGCGTTGTCTCCCCCAGCCTCCGCCCGGCAGCAGCGGCCCGTGCCTTTACAAGGAAAGCGAGTCTCGCGGCGAGCGCCGTGGAGGGGAAAGCGCTGTCCTGCCGGCGGAGCCCGGCCGCGCTGGGTGTGCGGGCGGAGAGGCTGCTCGAGAAGGCAGAGAAGGGCTCGCCAGGGTCTGCACTCCTCTGCCTTTCGGGCACGTAGTCGCCTCCTCCGTTTGCGACCTGTTTGAATGCCCGGGACGGCCGGGGGTGACCCGTGGGCGTGCGGGGTCTCTGTGCCCGGCGTGGTGGTGTCCGGCGGGCGGCTCCGCTCCGCAGGCTGCGGGGCAGAGGTGGCGGAGAGGGGTCAGCGGTCTGCGAGTGCGGGGCAGGGCAGGACGGGACCGTCCTCGCTCCGGCGCGGCGTTTATGTAATGCCAGGGCGGCGGGACGGCGGTTCGCTGCGAGCCGCAGCCCCGGGAAGGGGCTTCTCTCAGGCAGCGCGGGTGCGCTCCGGCTGCCCGCAGCCCTGGCGGGGGTCGCCGGGCGGGGGCCGCCCCCCGCGGGACACGGGCCCCTGGGCGGTCTCTCCGCCGCGGCGGGGCCGGGGGCGGCCGGGCGGGGCCCCGGGGCGGCGGGCGCGGCGCGGGGGTCGCGGGGCCGCGGCCGTGGCGGTGGGAGGGGGTTTGTTTACATGTCGCCTCACCCTAGCTTGAAAGGGCCGCTGGGCGGGTGAGCGGCGGGCGCGGCGGCCAATGGGAGCGCGCGCGGCGGAGGAGCCAGCCAATGGGCGCGCGCGGAGGGCGGGGCGGCGGCGGCCGGGGTAGGCTGCGCTGGGCGCTGGGCGGCGGGGCGGCCATGTTGGCCGGAGGTGTGTTAGTGGGTCAGGGCCGGGCCGGGGGACACGGGGGGGACACGGGCACTGCGCGGGGCTGTGGCTGCTGGGGCCACCCGCGGCCCTGTCCCTCTGCAGCGCTTTGCCTCAGGGGGACTGTCCCGCCCGAGCGTCGGGACCGGCCCGGGGCGGTGCCCGCGCACAGGGGGTCCCGTTCCCCGCGCTGAGGGGAGGACGGGGCGCGTTCCCGTCTCCTGCTCCCGGCCCGTCCCCGCAGATTTGGGTTATAAAACATCCCCGAGTTCCCCGGACCGCCTCAGGAGCCGCCTGCGGGTCTCAGCGTGTCCCCACACAGGTGTGGAACACCTCTCCGGGTCTAGTCTAAGCTCACTAAGGCTCCGAGCCGGAAACACCTTACCAAAAGTCCCTCGTGTCACGGAGGACTCAAACCTAATCTTTATTATTTATCCTCTGTCCGAGGGTCCCCACCGTGGGCGTTATTCCCTGCCCGCGGCATCGCTTCCCTGCCCTCCCCTGGTCCCTGCCAGCCCACGGCATTGCTCAGGGCATCGGCGGCTGGAAGCGATCCGATATCAAAGATAATTCCGCTGTCACACTCGGTGTAGGACACACGGTGTTTGTTCAGCCTTCCCCGTGCAACAGGCTTGGAGCTGAACGGCTTGGAGCACTCAGCGCTGCCAGCCGAAATGTGCGATTCTCACTTAAAGCGATCGTGATCTTTCTGAGCTGCCACTCGGGGGGTAACTTGTTGAAATCATGCTCCGCATAACATGCAAAGCAGAATCAGATTCTTGTACTGTCTTTCAAACACTTCTAAATGTTTTAGAGATTGTGTTTAAAAGGCCTCTGAGGTCGCTTGACCTAGGGCTTCCGAACATCCTTGTGGGGAAGGTAAATTATGTTTATTATTAAACATGTTTTCACAGTAATAATTACAGAGAGGCAGACACAGGCACTTTAGAAATGTGGTCGATTTTTGTTGTTGGCAGCTTAAATGAGAAATCAGAATTTCTATGGAAAATAAATCATAGAATCACAGAATGGTTTGGGTTGGAAGGGACCTTACAGATTATTTAATTTCAATGCTCTGCCATGGGCAGGGACACCTTCCACTGTCCCAACCTGGCCTTGGACACTGCCAGGGATCCAGGGACAGCCACAGCTTCTCTGGGAATGATAGTTCTGCAAGAAATCTTTCCTGCTAAAACAGTCGTGGTAGGATTCCTCTTTAGAGGCATAAATAGCAGTATTTCAGAGACCTCACCCAGTGTCCGTAGGCAGTGTATTACCTGAGCCGAGAAGGAATTGCTCTGTGTTTGATGGGAATATTCCCTGATAAGAGCAATGAGCAGCAGAGGCATCAGGCCACCGAGCACCTCCCCAGGAGTTTGATAAATAATGAGAGGCAAACAGCCTGGTGAAGGACAGAGACTGAAGTGCCATCAGCATTAGCAGGAATTAATTGGGAACAAACAGAAGTTTTTGTCCCTCTTACAGACTGATAGTGTGGGATAAATATGGGAACCCACTGGTTTAGATTCCCATGGCCTGCATGTCCATGTTCTGTGGTTTGGGAAGCTTAACTAAATAATGTTTTAACATCAAACCTTGATAAGGAGATTTGGCACTGCATAAGAAGTACTTGAGAACTGGCAATGGTGTGAAAGTCAAACCAGAAGTTTTCTGAAAATTGTAAATTTAAGATTTGGACCTTGCTATAATAATTTCCTTGGTGGTTTTTTTTTGTTGTTTTTTTGTTTTTTTGGGGTTTTTTTTAAATTTTTATTTTAATCCTTATGGTTTTGAACTCTTCAACCACAGGTTTTTTACTTTTTGGACAATTTTGACTGATGCATTTTTCGGATTTGCTGCTGGCTTTGAAGTATTCAGCACAGATACCCCATTTCTAACAAGAGTATAACAATCATAATTTCACAGTATAAAAAGTAGACCAGACTGTACCATTCCCTTCATCATAAGACTTATGTTGCTTTTTGTTTTTTCCTGGAAACTACAGAAATAGTTTTTCTCTTACTCTTAAAGACTCTGTCAGAAAAAAATATAGGAAAAGCCATCCTGTCAGGATGTAGAATATTGTGGGAGATTGGAAGCTGAATTGTTGTTTAGTTTCTTGTCTTTGCTTCCACCCTGCTTCAGGGGAAATCTATGGTTAAAAAAAAATTTAAATGTTCGTTTTACTACTAATTCTCATGTGCAAACAACTCTCCTATCTCTGCAGTGTTATTTTAATAAAGATTTATGCTATGAATATTTTAACTCTTAACAAGTTTTCTAAATTAATTTAAGTCTGTTAATATAGTTCTAATAAGTTTAACACGCTGCACATCCCACTCTTGGCACTAAAATAAGAATAAAATCTCAGTCTTTGTTCCAGAACATACAGAAAAATGCTTCTAGTATGAATATATTAATCTGGGCATAGTTGTTACAAAATACGTCCATGCAGAATATTTGTTAGTTTAAAAATAATCACTTTTTTTTGCTTCTGCCTCTTGTGTGATGGTGAATATCAATCCCGGCTGGGATATAAACCCAGGCTGGGGGTGCACAGATGGAGCAGCCCTGGGAGAAGGACCCGGGGGTGCTGTGGGTGAGAGCTGGAGATACCTTGGCCCCCAGGAGCCCCCCTGTGCTGGGCTGAGCCCCAGCGTGGGCAGCAGCAAAGGGAATTGTGCCCCTCAGGTGAGACCTCACGTGCAGAGCTGCCCCAGCCCTGGCCCAGCACAGGGAGGAGCTGGAGCTGCTGCAGAGAGTTCATGGAGGCTCCAGGATGAGCAGAGGATGGAGCAGCTCTGCTGGGAGGGAAGACTGTGAGAGCTGGGATTGTTCACCTGGAGAGGAGAAGCTTTGGGTGAGCTCAGTGTGACCTTCAGTGCCTGAAGGAGCTGCAGGAAAGGTGGAGAGAGACAATTGACAAGGGATGGAGGGACAGGGGAATGGCTTCCCACTGCCAGAGGGCAGGGATAGATGGGATATTAAGTAGAAATCTGTCCCTGTGAGGGTGGCAGGCCCTGGCACAGGTGCCCAGAGCAGCTGTGGCTGTCCCTGGATCCCTGGCAGTGTCCAAGGCCAGGCTGGACAGGGCTTGGAGCAGCCTGGGACAGTAGCAGCCATGTCCAGGGGATTGGAATTGGTTGATTTTAAGGTCCCTTCCAACCTAAACCATTCTGTGACTGAGTCCATCAGTTCCTGGGGTCTGTCTGTTTGCTGACACAGCTGGAGACCCCAGAGCTGGGAATTGGCGTTGGCACAGGGGCTCCATGACTTCTGTGTTCTCAGGGCTCATGGGCTCTGCTGCCTGAGGTGGTGTGTGTGTGATTGGAGCCCAGGGTTTCTCTTTAGAGGTATCACTTCCAGGTCTTGAAGTCTGTCTGCTGTGGGCAGTAGGGTTGGAAAAATAGCTCTGGAGGGGGGAGGGATGGTCAGTGGAGGAAAGGGAACAGAGAGAGTGAAGTAACAGTTTCCCTCTCCTGAAGGGAAGAGGCGTAGAAGAAGTGAAACAGTCTGTGTATCTTTAGTTCTTTTAAGTGGCAAAGCTCCATCAGACTCAGGGTCTGGGGGTCCTAAGCAGATGTTTTCTCTCTGGGATAGGAGAAGGAAAGAACATAATGCTTTAGATGCTTGTGATGGCATTTTAATAGAAATCCGTCACCAAAAAGGTAGTGGGGCTTGGGTTGCTTTGGTGAGACCGTGAATGAGACTGCAGTGGGTGGAAACAGAGGAAAACGTTTTAAAAGAGTGTTCTTGCTCACTGCTATGTAATAATAATCATACTAATAATAAACAACTTAGTGTCTTTGTGGTGGGGGAGAAAAGTAAAAGAATTTTTTTAAGTCTGGCTAATAATGGAAGAAACATATAGAAAGAAAAAGAGAAGAACATTACTCAGAAACAAAAGTAAGAAAAATACAGAGTCATTGAGGTTGGAAAACACCTCCGAGGCCATTGAGTCCAACCTGAGACTGATTCCCACCTTCTCAACAAGACCAGAGCCCTGAGTGCCACGTCCAGGCATTCCTTGGGCACCTCCAGGGATGGACTCCACCCTGGGCAGCCTGCACGTTCTCAGCTTGAAGAGTGCCCTGAGCAGAGGGTGTTCTGTAACAGAAAACAAGCTGGCACAAACCGTGGAAGGAAAAAATGTTTTTAAGAGAAGTGCAGCAGAACTTCTTGCATCTCTGACTGCAGTATTTCATAAAATGTCCAGATACAGCAAACAGTGCATGGTACGTAATGGTTCTTTCCAAGCACATGGCGTAGTTTTTGTGCTTTCTCTGAAATTCAGTGTTGGCCATGAATGTTTCAGCCTGTGCTTTTAGGTTTAGTACTTGCAGGCTCTCTTGAGCTATTTTTTTATACCTGCATCAAAATTGTGACTTTGACAAGCTGTGCTGTGTGATGCAGTCACCATCATGAAAATGTAATTGTTCCTGTAATGCACTTACAGCAGGCATTTAGCTGCTGGGATAATAAGCACTGTGCAGCCAACAAAACAGCACAGCCACGCTCCATGTGCCTTTCCATTGCTACAAGATACACAGCTGAACTGGGCCAGAAATAGCAACTTTAGTTACAGCCGTTTGTACAAGTGATTCACACAGGTGACCGAGGAAGACTTTCAGAGGTGCCGAGCTGAAAGCTGCAGTTTGGGGTTTTCTCTTCCAGGAGGTTTTTTGGAGGTGCTGTGTTGTGGCAGGAGGGTGTTTTATGGCCCAGGGGAGCAGCACATCCATGGGAGCTGCTGTTGTGTCCTTCATGATGCATATTTGGAATTTAGCTCCTGCTGTGGCCTGGGTTAGACGGTAAACCCAGGTAATGCACCTGATGTTCCATTGTGGGAAATTCAGTCTTCTCGGCTGTCTTGGGACCTGGGAAGTAAATATTAAATACAGGATATTATTTTTAATTAGGATTTGTCATTAGATTAATTAGGTATTAGCTCTACAGAACAAATTTTGGTTCCATTCTGTTGACTGATGGGATTTTGACCAATGTATGTACCCAGGCATGCATAAATTCTTAAATGTTAGATAAACGTAGCTGTCCCCGAGATCACAGAATCATGGAATGGTTTGGGATGGAAGGGAACAAAAGATTATTTAGTTAAAGATTATTTAGTTTCAGTCCCCTGCCATGGGCAGGGACACCTCCCACTGTCCCAGGCTGCTCCAAGCCCTGTCCAGCCTGGCCTGGGGTACTGCCAGGGATCCAGGGGCAGCCACAGCTTCTCTGGGCACCTGTGCCAGGGCCTGCCCACCCTCCCAGGAAGGATTTCTTCCCAATATCCCATCTGTCCCTGCCCTCTGGCAGTGGGAAGCCATTCCCCTTGTCCTGTCTCTCCAGACCCTTGCCAATAATCCCTCTCCACATGTGTTGTAGGCTCGCCTCAGGTGTCCTGCCCTTCCTCAGGCCCCAGAGAGGGAAGGAGCCTCCTCCCAGGAGCAGAGCTGGGCACTGCTGTGCCTCCAGACCTGCAGACACAGAACCAGCTCCGGGCCTGGCTCCTTAATCACCTTAATCTGATTTCCCTGCAGGCTGTTGCCAGAGGAGCCAGCACCCTGCCTGCTGCCTCGGGCTCTGTATTCCACCTGTGTCTCTGCGTTTGGGAAAGGCTGATGGAAAGGCATTAATGGAAACTGTCCTGAAGTAGAAATTCCTGCTGTATTAATCTTCACTAATTCTTAGTGCTGCTGTACTTGAGCTCTACCACAGCTCTTTTAGTTCATTCAGAGCTGCATTCGGTATAGATAACACAACAGCTGGACTTCTTTAACTCAGTCTTGGGCTGAAAGTAGTGATGATATTTGACTGTGACTGATATGATACTGTGCCAGTAATGATAAATTCTGTAAAAACAGAACTTTAACTGCAGTCTACAAATTCCTTTCCTTCACAGCAAGTTCCAGCTCTACACCTGTGTTTCCATATGTGTCACTGACTTCTGCTGTACATCTTGATTTACCAGTTCGTGAAGAAACACTGGTAATTAAGTGTAAACACCAGGAGTCTTTTAATGATGATCTTGATCTTTCTGGGAAGTTTGGAAAGGAGTTGGGAGTAGGGCTGCTTTGTTGGGAGCGTGAAGGATGCCTGGATTGTGCAGTCCCTCAGGCAATGTCTTTCTTTTTATGGCCTCACTGTGTTTTCCCCCTTCACAGAGCTACTAAGAAAAATCCCACATTGTAGAATAGTTGACTAGATCCTACTGGGATTCAAGTCACGTTTAAATATTAATAGTATAAAATGTCAAGAATGAAATATAAAGAGAATTATGGGAATAATCGGATTAGCTGATACAGTGCTTTGACCTGGGAGGACATGCACTGTCATTCTTGAATGGGGCAATAAGTTTATCACTCCAGTCTTTGAGATGGTAAAAGTATTTTGAGCCTTTAATGTTTGTTTTGAGGATTTGGAAGTGATCCAAAAGCTGACACGTGGAAGTGTTGGTTGGTTATTACTGAAATCACTGTCGCTACAGATGAAGTTTTGCTCCCCTTTGCTGGTTGTGTGTGGAATGGCTCGAGGTCCATGTTCGAACAGCCAACACAACAAAGAATAACCAGTGAAGAAGCAGCAAATGTTTCCTTTCTTCCCCCTTTGCCTCATGGAGAATTCTGGCAGTCTCTTGTGAACGCACGAGGTGGTGGTGGTGGTGGTGATGTCAAAGTATTGATCTGATGTTCTGGAAAGAAAGCACTCAGGTGTGATTGGCATTGAGGATAATATCCTTTTTGCCTCTCTCTCTCTGTGTCTGAGAACATCACGTGTTTGTTTTGAAGCACAGGCCCTTTCTCCCAGCTCAGGTGAGCCTGAGAAGTGACTCAGTCATTCCTGCAGTGTCCCCAACTTGGAAGGACCAGTCCTGCTGTGGTGTGGCCTTTGCTAGGTGAAGGGACATGGGGATTGCTGCGCCACTTTGCCCTGGGACACAAACTTCACTTTCAATGTCACTTTTAAATAAGTAAAGCGTTCCCTGGAGGTTTTGGAGCAGAAAGGAGCATTTCTCAGAAAGGAATGTCTTGTTCCCTGCAGGGCCCTGTGAGGAATGGCCGCTCTGGCAGGGGCAGTGAGGGTTCAGCTGGGAACTCCTGTGTAACTCTTGCTCTTTCTATTCCAGCTGCTCTTTGCAAATTAGGCTGCTTTGCTAAGTAAAGACTTCTTTGCATAGTGTCTGTTTTACCAGAGTCTGACGGTCCATATGATAGAGGACAGGCTAGCAGAGACACCATCTGAAGGTGGCACTGATCACGGGGACACTGTCATGTGCTGCTGGGTAGGGCTCTGAGCGTGGCTCTGCTGTGGCAGAACGCTTAGAGTTTACTATTTGTTTTTCAGAACAGGAGAATAAACACAGCCTGAGCAGATTGCACCAAAGTCTGAATCAGGAGCAATGCTGAGTTTTCCTTACATTGTTCAAAATGCAGGATTCAGCAGAATGTGAAACGTCTCAAGTAGAGCACGTCTATAGAAACTCCTAAACTGGTAAAACTACCGGTAGATAAATTGGTCCAATTTCAACATATGCCTTACTTGAATTAATAGAGAAGGTATTTTATTAGACAGCTGTGAATTTGGCACAGTTTTTAATTTGTTCTCTTGGGGAATTCTGTCTCTTCCACTCTGCTGCTGGATGGTTTCTGTGATCCTCTGCCACTAGATGTTGCTATGTGAGTGATTGATATAATCTTATCTAATGCTGGATGGATTCATCTCTGAAGAAAAGGAGGAGATATCACTGAAACAGCATTTCTGCCTATTCTGAAATTTGTGTTTTGAGACTTTTTTGTATTTTTGAGACTTTTGCCTGAGACATTTTTAGAGTTTATCGGCTCTGTTGCATTAGTCATAGAGGTTGTCTCTCTCTTGGATTCCCTGCAGTGTGCTGGTTTGTTGTTCCCAATTTGGCGAGGTTTTCTCTTCAGGTGTGTCTATAGAGCTGCTGGTCTCATCAGTGAGGGAAAAAAAGGCAACAAAATGTAACTTGGCCAAAAATGTTTTTGCAGCAACTCTGTTCTGTAGCATCTGTATCTTTTCATTCAGTGAAAGATGGCAGGGGAAGAAAATTTCTATACATTCCAGCATGAGAAAAAATCACTTTTCAGGGGAAATTCTTGCCTTTGGTTTTTTAAGCTTTCACCTTGTTGGTGAAGGATTACTCACCTCCTTGGGGGTTTGCTATGTTTATTCTGCACAGAAATCTACAAATAGAAAAAGCTCCATCAGGGTGAACTGAAGTTATCCTAAGGAAAAATTTCATTGCATGGATAGTGTAAACTCCCTGAGACTGAAGTAAAGCTGGAAAGGAATCTACAAGTGAATAAAACAAGAAGTTTGGAATTGGATTTGGGGAATCTGGGCTTGGAAATGCCTCAGGTAAGTCTGCTAGGATTTTATTTGCTTCTGTAAATAATTTTCCCTCTGTTTAAGAACAAATTTGACCAGCACTAGCAAGGGGAATGTGTCAGAGGTTAAAGGATGTATATTTTGTAGGGTCCCTGTAGTGTCTGTGGTGGAAGCTGTGGTGCTGCTCTTGGTGCTGTATTTGCTCAAGCTTCAGCCAAGCTGTGTCTTGATGAGGGAGGATGCCTGGAGAGCAGAACAGCCTTTTATTACTGCAGTGATTCACACATCAGCACACTGAATGACTTTCAGCAGCACAGTGTTTCTCCCTTCCCAACCCTCAGGGTGAGAGTGTCTAGAAGAGAAATTGAGGTCTGGAATTAAATGTAGCAGAAGGCCTTGCTGCCCATTCCCTGCATGCCCAGTCATCCTGCATAATGCTCTTGTTGCCAAATTTCACTTCATTCTTGAGAGTGAAGTAACATTCTTGGTTTAGTTGTCGTAAATTTTGCTTTTGCTACAATTTCACATGGAAGTTTTATGAGTTCTAATGGCTCTAAACACAGTCCACACTGCTTTAGTACAAAATGATTTGTATTAGGGGAAAGACTCTGTCTACTGATACTCACAGATCTTGCTAGGGCTGACCCTCGTCCTCTACAAATGCCAGCATACCCCAAAATATGGCAAACGTAAGACTTTCAAACCAGCAGGGAAGAATGAAGGAGCAGTGAATGCTCTTGCAGCTCTCTGGTGAATAGAAATGTCCTTTGATTGCTCCTGCATGTTGTCAGCTGCTCTTGAAGCATTCTTTGGCCCTGGGGAATGATGTGCTTATCTGTGGAGATAAAAACCTGCAGAGACTAGGAGGAAATGGTGATCCTCTTTCTGTTTGTTGACGATGATTAGGTCCCTTTTTGTATCATGTCTGAAATGTGTGTCCATTGCGTTGTAGCCCAGTGTGAGTGGAATGGACCCTCCTTTTGGGGATGCCTTTCGGAGCCACCTGTTTTCAGAGCAGACTCTGATGAGCACGGATCTCCTGGCGAGCAGCTCGGATCCAGACTTCATGTATGAACTGGTAGGTCACCTGTGTGTGTGCAGAGCTTCCTCTCCTTTGCTAACACCAAATTCCTGTAGGAATAAAGCGGTGTTTGTTCAAGAATGCTGGGAGGTTATTCATTATTGCTGGCTACTGCTTGTCCAGAGAATGTCATGCTTCCTCAGCAGGCCCTTCTTCAAACTGGCCATTGGGACAGGCTCAAGTACACTTTTCACTATCCCAGGGTGCTCCAAGCCCTGTCCGGCTTGGCCTTGGACACTTCCAGGGATCCAGGGCAGCCACAGCTTCTCTGGGTCAACCTGTGCCAGGGCTATGTTCGACTTCACCCAAGCTGTGAATGCAGGGGAAGCAAAATAAAAGTTGACTCATGAGCTGCTTATGTGAGCATTTCATTTTTTCTTTTCTCCCTGCATCAAAGGAGAAAGGTCACTCATGGTCATTAATTGGTCATGTTAGAACGAGGTTTTCCAGGAACTGGTAAGCTTGAGCATATTGTGTTAAGCACACAGCAAAGATTGACCTAGATTATAGAGATGCTTGTGATGTCTTTCATGTTTTAAGTAATAGATATGGGTTCTGGTTTAGTTCCTGATGAGCAGATGAATTTGCAATAGCAGGAAAATGTGGTGTCATTAGAAGAGCAGTGTCGTTGAGCATTTTGTTTGAGCTTTTTGTTGCTCAAGCACAAAAGCTGAACTTCATTCTGACCCTCAAAGGAAGCTTTCAGTTGAAAGTTGAGGTCTCTTCCTATGTCACCTCTTTTACACTTCACTGGAATTGAGCTCTCCATGCAAGATTAAGTGGAGGAAAGCGATGATGGATCCTTTTTTTGTATTAACTTTTAACTTACCTTATTATTCACAGGACAGAGAAATGGACTATCAGCAAAGCTCCAGGGACAACTTGCTTTCCATGGAGGACTGCAAAGACCTTGAGAACTTGGAGTCTTTTACAGACATCCTGGACAAAGAAGCTGCTTTCACCTCCAAGTGGGAGCAGTGGGATACCTACTGTGAAGACCTAACTAAGTACACTAAATTAACCAGCTGTGACATCTGGGGAACAAAAGAGGTGGATTACCTGGGCCTCGATGACTTTTCAAGCCCGTACCAGGATGAAGAGGTGATAAGCAAAACACCCACACTGGCTCAGCTGAACAGCGAGGACTCCCAGCCTGTCTCGGATTCACTCTATTACCCTGATTTGCTCTTTAGCGTTAAACAAAACCCTTTAAATTCTTTGCTACCTGGCAAAAAAATCACGAGCAGAGCGGCGGCGCCGGTGTGTTCCTCCAAGAACACGCAGGCCGAGGCGGCGCTGTCGGACTGTGCCCACAAGGCCAGCAGCAAGGCTGCCAGCCAGCCTGCCTCCAGCACCCAGATCATGGCCAAGACCAACGTCTACAGCAGCGAGAAGGTGAACATTCACGTTGAATGTAAAGACTATGTCAAAAAGGCAAAGGTAAAGATCAACCCCTTGCCGCAGAGCCGGCCCGTGCTGAGCCAGGCGCACGCTGACGCGGCCAAGGAGAACACCTGCTACTGTGGGGCTGTAGCAAAGAGACAGGAGAGAAAAGGACTCGAATCCCCCCATGGCCACAGTACACCTCCCGTTTTGCCTTTTAAAGAGACTCAAGAGCTGCTCCTCAGCCCTCCCCAGGAGACCCCAGGGCTGGCTGTGGGGGAGAGCAGTCTTTCCGCCAGCACGTCGGTGTCGGACTCCTCGCAGAAGAAAGAAGAGCACAATTATTCTCTTTTTGTAACAGACACTTTGGGGGAACAGTCAGCCAAAGGAGACCCTGAGGAAGAGGAGGAGGATGAGGATGATATCGAAGATGAGGACCATGATGAGGGATTTGGCAGTGAGCACGAGCTGTCTGAAAACGATGATGAGGAAGAAGATTACGAGGACGATAAGGACGATGACATCAGCGATACCTTCTCAGAACCAGGTACCAGCATTGTTGGGCTTTGGGAACGTGGAGGTTGATGGATTTGTGTGGGAAGGAAAGCTTTTGAACTCCTGGTAGTTACAGATGAGCAGCACTGATCTTAAGTTGTGCACGTTCATCCTACGTTTTCTAAGTGCTTTGCAAAATGCAATTAATTCAATGTATACAAGGTCTCTGTTGCCCTGTTTGGTGAAAAACTACATAAGCTGTGGTTATGAAACAAAATTAATAATAGAGAACACAGGAAGCCCAGCTGTAGGCTGAGGTTTCAGCAGCTGCCTGCACATTTCTGTGGCTCAATGGCAGAACATGCAGAGCTTTCTTGCACTTCTTGTAGCTTGGAATTTATCCAGAGTTGGATATGTCGGGATGAAATAATATCCTGAGTGAAATGATTTCATAATTGCTTAAGTCCTACTTGCAGGTACAGTTTTTCCACAGAATCCAAAGAATAGCTGCCACTGAAACTAACAGAATGTTTCTTGGTGGTTTTCAGCAGTAACACTTAGTGGGTCTTCAGAGGATACTCAATTCCTCTCTCCTGCCTGGAGAAATGGAGCTCTAACTGCAGAAATAAGAACTAACCTTCACCTAGAAGGTAACAAAGCAGTAACATTGTAGAAAAGTAGAATCTGCAGGGAACGGGACACGATTGTAATCAAGTATTAATTTCATTGCAGAAAATATTACAATATTCACATTTTATAAATTCTTTGTAATAGACTATAAGAATTAAAATATTCAGACATTTGGCAATATGTAACATTGAGGGGATAAAGCAGCTGAAATTTTTCCTTGTTGAGAACAGCAGCTTCCCTAAAGCTTGTCAGTGTTTGTCATAATGAACTCTCTGATGAAATTATTTTCTAATTAGATTTCCTGAGTTGGCATTAAACTCGTTAAGCATTATGCCCTTTATGTTACTTTCACATGCACACAACACATTTTTGTTAGCATTTTAGAGCCTCTTCCTCCCTTCTGGAGTGAACTCCCTCTGCTTTCTGGGGCCCTGGGCAGCTGTTCAGCTCTGCAGCCCACGGAGGCTGTGCTGCCCTGGAACTTGGGATCCATGGGAAAGAGGTTGTGTTAAATGCTGTTGGTGGAATTAATGAGCTATTTTACTGACAAACAATCCACATTCTGCAGCAGTAGCACAGGAGCTGAGCTTATCCAAGCTTGCCAGCCCTTCCATGAATGAAGCCTAAAGCCATTCACCTCAACTATGGTGATATTAAAAATTTCCTCCTTTAATATCAGCTATGGCGATATTAAAAGTTTCCTCCTTTAATATCAACTATGGTGATATTAAAGTTTCCTCCTATGTTTTGTCTGCTTTAGAAGGTAACATCTCCAGCTATTTTAATGATGTCACTCTGGTGCTTTGTGTTGCTTTTTTATCTCTAAAGGTAAATAATGTGGGTAAAGTATCTAAAAATAGGCACAGCAGGGAAAATTATACCTTCCACAGCACTGAAAGCAAAATCAGTTTGTATTTTGAGTGAGGATGTAATTTACTGAAAGGACAAAAATCTACTAGTTATTGCTGGCCCTCTAATGGTTTTTTTAATGCACAATTTGCTTTTGGTTATTCTTCATGTATGTTTTTAGAGTGAATGAAATGTTTTCGTCAAGTGTTATCTGAGGAAATATTTAGATAAAGTGAAGGAGAAATAACTAAAAATGTGACTGGCTCTCAGGCAAGTTTGGACAAGAGTGTTTTTATTATCACCATGAACAGATTTAGCAATTTTGGTCCCCTGCAAAGGTAGTTTATTATGGGAATTATCAGCCCAGGCCATTTCTAGCATTTAAACATGGCGTGGTTGCTATTACTTAGTATATTTTTCCTATCTCATTTAGTAGAAAGACTTTTAAATTACTGTTTCTGCTATCGAGTTGTCAAGAGATTCCAGAAATGGGAAATTCAGCAATTTTTTTCAGTTGTCAGTAGCACTGGAGAAGAAATCAGTGAAAAAGTGCTTGTAGAGAGACCCAGAGATTGTTTTCAGAAGCTGCATTACATCAGTCTGAGCACCTGGACCATCAGCTGGGGGAAAACCACTCGAAATGATTTGCCAGAAGCCTCTGTGGTGAAGTGGTTAAGAGGAGGAGTTCTGTGGCTTTGTTTCAGTGGGGCTATTTTTGGTTTTCACCTGGTAGGATGCAGAAGTCATGTGCACACTGTTCTCTGTTCTACTTCATTGAACCCTGGTGAATTTAAACCCGAAACCACAGTAAGGGATGTGAATAAAGACTTTGAGGAGAGGCTTGTGGAGGAAAGTTAAACACAAGGACCCTTTCAGATTTCTCAGAAGCCTGCCCTGCTATATGATCTTTGCTAAGAGGAGGAATAAATCCAGTGCAGAGCAGCTGAACAAGTTTGTGTGTTGGGTTAGGACACTGCACTGGATTATTTTCTGTAACTTTATAATGGTAGCAGCTCAGTGTTGGGCTTGCAAGGCAGGATGTATTAAGTCAATGTAATTTAAGTTGCTAACTTAATTACAGTTTGAATAAGCAAACAGGAAGTCCTGATTTTAACCTTGTTGTACATTTGTACGCTTCAGCTCTTGCAGAGATTTGTTTTCATTGGTTGGATTAATTCTGCATTATCATGAAGACAAGCTCAATTTATATATTTCTATATAATGAGTTATGTAGCTTGTTTTTCAGTGGAAAGTCAGGGTCTTTTTGAGAGTATTTTGATACTTATGTCAAATAGCTTTTGGGTAAAATGGAGCTACAGTTACAAATATTTATGGTATTTGAAACTATATTTAATGTAAATTGTCAATAATTTTGGCTATACAACAAAACTGTTTTATAAAGCATGTTTCATTGTTTGATTTGCCTTTAAAATCCTGTCTTTCTAATAAATCAAAGCATCAAAGTATATGAGTTGATTAAATGATGAGAAACAGAAGTTCAGGGTGGATTTCATCCTTTTGCATACCTGACTTTTATCCATACTTTGGGTTATAAGAGTCAGACCAAAGCAAGAAAGTTTGTTTTTCCTCTTTCAACTGGTTTTTCAAGTGCAAACAGACTAATTGAATGGACTGTTTTAAAAAGAAGAAAGTGTTCTTTGTGCTGGTGGAAGATGAAGCAGAGCTGAAGCATATGGGGTCAAGGCTTGCTAAGCCTGCAGTCCATGCACGGGTGGCTTTTCCTTAAGCTCCATCAGAGTATGTGATGTTTAGAAATGCTCCTTTTTTAAAGTAAATGCAAACTATTACCCTTTTATACAAAAGGCAGTGCAGTGGTTTGAGAATTTTTTTTAACCTTAGTATAGGTTATCTTTATTTCCTAAAGCATATCTGGGGTTTGAAAACCTGTGGTTTGTGTTTACGTAGTTATGGTAAAATATTTCTGGATGTGGACAGTGGCATTACAGTTTTCATACCCTTTATGAACTGCTGTTCATCCTATCAAGTGCATCTTAATTCACCTCTAAAATATTGTACAGCTTTACTGATGATCATTTTATCCCACTGAAGACAAAGAAGAGATTGAACAGTGGATGTTGAGATCCCTTCAGCTTAGGTGGTTCTTTGGTCACTGTTCTGATAACAGAGCCCCTTTCCCCAGCCTAGCAGGGATCAGTGGTTGGATTTATTCCCTGAAGGTGTTTGGACTCAAGGAGCAGCAGGAGTTGGCCTTGATCCTAGTGGGTCTCGTCCAACTCAATTATTCTATAATTGAATAATTTTTTAATTGTTTTTTGCTAATTCATTTTTATTATCTGCTTCTCTTTCCATACTTTTTGTCAAATGTGGAGGTGAGTTAAGACTGTGTTCCTACCAATTCAAGGAGAAAGTTGTCAGGATGGGAGAACACTGTCCAAAATCTGCTCTGTGTACTTGGCACTGGTGGGATTGTGGGGCACAAGAGCTTAGGAGGTCAGAGGCATAAATAATTTGCATAAATAATTTGGTTTTTTTCAACTAATGAAGCCCTGTGAGAGGGTCAGTGTCTATCCCTGGATTTAAGGCAAGGACCCAGGAGCAGCTGATGCTGGAAACCAAGTCTGTTACATAATGCAAAACAGAGCTGTCTGTGCTTTTGCTCTTAACTTGAATCCTCAGTCCACTGCTAAAGGGCTGCAAACAATTCTCTCAGCAGTATATAAACAACCCCCTGCATCCTTTTAGGGTATGAGAATGATTCTGTGGAGGATTTAAAAGAAATGACTGCAATATCCTCTCGGAAAAGAGGCAAGCGAAGATACTTCTGGGAGTACAGCGAGCAGCTGACGCCGTCCCAGCAGGAGAGGATGCTGAGGCCATCCGAGTGGAATCGAGACACCCTGCCCAGCAACATGTACCAGAAAAATGGGCTCCATCATGGTAAGAGGAGAGTCCTCAGCACAAATGACTGTCTTCTCCTTGTGACACCCTCAGTAGCCAAATTCCCCTACTTGAGTGCTGAGAAGTTGTGTCTTGGCCATGAAAATCAGTCATTAAAACACTGTGGGTCTGTTGCTCAGGGTTCTGCAGTGCCCAAGGGAGGCACAGTGAGCACACAGTAGGGACTTTCAGTGTGGTTTCTTCCAGAGGAGTGTGGATGAATTGAGAATTGTGACTTCCAAGGGCTCTCAGTGGAAACCCCGAGAGTTCAAAGCTTTCTCAGTACGATACTGTAAATATTGGATGGGTGGCTTGACTGCTGTTTGCTCCTCGTGGCTGTTCCTTTCAGTGCTGCCTGTGTTAGCAGGAGGCTGTGAGGGATCTGGGATGCCAAGCTCAGGGACTGTGGTATGAACTGAGGACAAGCACTAAGGCACAACTGTCTCTCTCTGCTCCTCCCTCCTTGTTTTCCCTCTGTGAATGCAGCACAGTGAAGCAGGTACTCCTCTGGGAATAAACTATTTCCTTAAGATGCCCTCTTAGAAACTTAAACCAGTTGCTCTAATAACTGTGATTTATTCCCGGTGAGCAATTACTGCACCACAAACATGATTAACATCACCCAAAACAAACCACTCTTAGGGGTATTTTTGTTTTCTTGTCACAGGACCTCTTTTAGGCTGCTCCATTTGATTTTGGCTTTGAAGGAGCAAATTAAACCAACTTCCCTGGTTGTAAGGTTAATGTTCCCTTGGAGTTGAAAATTACTGCTTTTAGCATGGCAATTGGCCTTCTCTTAAATCAAAAGATTTTTTTTGTTATTGTTAGTTGTAGATTTATTCAGGGAAGAAAGCGTTTGGTTTTTTTATCATTAAATCTGCTTAGTTTTTAAAAGCTTCTTTATCCTGTAGGAAAGATCAGTACCTAAAGACCCTGTCACTGCTCTTTCTCATGATGGAGCTCTGAGCAGCCTGGTCTTGTGGAAGGTGTCCCTGCCCATGGCAGGGAGTGGAAAAAGATGAGTTTAAGGTCCCTTCCAGCCCAAACCACTCCGTGATTCCATTATTCTATACCTGTTATTAAACAACAAATAACCAAGGACTCAGTCCTGCCAGCCCCTTGGACACTTGACATTTAAGTCAAGTGCAAAACCAGGCCTTAAAGAGCTTCAAATACATATAATAAAAGGGGTTAAGTGGTTATGTGGATTGTTTCATCTCAGCATCACTGAAGATTGTTTCAGTCCCAGGCCTCAGCACTCCTTCCTAGTACAGAACTTTAGCAATAAGATCGTTTAGGAATTTAATCCACTCGAGTGTGCAGGAGGATATTTTGGCTGAATATGAGTTAACAAGTTTACAGCTGGAGCAAAACAACAGGGTTTGAACTTGTGACATACATTTTTCAGCACAGTTGTGTGTGTGCTCTCTGTCCCATCCAGTGGCCTGGCCAGCAGTATTTGCTCTTATCTGATCTGGATAGAATATGAATTGTACAAAGCTCTTTGTCTGGAAATTCTCTTTCTATTGTGAGAGGCCACAGGGATCACCTGATTCCGGCCCATTCTCCTGTCATGAACAAAGGGACCTCAACTGCTCCCAAAAAATGCATATTTAAGAGTCTTTTCTCACAGGTTTGTGTATGTACTGTGTCACTTCCCAACCCCTTTTTCTGCATATTTAAAACAGGAAAATATGCAGCAAAGAAGTCACGGAGGACTGATGTGGAAGACCTGACTCCCAACCCCAGAAAACTCCTCCAGATTGGTAACGAGCTGAGGAAGCTGAATAAGGTGATCAGTGACCTGACCCCCGTCAGTGAACTTCCCCTAACTGCCAGACCCAGGTCAAGGAAAGAAAAGAACAAGTTGGCTTCCAGGTATGCATTGGATAAAGCTGCAGGGATGAGAAAATTTGGATTGCTACAACTGAATGATTAAGACGTAAATAATTTTTGCCTGAAGAAATTGTGCTGCTTGTGGCAGCTATGGGAGTTAGTGTATCAAATGGGAATTTCCAGTTTATCAGAAAGCAGGGCAGCTGGCACCTTAGGAGCTGTAGATAAGGATGTGTTTCCACTGGAATTGGCCCCCTTAGCTGTGGAGTAAACAGCTGGTGCAGTGATAAAGCCCACGAGTGCCAAATGTGAGCAAATGCAGGTAGCAGAGTGTTTGCAGTGAAGGAGAGTGAGGATGGATGAGTTTGTGCATCAGCTCTGGGAGGATTGGTTGATGAGTTCATGTGGCTCTTAGTACTCTGGAATTTCTGGTAGTGTTCTAATTCTTCCCCTCTTCTTGCTATAGGGCTTGTAGGCTAAAAAAGAAAGCCCAGTATGAAGCCAATAAAGTAAAACTCTGGGGTCTCAACACGGAATATGGTAAATACAACTCTTCCCATCTTGATTTTTCTTTTGTTTGGACAAGTTTGTGTTTTGCACTGTGATGTAACCTGGGTCATAGAGAAAAGAGTTGGTACAAACCAGCAATTCTGTTGGTACAAAACCAGTCCATTGAATAAAGGGAATGTAAATTGGGTAACCTGCAATGTTGAGCTACTTTGCAGATGTAAATTATGTAAATGTATGCACGTACTGTAAATATTATTGAAAATAATTGTTACATTTGATGTAAACTATTACATTTAATTTTACAGTAAATGTGCTGTGACACCTTTGACTTACAGATAGCTATGTGAGAATAACTATGAATCCCTTCCAGGGGAATGTGCTGGAAAGCTAATCCATTTGTTTTCTTTGCAGATAATTTACTTTTTGTCATCAACTCCATTAAACAAGAAATAGTTAATCGGGTGCAGATACCTAAAGATGACAGAGGAATCAACATGGAACAGAAGTTGAACATCCTTATTAAAGACACTCTTGGTAAGCACTGAACTTCGTGTATTTGTATGGATATGAAGCCATAGAGTCATAAATGCCCTGAGTTAGAAGAGACCTCAAAGCTCATCCCATTCCACCCCTGCCATGGCAGGGACACCTCCCACTGTCCCAGGCTGCTCCAAGCCCTGTCCAGCCTGGCCTGGGGCACTGCCAGGGATCCAGGGGCAGCCACAGCTTCTCTGGGCACCTGTGCCAGGGCCTGCCCACCCTCACAGCCAGGAATTTCTTCCTGATACGTGATCTAAAGCAAGTCTCAGTTTGAAGCCATTCCTCCTCCTCCTCCTGTCCCTCCATCCCTTGTCAATAGTCCCTCTCCCATCTTTCCTGCAGCTCCTTCAGGCACTGGAAGGGCACAATTAGGTCACCCCAAAGCTTCTCCTCTCCAGGTGAACAATCCCAACTTTCCCAGCTTTTCCTCCCAGCAGAGCTGCTCCATCCCTCTGCTCATCCTGGTGCCTCCTCTGGGCTTCGATTGCAAACAATTTCTGAAATAGAAAGAACCTTCTCCTAATTCCAGTTGTCCCAACCAAAGTGTCACCTGCAGGAATGTGCCATGAGCAGTGACCTAAGAGCAGATTCTCTTACCCTCCCCTTTCAGGACTTCCTGTAGCTGGACAGACATCGGAATTCGTGAACCAAGTCCTGGAGAAGACAGCAGAGGGAGACCCCACGGGAGGCCTCGTAGGGCTCCGAATACCAATGGCAAAAGTTTAGGAGAAGACTTGAGCTGTTCCCGGGTCAGGTTCCGCCTGTGCTGTCGAGTTCCTCGTTGTAAATGGCATTCTGGTCTGCATGTCAGCTTAGCATTCTGTAAACACTCACCAGTAGGTTCCATTGGTTTCAAGTAACAGTGTAGGAAAACAAATCAAAGCGTGGTAGAAAATGCTGCAGAGCATTTTTGGACCATAAACCAGATAGTTTCAAAGCTGCTTTAAGCTCAAGTGCAGAAATGAGAGTTCTCTTTCAAATGATCTAGGACCAGAATATATCACTTTTGTTTTAGAAGCAAAACCATGGGTTTGCTAGTTTTAGCACATGCCAGGCATTGTGACACGTTTATGGTCCAAGTGAAATAAGAGGAAGCATTTTTTTGGTGAAGCTGTCAATTTAGGGAGTTTTTTGGTTTTTGTTTTTGTTTTTTTTTTTAATAATTGGATTTTCTTTTCTTGTTCTTAAAAAAAAAAGTAAGCTTTCTTTGCAACCATTAACTTGTACATAGCACACGCAGCATTAGAGCTAGTGTGCCATATAAGACTTTAATTTTCTGAGCTTAATATAGTATTTAAATGTCTGTGCAAGCAAGAGAAAAAAAAAGTATATTCTTTGTGCCTTGTATTTTGTGGGGGAGAGCTATCAGTATAAGCTGGTAAAGTTTTGTATGAAGAAAACCCTGAGGGGCAAAACCAAGCTGTATAGATGGTGAGATTTTAGGTTTTAATGTATTTGTTCCAGCTCTTAAAAATTTTTGAATGTATATAGGAATATGTTGAAAATGTAGATATATGCCACAGAGTCTATGTATTGTATAAAAGATGGCTCTAGAAAACTCAATTTCGGTACTTTGGCCGGAAGAAAACAAATACTTGCACATTAATGCGATTGTTTATTTTTGTACCAAAGACAAATGCAACTGATATGGCGAACTGCCAGTCTAAGTAAAGTTTTGCACAGCTTATATGATACTGTACTGAATGTAAAAACAAAAGAAAAAAAGAAAAAAAATTAAAGGTCAGGGTTAGGGATCTTACTGAACTGTGAATTTTTTTGTTTGGGTCCAATTATCTACAGAAGGAGCATTCATACATAACAATATTATTTTGCTGTTCTTGTAGTTCGCTTCCATGGTAGATAAGTTGGTGGCCGTCTTGGAGTCTTTAAATCTTTTTTCTCTGCACTTACTGTAGGAGATTTTAATATATTTGGATTTTAGTAAGCTATTGGTAAAATAGTTTTCGACTTTGAGAATTTAAAAAAAAAAAGTATTTAGCTTGTTGTAGTATACTTCCACCAAACAACCAAAATAAAATTATTTTTATTGTAACGTGTATATATGTAAAGAGGAAAAAAAAGAGCTACAAATATCTAATTCCTTAGTTGCCACTTTTCCAGTTGATGTATTATTATGCATGTGATGTTTCCAAGGATCAACACAGGCTTCAAACAAAACAAAAAAAAATTTATAGACTTTTATATTTTTGTACAGGTATTTCGAAACTAGCTTCTTCAGACTTATATGTGACTTATTCTTGGTAATTCAGTAGTTTCTATGATTGAGGAATATTAACACAAAGTTCTTATTTGCTCTTCTGCTAATAAGAGTTGGCTTTGTAGTCAGTGTTAACGTACAGATTAAAAGCTTTAGCCTTTGATGAGAAAGTCCTTTATCTCAAGGCAAGATCATTCTCTGGTTTCATGGACCCCCCTCCCCTTTTCCTCCCTGTTCTTTCTCTCCCTATTTAAAGATGACAAAACACTGTTTACTGAAAATAGAAATACCAAATATTTTCAAATGTAGCTGCTGAAAAAAAAAAAAATGCAAAAGTCCATGAAGGCTTTCTCCCCACTCCCTTTGGGGAATTTCTCCACTTCATTTCTAGTTTGTCTGAGTTTGTTTGTACTGTGATTCCTTTTTGTTTATAAGTAGATTATTTTTATATCCAAGCTTGTACTATAAGAGACAAAAGCCTGAATTGGTAACAGTGCAGGAAGAGTGGCCGGTGAAGGTGGTGGCCCTGCCACACTCACATTTGTACCTAAATATTTTGGAATACTCAAAAGGGAGAAGGAGGCCAAAATACCACTACTGAGCTGTACAGAAAAGTCTTTCCTACAAGAGACTGAACAAATATCCAGGGCAATTTAGGCAAAACTTTGTAAATCCACTTAAGACTTGCAAAATCTGAGTGGAATGTGAGTGTTTTCGTTTGAGGCGTTCGTGTTGTTGTTCGGGTGAGGTGAGAGTTGGCTGCTGCTTTCCACAGTGGGGCTGGTGTATTCCTATTGTCCTTGGTGCAGTTGTTGTGGAGCTGCCCAGGGCCCATAAAATCCCATAAAACCCCGACAAAGAATGTGTCCCGTGAGGTGCAGGCCATGCCTGTGCAGGGCTGGCACACAGAAATTGTCCCTTCCTGATGGGCAGTGTTTGTCCTGCGCTCCATCCAAACCCTGCAGGCAAGGCAGCATCTCTGAACATTGAGAGAGAGCAGTTTGAAATCAGGTCAAAACTTCTGTGACAAATTCAACTGACAAGGTATTTAAAAGCCCTTTTTTTTACTGCCCGGGAATCCTGGGCAACACACAACTTTATAGCTTTTTATTTTTGTCTGAAAACCAGACTATGATTTTGGTCTCGCATTTCAAAGTAGACTTTGAATCTTTAGTGAGTTCCATACCCTCGCATTTCAGTGTTTCCTATGTATTATTTTAAGTTAAAGCTTTGAAATAGTTGAGCTTTTTAATGTTGACACTTTATTTTGTAACTATTTATATGTATGTATATCTTAGAAAAGCACTTTGTTTAAAAAAAAAAAAAAAAGAGGAAAAAACAACAAAAAAAAGAAACTGTGTTTTATATGATTCCTGCCACTTGCTGCTAACTCTGGGCTGGTCAGAATGCTGCAGCGATACTTGAGATAAATAAAACCTGGCAGTAAAATGTAGAGTAAAGATAAGACCTTTTGCTGGTTTAACTTTATCATAAAGGTGACATAGGCAAGCTGTGCAGCTTTACATTTTAACCAGGGGACTCTGTGGCATTTAAACCGTCTAGAAATGGTTGTACTTTAATGCCAGTAACAATCTGCTTCCTCTAGTGTCATTAAAATATATACATTTAGTGTATACTTATCACAAACAAAAATCTTATAAGGGTATAAAAACCAACAAATGTACATGTTCTGTTTTTTGGCAATTGTGGCATGCGTTTTTGGGTGATCTTTAGAGAAGTCCATTTTCTAAAGATTTTCAGTGTTCATACATAGTATGTGGATCTTAACGAAGTCCTGGGTTTTTTTCGTTTGTTTTTGAGTGTAGGCATTGTGGAATATTCACTTTTAATCCTATATCCAAAAACAATGATATATTTTTTGATTTAATACGAACAGAAGCTCTTCCTTTTTCTGATACACTGGATTCTCTAGGATTTGTTTCCATATTAAAAGCATGCTGTCATAACTGCTCTTGTCGAGATCTCGTCAGTCTGAACGTAGGTGCCACACTTGGAATCGATGGGCTGCTTGTTCTGCTGTACCATGTATGACCCTCGTCCTTCCCCCTCCCCTCATGACAGATGATGATGTGGCTTTATATTGTGCCTTACTCGTACATCTAGAACTAAATGTTTTTCATTCCCTCTGAACTCGTCAAAGCTTCTGAGATGGAATCAGAGCTGATTTTAAGCGTCCTGAAGCGAGTGCGGATAGGTCTGATTTCAGTTTCTCTCAGTAGTCCTTTTGTATTTCTATGGAAGACCAGTTTTTGAATGGCCTTGCAAAATGTGGGGGTGCTCCTGAAGGGTGTTTTTTAGCCCGAAACCCCTTTTGCTAACGCTTCCTTTTATGGTTTATTGAACACATTTACTGATACTTGGTGAGTACTTTTGTTTTTTTTGGGATGAGAGAGACTTACTACTAAAGCTATGTTTACGTGTGGATGGGCTGGATTTTCTTATCATACCAGTTGAAATCATTGTGATTTAATAAAGTTGCATTGCTGTAAAGCTGATGTGAGAGTCAGGCTCAGCTGTGTTCAGTTCCTAATTTATAGATTGACTTTTTTCCATACTGAGAGGGCCAGGGAAAAGTTGGGGTTTTTTAAAAAAGCAAACAAACAAACAAAAAACCAACCTAAAATGGATGAAAGGTCTTTTAACTGACCTAAAAGTAAACAGACACTTCTGAAATGTAGAGGTGTCAGTTTTAAATTTATTTTTCAAAGACACCCCCCCAATATTTATCCAATATTTGCCTTCATTAATAAAACAGTTAGCTTATTCACACACTATAATGACTGGATGTGCTTTTCTTTTCCATAAGTCATTTAAACATAGCTATTTTTTTTAAAAGCTCTAAAAGGTTTTATCAGGAGAATTTCCAAGGGTTGTATCCAAGCTGCCTCCAGCAGAAATAGCAAATGCAGTTCTGTTCCTCAAACGTGCTTGCTCGTCTTCCTGAAGTTCTGCTGAGGCACAACCCAGTTCTGGACCGTGAATGTCAGGATCTGTATTTGGCCTTGAGACCTGAGTGCATCTAATCGTGACTTTATTTGCTTTTGAAGTTGGAGGCTTCAGTTGGAATCACCTAGTGAAGTGTGCTGCTAGATGTGGTCTTGGCTTATTGACACAGCCTTGCACACAGCTGAGGTTTATTTTGTTTACCCCAGGGATCGTGTGAAGTACATTTCAAACAGTTGCTGCCTCGGTGACTGATCCTTCTTGTAACTGTATTAAGGGCATTAGTCTGTTGAGAAAACACCACTCTTGAATATCTCCCAGTGTAAATTGGGATTCTTCAATGTCATTAATCAAAGATGGCACTTTTAGGCTGTATCTTCTTTGCAGCATACAAAAATCTCTATCTTTCTACCACTTACATTTCACAATATGCCATGTTTTCCCCCAGTGCTTCTAGAAGGTGTGTGTGCACTCTGAATTACAATCCTCAGCCTCTTAGACATCCATGAACTTCCACAGGAGAAAATACTGACTCTGGATTTATTGTCTTTCTAATGAGCTGTGGAGCTAAAACGGGAACCAAAGCTGTTTTAAGCCACACTTGCATTTTTTGTTTCCCCCATAAAAGAAATAAAACTCCAAATGTTTTAGATAACATCACTGTTCACAGTTTTTCTGGAGTTGAAAATTTTTTGTAGTTGGGTATCTTTTAAAGTCAAATTTGGGTGACTTAAATAGCTCCAGTAAGGACAACTTCTGGATTGGATTTGGTATTGGCAAAAGCACATCCCACCCTATCAAAATCTTCTGATTAGGAAACAACTATTTATTTTTAGTAATAAAACTTAATCTCTCTTATAATGATGGATATTCATACATTCTGATTGGAATCATCTCCCCTCCCAGAATATTATGTCCAAGGAAAACTTAATGCTCAGTATTTGTGGTTGGGTGAACTTTTAAGGCTGATGGCACATGCAGATGCAAAAAAATAAAAAGGCATTTTAAACAAAACATGGCATCCTGTTCCGCCTATGCTTGGGGTCATGACTGTAATGCTGTCCTTGATATTCTATAATCAACTTCCAACTGGAGCTCAGAAAAACTTACTGAAAGTCTTGTCTCTGTTAGAAAATAAATTTACCTTGTTCAAAGCATGATCTGTTAAGAGTTGCAATGTTAAATGTTGGTTAATAGTTGTGCAGTTTTATTTTTTTGAAAAGAGGCACAATTAAACTATTGACTTTGTTTACTCTGTCACCCTTGATCCCTAGCACTTCTATTCAGATACAAATTCATCAATGTATGCAACGTCCTTTGTAATTTAAAATAAAAATTGTGGAGGAAATATTGTCTTGAATCATTGTGTGTGGAGTGATAGAATGGCTTCTGATAGTTTGAATTATGTGGCCTCGGTCTCACGGTATTTCCAGGAACTTTCCTTTGGAAGGGATGAGAACTAGGTAAGGAAATACCAGATTTTTCCTTCCTGATTCTCAGGGCTGCTGGGTCAGTGTGGCACCATCTGGAGAACCTGGATTAGTGCCTGCAGAACCTGGATTAGTGCCTGCAGAACCTGCATTAGTGCCTGCAGAACCTGGATTAGTGCCTGCAGAACCTGGATTAGTGTCTCTAGAACCTGCATTAGTGCCTGCAGAACCTGGATTAGTGTCTCTAGGACCTGAATTAGTGCCTGCAGAACCTGGATTAGTGTCTCTAGAACCTGGATTAGTGCCTGCAGAACCTGGATTAGTGTCTGCAGAACCTGGATTAGTGTCTCTAGAACCTGGATTAGGGCCTGCAGAACCTGGCTCCCTGCAGTTCCTGGGGGAATGGTCTCCAGAACCTTTGTCCAAAGGGTCCGAGGGCCGGAGGGAAAGGACACAGGACCAGGGCGGGAGTTTGTGGGAAAAACAAAGGGTCACTGTCCTGCCTCTCATTTGGGGGTGGAGAAGTGGCCTTGTGTTCCCCCAAGATGCTCATGACCACAGTCAGCCTGGCCTGTCTAGAAACCCAAGGAGGCTCTTGGATGTAAACCTGGAGCTTCTCCAGGGGCATCTTCTGGGTCTGCACAACTGACAGGAGGGAACAGCCGTGGCGGGGGAACAGGGACAGGAGGAGAGGGAATGGCCTCAGGCTGGGCCAGGGGAGGCTCAGTTGGACATCAGCAGGAATTTCTCCATGGAAAGGGAGGTCAGGCCTTGGCAGGGCTGCCCAGGGAGGTTTGGAGTGCCCATCCCTGGAGGTGGCACTCAGTGCTCTGGGCTGGGGACAAGGCGGGGATGGGGCACAGGTTGGACTCGATGGCCCTGGAGGTTTTCCCAAGCCCAGTAATCCCGGGATTCTGCCGTTAATCCCGGGGCTCTGCTGTCGATCCCATTCCCTGCGGATCGGCCCCTCAGGCCCGGCCCCGCCACGTCCCTCAGGCCCCGCCCGCCACCGCCAGGGGGCGCCCGCGCGCGGCGCGGCCCGGCCCGGCCAAGATGGCGGCGGTGGCCGCGGCCGTGCCCCTCAGGGTCTGTCACCAGGAGATCGTCAAGTTCGACCTGGAGATCAAGGCGGCCGTGCAGGTACCGCCGCCCGCCCCGGGACACCCCGGCACGGCCGCGGGGCGAGCCGGGGCCGCGCTGACCGCTCCGTTGTGTTCCAGGACATCCGGGACTGCCCGGGGCCGCTCAGCGCCCTCACGGAGCTCAATGCCGCCGTGAAGGAGAAGTTCCGACACCTCCGCGGCCGCATCCAGGTGAGGGGCCCGGCCAGGGTGCTGAGGGCACCGGGCTGTGCTCCGGGCCGCTGGCTAAGGGCGGCCCCGGCTGTGTTTTGGGGGCTGCCACCCAGGGCTGGAGGATCCCAGCTGTGGGTTCCTGCCGGGGTTTGGGGTGTTCTGACTGTCTTGTGGGGGGTGCTGGCTGTGATTTGGTGAGTCCCAGCCACGGACTGGGAGTTTATCAGATAAATTTGCTCCGAATCCCTCCCCGGCCGGGGCTGGGCTGTGCGGGTGGTTGGTGAGGTTCTGGTGTTTGTGCTCTCCGCCGAAGGAGCTGGAGCAGATGGCGAAGGAGCAGGACAAGGAGTCGGAGAAACAAGCCTTGCTGCGGGAGGTGGAGAACCACAAGAAACAAATGCTCAGGTGGGTCGGGCAGCTGGTGCTGTTCCCCAGTCCCCTGTAAGCGGAGAGAGGCTGACTTCCGTGCAGCGTCTCTCAGATTCTGGTTTGGAAGTACAGTCACTGACACGTGTTTTGCCCAGGCCAAGAGGTCAGGGACAGAGAGGGTACAACTCCCATCTCCTGTCCTGACGTCTAGCTCTGGTCTGTCCCTTTGTGCACTTGAGCTCAAAGTAGGTGTCTTAAGTCTGTTGTTTGACAGCTGGCAGAGTTTTCTTCTTCCCTTGCTTCATACATGCTACACTAAGGAGAGGGAATGTCAGCATAGAATATTGTTATTCTGTGTAGTAATACTGAGAAAGTGAGTGGCTGAGGGAGCTAGGAAGGGGCTCAGCCTGAAGAAAAGGAGACTCAGGGGGACCTTGTGGCTCTGCACAACTCCTGACAGGAGGGGACAGCCGGGGGGGGGTCAGGCTGTGCCCCCAGGGAACAGGGACAGGAGGAGAGGGAACGGCCTCAGGCTGGGCCAGGGGAGGCTCAGTTGGACATCAGCAGGAATTTCTCCATGGAAAGGGAGGTCAGGCCTTGGCAGGGCTGCCCAGGGAGGTTTGGAGTGCCCATCCCTGGAGGTGGCACTCAGTGCTCTGGGCTGGGGACAAGGTGGGGATGGGGCACAGGTTGGACTCGATGATCTTAGAAGTATTTTCCAGCCCAAAGGATTCTGGGTCCTGACGGTCTGTGCACATGTCAGGGGTGCCCAGTTACAGTGGTGATTGCTTTGTGAAAATTGTCTGTGCTTGCAAGGTGTTACCATCACACTACAACACTCTGCTCTTGTGATTTCAGCAACCAGGCAGCCTGGAGAAAGGCAAATCTGGCCTGCAAAATTGCTATTGACAACTCTGAGAAGGATCAGCTGCTGCAGGGAAGAGACATCTTAAGACAAAGGTATCAGACTGTCCCACTGTACTGTCTCAGATTTAAGCAGTGTCTTCTATATTCACTAGTTTTAAGTGGAAGTGACATCACATTTTTAATATGGTATTAAATATTACATTAATATTTTTAAAGGTATTTAATTTTATCTGGAGTGTAGCTGTTCTTTTATAACTACATTTCCTTTTTGTGGAAATTCAAGCTGTTAAGGGTTGTGATAAATTCCACTTTTCTTGACATTTGCTGGTCTAAGCAGAAAAGGGGATAAATTAACCTTCATAGCTGTTTTTATTGTCTTTTACATTAATTCCATTAGGGTTCTAAACAACTACTAGATTGTTATCCAAACTGTTTTCACAGGCAGCACTGGATGTAAGTGTATGCAGGGTGTGTATTGAAAGCAACAACTGGGATACTCAGGGTAGTAAAGTGGTAGTTTGTGGTAGTGCTTCCATAGCAGCTTATGGAGTTACACAGGCCTGGGTGAATGAGTGGTGAAATCTCTTGTGAGATTCTGAGCCACTGGCTGTTGTTTGGGCTCAGGACTTTAATATTTTGTGATTTTTATTTTTTTTTACTGTTTAGTGAAGATAATCTGAATTTCTCATGCAGTGAAAACCAGTTTTGTCTTTTGTACACTGGAGAGATGTTTAGTGCCAAGCTGTGCTCTAAGCTTCCTATCAGCAGCCTTTTCCCAAAGTACCCAGAGAAATAATTTTATCCCTTCCTGCTTTGCTTTTTTTTCCTTTTCAGGAAGACTACAAAGGAAAGTCTGGCAGAGAGTGCAAGCAACATCACGGAGAGTCTGATGGGCATCAGCAGGATGATGTCCCAGCAAGTGCAGCAGAGTGAGGAGACTGTGCAGACCTTAGGTACAGCTGGAATTTGGGCATGGATGGGCTGATGGAAGCATCTTTGGTCAGTTCTTTCAGCGTGGGGAGAGGTGACAAATGTGGAGCAGAGGAGGAGAATCTGCTGCAATGGTAATTAAAGGATTGGCCAGCAGAACTCCTGTGACAACTGGACATAAACAGGAAATAATAGCGTACTTTGTGTGGAGTTTCTGTTTGTTGGAGTTTCTGTTTCATGATTACAAGATGGAAAAGTAGTCAGGATGAGGTTTAGTTTCACATAAAAGCAGTTGTAAAATCAACATGAGCTCACAGAGTGCCCAGAGTGTGTTTGGTGCTACTCTGTGCCACTGGCATGGATTTGGGAGCAGCAGAGGAGACAGAAGCATGGATACAAGTCCCTGCACAGAGGAAAGAGTGTCTGAAGGCTGCTTCCAGCCAGGCTCCAGCTGGGATGGCTGAGACACTGAGATCAAGTGCCTTGAACCCGAGGTCACTTGCTCTGTCAGCAGAGCATCAGGGACTGTGAAACCAAGATTTCACTCAGTTCCTTGGCTTCCACTCCCAAAACAATAAATCAAGTGACTTGTCAGAACTGGTCATTCATGGAGCATTTAGAAGTTGCAGCCTGGGCCTCTTCCTAGCTGTGCTTTTGGTAGGAGAGGGAATTTGAAAGACAAGGATGAATAACACAGTTTTGCCCTCCTTGCTTTCTGCCCCATCTGTGTGGCAGCCGGGCACAGTTTGTTGCTGCAGAAGTAGCATGTTCCTTCTCCCATTAAAGAGACAGTTTGGCAGGCACTTTTTCACCCTGTTTCTGAATGAACAGCACTTGGAATTCATCAAGGGAATCGTTTACAAAATCCAGCTGCAAATTCTGAGTTTGTAGTGGGAATTCCTGTTTTCTGAGCAAGTCCTTCCCTAAGATGCAGTGAATATTTGAGGCCATGGAGTAGGGAAGTTCTGCTTTGTCATTAACTCTGGGAAGTGAATTTTCTGTTTTCAGTTGCATCAAAATGCCTCTTGAAATGGGGTGGGATGGGACAAAATGTTTTACGAAATATTACAGACCTATTCCTGCTCTGGTTTTGTGAACCCGACAGTGCTGGATTTGACCTTTCTGAGCAGCCAGGGCAGTGTAGGGTGATGCACCATTCCCTGTCCTACAGGCTGTGCATTCTGTTATGTAGGAAAAAGGGGATTCCAAGGCTTTTGCTTTCATGTAGCAGCTTGAAAGAAGCAGGGCTGAGAAGTTTGGGGCATGGGTTTGTTTTCTCACAAAGAAAGACAAGTTCAGATTAATCAACACACTTCTAGTTGACCCTTCTCTTTTTTATCAGGCAAAAAATCACTGTGTGTGTCAAAAATTACTATTAAAACCTGTTTGAGCTGAGTAATTAAGGATCTCTTACTGCTGCTTGCTGCTTTTTCATTTTCTGCAGCCCATTTGGGTCACACTGATTAACTGCTGAGGCTTGGGGGAACACTTTCAGTGGTGCAATTAATAAATTCAAATATTCACCCTGTCCTGCTGCTGCTGGTGATTTCTCTCTCTAGCATCATTCTTACTTCACTCTGCTTCCAGCGCCACTGACTGAAAAACCTAAATTAGATTTGACCTGCTAACCCAAAAATTCAAAATTCAGGAACTTTAGTAGGACCTTTAAGCTTTTCAATGCTCTTATTTCACTTTGCAGTTTTCCTCAGCACATCAGCACCCCTGAGCTGTGAGAACACTCTGTGTCTGTCTCACCCACAACTCAGCCTGACCCAGAAGGATCCCTCGGGTGCTCTCTGCGTTGCCAAATATCTTCATCCTTACATATTTTGCTGTATATTTTTGAACCACAACCTGCTGATTTAATTCCTATTTTTTTTTTTTTCCTTCAATTTCAGCCAATTCTTCCCGAACCATCCTGGAAGCAAATGAGGAATTCAAGTCGATGTCTGGGACGATCCAGCTGGGGAGGAAGCTGATCACAAAGTACAATCGCCGGGAGCTGACAGACAAGCTGCTCATCTTCCTGGCCCTTGCCCTCTTCCTGGCCACAGTGCTCTATATCCTGAAAAAAAGACTCTTCCCGTTTTTATAAAATTCCGACACTCATTGAACTATTAAAAAAAAGAATTGGAGATGGTTAATAATGGTGGGGCTTTTAAATGAAATCACAAAGGGATATTGCAATAGCTGGAGGAGTGTTAGAGCAGGCAGGAATTTGTGCTGTCCCCAAGGAGCTTGTGACCTGCCTCAGAAGAGCTTAACAGATCATGTTTTGGAATGAAGGAATGCCAATTTGCCTCTGGGTTTGGGGAAATCAAACACTTGAGGGACTGGGCACTCAAAGGTGCCAGTCTGAACTTCCAACCTCTCGCTGTTTTTTTGCCTTGAAATTAAGTTTTGTCCTTGGCTTGGACTGGAAACTGCTCTGACATCTGCGTGTAAGGTGCTGAGAGGAAGAGGAAGGATGGAAGAGAAGAACTCAAAAAACCCTCAATACATTCCTTTAATAAAATATTTATTGTATTCATGTCAACAGAGTTTTGTTTAAAACCAAAGTCTGATGGATTGACAGAGCCTAACAGTGTAAAAATCCTGTTTTTTTTTTAACAGCAGGGGTTGCTTATGGATTGTTTTTCTGGGAGCATAACAGCCTGGTTCTGTCCCTCTGGCCTTGGCAGGGCTCTGAGCAAAGCAGAAATAGGAAACCCCATTTGTTACTATTAATTCACACAATAGATATGAGAACTATGTTGGCAGTCTGTTGAAATCAAAAGCCTTTTTCCTCCTTTATATCATTTCACTTCATGCTTTATATTTGTGAAATTACTGCCAAATTGTGCATTTTAAAGTTGGGGGTTTTGTTCCTAAATTGTGGCCCTGGAACAGGCAGACTGGACAGAGTGGGTGTGGTTTTCCATATTATTTATTCCTTGTATTTCAGGGCAGTTCTTCCTCACAGGCTTTCCCGAGGTACAGAATTGCACCAAGAATGAAATAAATTGACAATGTGCACATTCTGGGTGTGAATAAGAGAAATTACTCAGCTTCAAAAATCTGTTTTTTTTGTAAATATATCTACCTGCATAAACTGTCAATTTACAGTCCTTAGAGACAAAGGAATTAGTGAAAAAATGGCAAGGACCATTGGAGCTTTTGGGAGGGGGGAAAAGAGTAGAAATTCCAGGATGCAACAGTTGCTCTGCAGTGCTTGGTACTTGAATCATTTCCATCCATAGGCAGCCAGGAATCATCCTGGCTCCTCATGGACCACAGACCTGGAAGGAAATGATCCAAAGGGAGACAAATGTTATTTCTCTGTGGGGTGAGAAGGGTGATTTGGGGAAGCTCCTCATGAGGTTCCTCAGCAGCCACCGTGGCTCAGAACCTCAGCTGGTGGTGGTTCCCTGGGTGGGTGCTGGAGCACAGCCCCAGCTGGTGAGGTTCCCTGGATCCCCCCCTGAGGTGGGATGCCCCAATCAGCCCTAACCGTGCCCACCTGGGTTTGGCTGGTGGTGCTCAAATATCCTCCCTTCAGACTTCATTGTGTGTCTGCCTGGCTCCTCACCCACAGGCCCTGCTCCAAAGGTAGGACTCGATTTCTCTTTTTTTTTTTTTTTGATAAGTGAAAGCAACGCTGGGGGAAGAGGAGATGGTTGTGCCTGGCTTTTTGTTGTCTAATCTGGCAAGTGTGGAAAGTTGTGCCCAGGCAGTTTTTCTGTGCAGAGGGATTTATGTTTCCACTCAGGACATTGTGTCTTGGGGTCGTGCTGCTGTGTTCCTGATGTTGTGTTGTGAAGGGTTAAAAGTGGTATTGCTCTGGTTTTTTGAAAAGAAGTAGCATTTTCTTAGGTGTATGCCCTGATAAGTGCAGCAGGGGAATGGCTGCTGTTCCCTCTGCATTTTTGGGCTTGGGCATGAATTGGAAGCCAAGAGCTGGAGCTCTTCTGAGAAGAGAACTCCAGGACTGCAGGAACAGAAAGTGTTTGGGAAGGAAAAAAGAAAGAGGGCTCTGGAGAAGTGTTCATGGCTGTGTTGGAGGGTTCACCCACAAGTGAAAGCAAACAGGAGTGCTCCTGTTGCTCCCTGGGCCACACCTCTCCAAAAGGCAGCAGGTACCAAATGTGCTTGGGGAGGGTGGGATTTTCTATCACAAAACAGTTGCAGTAAAAATCTTTTTCCTTTGAACAATAATTCCTTTGAAACAAAGAGTAAGGACGCAGTAGGAGCTTGAAAAGGGTTGATATTTTGCTGTGGAGTTTGAGGGCTGGGACACGCAGCTGGCAGCAATCAAGCGGCTGTGGGTTAACGAACTCCTGCTCGTTAGCTCAGGGGTGGTTCGTTAGCTGTGTCCTGCAGCCATGGAGGGACTGTGGGTGTTTGTCTGTGCAGCTGGAGCCACTTATGGATGAGGATGGCGCAGCTCTGATGCCTCAGCACATTTAGAGCTTTAGGACTTTCAGGTTTGTGGGGTCTGTCAGGTCCTCCTTATGGACTCCAACCCACTGGGAGCAGGCTGCTTTCCCTGAGCACCTGTGGGAAAGGGGACAATGCCTGGGAGTTGTTCCTTGGAGTGTCAGGAGTCAGGTGGTGCTGTTGGATATTTAGCTGCGTTGCCAGCACGGGGTTGGTGGGCTGTGGGGGTAGATCCAGTCCTGGTCTCCATTCCCACATTGCCATGTGGAAAGCCTGTGGGCAGGAGCAGGTGCCTGCCAGGTCCATTATATCCCTGAACATTACATCCCTGAAATCTGCAGCATGAGGGTCACTTCCAGAGCATCTGTTGAGGTGTCTGTTTCCAAGGAAAGTCACCTTTTAATGGTTGTAATAAAATGTGGACCTGAGGAGAACTGGAGATTTAACATACACTGTAAATGTGCTGAGAAAGATTGACTTGATTTGACTCATAATTATTTTATTATTGATCGTGGTGTTATCAAAAACAGAAATACTATAGGGTAACTCTGAGAAAATAAATCAAGTGTGTAATATTATCTCACCTCCCCAAGAACTGAAGGGAAATGAAGTTTGTGTTTGAAGTTGTGCTTTTGGAATGCTTTCCACATAACTGACTTTACCAAAATGGAAAGGTGAATTCATAGCTTGGAGGTTTCTAAAAATGTCTCTGCCAAATGTGTGTGGCTGCTATCACATGCCAAGTGGCCCAGAGCAAGCCAGGCAAGTCAGGCTGGAATCTTTGGGGGCTGAGAATATCCAGGGGACATGTGCATGCTTGTCTGCAAATATGTGGGGCTCGTCTTTGGAAAAAGAGGGGAACAGAAATCAGCTTTAATTGCTTCGCTGCCCTGTTTGTAATGGTGTGATTCTCACAGAAGAGAAGCTGAAGCAGTTTTTTCCCCAGGTGTGGTGTCATGGTGATTGTACATTGCTGCAATGCCCTTTCTGTCCCTGCTGCCTGAGTGCTTGTTGTGTTTCTGTCCCATGAAGGTGAGAAGAGTTCTCCAAACAGGCAGCAGGGGCTTTGAACCACAACCAAATACCAGATCCAGGGGTCCTTAAATCATTCTGCTGCTATCAAAAACCCTGTGGACTTGTTCAGGTTGAGGCTGTTGAATAAATACAGTTTTATTATTATCTACTTGCTTATATAAAATGGTACAAACTCTGTGCCCCAAAGTCAGTGATGATTCCACTGAGTTGAAGTTTGGTTTTCTCACATGTGATGGAGAATCTTTGCTGATTTCTTTGGGAGATTCATTGAGAGAGGTGGTGGTTCGCTGTAGCTGTGCCTTCAGGTTTTGATCCTCTCCCACATAAAGAGAACTGCAGTCTGAGGAAGGGACTGGAACCTTTCAAACTTAATTTGGTTTGGGCCCTGGCACTTCATGTGGCGTTCACTGAGTTCTCTGCTCAGGTTGGCACCTTAAAGCTTTGCCTTGGGCTCTAAAATGCTGAGTGAATCATGAGGCTCCTGCAGCCTTTCAGGGCCACTAAAAATAATTGTGCTGGGGCTGTTTGGCTCAGCTGGTCAGAGTCTGGTGCTGATGGCACCAAGGATATGGGTCCTATTCCTGCCTGGGCCGTTTACTTGATGGTGGACTTGATCCTTGTAGGCTTCCAGCTGGGGATGTTCTGTGAATCTGAGCTGACTCGGGAAGGTCTCCCGGACACTGCACTGAGATCCAGGAGCCCTTCTGGGCTCTGCCCTGCTGTTCCTGCCTTAGTGCCACGGGGCAGGCGGTGAACCTGCTGGGCACAATTATCCCTGGCTGCTGGGACACTTTACCGTGCCTTAGACCGCTTCCACTCGGGCTTCCTTTTATTTTTACCCTCGCAACGCGAGGCTGATCAGATGCTATCGCTCCGCTGGGACATCAGAGCGCGCTCCCGCATCCTCTTATCGGGGCCGGGCTGTGCCGGGCGCGGCCGAGCCTCTGCCCCGCGCTGGTGTCGGGGCCAGCATGAAAGGAAAATGCCACTCGGCTGCTCCGAGCCGGGGACAGCATGAAAGGAAAATGCCACTCGGCTGCTCCCAGCCTGGCCCGGCGATAACGCCGCGTGTGTCCCTCGGGGCTGCGATAAGCGCCCAAAGGGCAGGCGGGGAGAGCGTCTCCGCGGGCATCAGCGCACACCCGGCCCCAGAGATAGAGCCACATATATATAGAACCACATGAAAGCTTTTCGCTTTCTTCTTTTCAACAGCGGCAGGGCTGAGTGTCACATCCAGGGACGCTTTGGGACCTGACCCCGCCGGGGTCTGCTCTCGCTGTGCCGCGAGTTGTTCAGCTCGCGGCGCACCGAGGGATGGAGATGTGAAATCCAAACCCACCCGAGCTGCAGAGCGATGTTTTGCTGTCATGATAAAGCCTCAAAGCCCGGGGAAGGGCGGCTCGCTGTCCCTTTATCTTCAAAATGGACAGCGGGACAAAACTTTCCTGTTTGGGTTATTGGCTTTTCGGAGGTGTCACCCAAGCACTGAGCAGTTATTGCTGTGCTGATGGCAGATAACTCTGTCAGTGGCATCTGGGTGCTGACATTGTGGCCAGCCAGCCTGAAAGGAAGATAAGATTTTTCTATATTGAGTAAGTCTATTGATCCGGTTGGCCTCCTGTCCTGTGTCTGATGATAACTTGATGTTTCCAAGAGAAACAAACCTTCCCCTGCTCAGTATATTGAGATATTATAATATTTTATATACATGTTATATAAAATTTGCTCTTTCCAATATAAGCAAGCCTTCCCCTGTTCTATATGTGTATATATACATATATACACAAATTATATATGTATAGCAATGCTGTGTATTTTGGATTAAATAATGAAGGATTACTTTCTTGGCCATGTTCTTACAAGATGCTGCATTTGCTGCTTCTCATTTGGATATAAAATTACAAATGCTGCTGAGAATCATCATGTTATTCCCGTTTGTTTAAATGTCAGAGATGACGTTTGAAAGCAGCTAAAGCAAAAATTAAAATAGCTTCATGCCAGTGGCTCCTGGCTTTCACTGACTGGCTTGTGCCAGTAAGCTGCTTATTCAAAACCAACCAGCCAAAAATAAGAAATAAATGTTAAAAAAATTAAGGAACAAGAAAAGAAAGAAAAAACCCAACTATTCTCTTTATCTTCAGATTTGTTTAAAATAGTTTTGTCTTTGGTAATTGCAGGCTTTGACCCAAACTTAGCTCCTGATCTTTCATAGATTTTATGGTAAATAATTTTGTAGCAAATAAATAAGGTAATGTTCGTGCTGAAAGACAGCAAGTGGGAATTTACATTCTCATCAATGCAAGTTAATTAATTTTTGTGAAGATCTGGGTGTATATTTAGGTTTGCAGATTTCAAGAAGAGCTTCCTGGTCTTATCACCTTGTCAAAAAATATCTCTGTAAGAGGATTCCAGAGAAGATAGCAAGGAATTGCCAGCTGGGAAAGGCTTACTCCTGGATTGACAAACAGCAAATATTGAAGGAGAAATACTTTTTATGTTCAGCACTAAACTGCAGATGAAAACCTTGTTTCTGCCCCTGCAAGAGGGGAATGGCAGCAGAGCTTTGGTGGATTAAAGCCAAAAGATAGCAGCAGTTCTTTCTGCCCAGGGCACTGGACAGAGTGACTTTGTAGCAATAAGCACCCGTGTGTTGTTAATTCACATATCTCCCTCTGATTCCTGGGAGGTTCCTTGTCCCTGACCCCACGGGAGAAGTTCCTGGGGGTGAGCAGAGCCCGGGGTCCCTCAGGATGTGTCCGTCAGCCCCAGACACTGCTGGTGACAAATGACATTTTCTCTGCCTTTGTACTCCAAGGGTGCAAGATGTGACGTTTTACATCCAAGATCAATTATTTTTAACTGAGCAATGATAGCCCTGCCTCTGAATTATCTCAGGGCTTAATTTACATCAGTTAAAGCTTTTCAAAGGCTTATTAAAATTCCTTAAGTGTGTCCAGCTTATCAGCAGTTGAGTGTCGATGGCATTATACAAATGCTGCTATTGGAAATAGCTGTTAAGTATTGTTTGGCTATATTATTCTCATATATATATTTTGTGCCTGGGACTATTAATAACACTTAGTACTTACATGATTCCTTTCATCTGGTGATGGTAAGGCATTGCCCAGGGAAGCAAGGACTGCTCTCCCCCTTCTAAAAATGGGAAAACTGTCACATCCAGCAGCTGTGTCTCAGATTTAACATCTTTCACTGAATCCTGCCAGCCTGGGCTCTGTCTGACCTGTCAGATTTTAACAGGACTTTGTTTATTTGTGCTGTTGCAGCACCTAAACCTTGCTGGTGTGGGCAAACACGGGACAGCAGAACTCCTCCTTTGCCAAGGCACCCGTGGTGCTGGAAAATGTATGGATTAATGTGTGGGTCAATATAAACTGGCAGCGGGAAGGAGGTGATCCTGAGCAAAGCAGAATTTGGTTCAGCACCCTGCTGTCGAGCAAAGGAAAGTTTGAGAGGAACGTGGAAGAGTTTCTGGGGGAGAGGAGATTTTGTCACTCTGTCCCCATGCTGGCAGGAAATCTGGGAAAACCTGAGCACAGAGCTGGAATTACCCCTGGTGCTGTGAGAGAGGATGAAAGGGCAGGGACAGTCCCTGAAGAGCCCTGGGTGCCACTTGCTCCATGATCCTGTGCCAACCCTTGGCAGTGGTGAGGGAGGGAAAATCCTGGTGTGGCACAGAGGTGCTGCAGGTCCTGGCATCCTGTGCAGCTGCAGGAGGGTGGGATGGGGTTGTTGATGTGCAGGAATATCCAGTCAGAAATCCTTAGGGTTACTTTGCAAGAGTTCTTTGCTTTTTTTAAACTTTTTTTCTTTTTTTCCCCCTCTGCAATTTAACTCATTTCAGGCAGTGGTGGAAGTTTAGATTTTTTTGACATTTGTTTACTCCACACCGAGGCTGTGTCTGGAGAAGCATTCTGAGGAACTGATCATTTGTTCCAGGAGCCACTAGGTAGCACTGTGAAATAAAGTTCTGTGCGTGTCCTGCTTCTCTGAACAAAGCCCTGCCAGTCCAGCAGGGTTGGGCTCAGCACAGAATAAATGCAGCGAGGGTGAGTTTAAAACTTACCCCAGCCTTGGGTTCACAGTCAGGTGTGGGGGAAATGAAGCTGTCAGGGGAGTTTAGAGTGGAATTTAGGAAAAGGTTCTTTGCCAGAGTGTCTGACCACCCTCTGGGGGAAGAAGCTTTCCCTAATAGCCAACCTAGACCTCCCCTGACCCAGCTCCAGCCGTTCCCTTGGGTCCTGTCCCTATCACAGGAGAAAAGATCAGTGCCTTGCATTATCTTGGTTTAATATGTCAGAGGGTTATTCTTCTGACAGAATGGAATCAGGCAAAAATTTTGTTTTGATTATTGAATTGTTTTCATTAAAACTTCTTCAGTATTTGGTTTATTAATCCCCAAAATGACTCAAATAAGGTAAGTTGATAGTTTTATTTTGTAACTTTTGATCTTGAACAAGTGAGCAGGTCATCGTTCTGCATTTTAACACAACTCCACAGAGTCAGTGCACAATGTCCACACTGCAGAGCAGTCCATGCCCATTCCTGTTTCAATTCCCAGCAGCCAATGTGTGTTCCTGCAGCAGCCCCATATCACTGCTTTTTAAAATTAGCCCTGGCTTTGGCTGCTGAAGGGACAGGAGACATGATAAAGGGATTGAGCATCGTGCTCTGCCAGAGCTGCTGGGCTTAAATCATCAGTTACAGGAACCCTGAGCTGCTGCTGGAGAGATCTCCTGGGCCCTGGGGCCACAGGGGTGTGTTGGTCTCTGTCAAATGCTTTGGGGAACTTCAGTGCTGCCTGAGGAGCTGAAACTCAGAGGAGGAGATTGTTTTTGTGTGTCTGCAGCTGATCCAAGGGGGATTTTCTATCCACAAAATCAAGCAGTTGGATGAGATGGTCATTGTCGGTCTTTTCCAGCAGAGTTATCCTATTCTAAAATTATTCTAGAAGGACGTGGAACTGTTGGAGTGAGTCCAGAGGAGACCACGAGGTTGATAAGGGAACGGGAGCACCTCTCCTGTGGGGACAGGCTGGGAGAGCTGGGGATGCTCAGCCTGGAGAAGAGAAGGGTGTGAGACCTCACAGCTCCTGCCAGGGTCTGAAGGGAAGAGGGAGAGGGACTCTGCACCAGGAACCAGAGTGACAGGACAAGGGGAATGGGCTCAGATTGAAAACGGGGAAATGCAGGATAGATATGTGGAAGAAATCCTTCCCTGTGAGGGTGGACAGGCCCTGGCACAGGTGCCCAGGGAAGCTGTGGCTGCCCTGGATCCCTGGCAGTGTCCAAGGCCAGGCTGGACAGGGCTTGGAGCAGCCTGGGACAGTGGGAGGTGTCCCTGCCCATGGCAGGAGGATGCAATGAGATAATCTTTAAGGTTCCTTCCATCCCAAGCCATTCTGTGACTGTGCACAGAAGCACTTTTGGAGATGAGAATAATTCCCCACTCTCAGGGAAATGCATGGGGAGTGCTGACCAAAAAGGGCAAAGTGTCCATCTCTGGCTGAGGCTGTCTCTAGCCCCAGGTGAGCCAAGACCACCCCAGCTTGTGCTGAAACACCAGAGCTTATTTTGCCATGACAAGGGCCTGAGTTACTTGATGTTTGTCACATTTTCATAGGCTCAGCCTCCCTGGCTTAGAGCAGAGCAACCTTGTGGCATCTCCTGCTGCTCTGAGGGTGTCTGTTCACACCGTGGGCTGCTGCTCTCCTTTTTCCGCTCCTTCTGCAGCATCTGCAGGCGAATTTTGTGCTGTTTCCATCCCCCTGAGGATTTGTGGTGACCTTTGGGAACCTTAATCAGAGGATCAATACTCTAACACCTGCAGATCAGCATAAACTTGACCCCTGCTCTGGGCAGATCCATCAGCACAGTTCCCTTCCTGTGGAGCATCCCCAGGATGGGAGGGTTTGGGAGGGAGCAGCGGTGGTGGCACAGCAGAGCCCCTCCATCCCAAGGCCAGAAGGCAAAAGGATCAAGGAAGGGTAGGCCTGTGGTACCCAGGCAGAAAATCAGGATAATTATGAGGGATAAGCTCAGGGAGGGTCCCTGCAGGACCGTGATGCTGGAGGGGAGGAAGAGCTCAGTGAAACTCCACATTCCGTGGAAGTGCTGTTCCCTCCTCGGGGTTTGTGATAAGGAGGGATCTGCTGCTTTAAAAAGCTGCTTGTGCTCATCCTATCTTTAGCTCAGGGCAGCAAAAGCGTTTTCTCTTTTCAAAAATCAGTTCCTCTCTGTGCAAAGGCTTTCCCTCCCTCACCTCACCCTTTTTCCATCCCAGCACAGAGATTTCTGTGTGTCCTTGCAGCCTTCCCACGTTTAGCAGGTGATGGAGGATCCTTGTTCCTCACCTGAACTTTCTACCTCTGTAATTCCACACGAGGTACAAGAACCATCTCAGGATTCCACAAACAAATGTCAAAGTTAAAATTAAAATCGTCTTCTTGGTTCCAAGACCTCAAAACTCTGAGTTTACCCAAAAAAAGCCAAGCAACAAGCAGTGGATGTTGCAGCAATGACAAGCACTCTGCAGGGCTGGATTTTCCCAGACTGATTTTATCTAAGTTTTATTTCCACAAGAATCTTTCCACAAAATGTCAGTGACTCAAAAAAAAAAAAAAAAAAAAAACCAAAAAAACAAAACAAAAAACCAAACAAACAAAAAAACCCCACCAAAGTCATCAATTCTGTATTTAAGGAAGAAATGAAAATACAGAATGGAGTCCTGAGGCCCACTCTGTTTTTTTCCACTGATTTTTGAACCTCCTCCATTTTCAATCCCCTCAGAAGTGAATAGGATGTTGTTATCTTTGTTGATTTAACAGGAATTATCTCAAAGGCTTTTCATTTGAAAGTGTATGGGCTAAAGAATTTTGAAGGCACACACCAAAATCTGCAATATTCAAGGTGCTATTTTATCTTGATAATAACAAGATGCTGTAATTGGGAACTAATTGCTTAAATGGCCTCTCCATTCCCAGCCACCTGTGGTGGGTCTGACCCTCACTCCTGCCATTTCCCCGAATTTCTGGGTTTTCTGGGTTTCATTTACCTGAGTTCAGCTCCTGTTTTGGGGTGTTTCCCCTCCCTGCAGCATGAAATGATGGTCCCAGTGATGCCTGGGCTGGTAAAAATATGAAGCAGACACAGCAGCACAGGGAAAAGGGAATTTACCTCGGTTTAATAGGATCTTAGGTGCCCAGACTCATCAAAGATGAAAAACACGCCATGGAGCGAGGGATGAGTTGGGACCTCCGTACAACGCGTACCGGATTTTTATGGACTCCTCAAAATTAGCCTATCTACTCAAAATCTCCCAATAAGAAACTTAATAAATGAATAATTGCCTCCTATTCTAATGACACCCCCCCCCCCCAATTTAGACTACAGCCTCGTTTACAAAAATGTGTTCCAAGAGAGAACAGGCTGGAGCCTCTAATTCTGAGAGAATATGAATGTTTGGTCTTCCTCGCTTTGCAGGACCCCAAACTAGGCTAAATATCAAACTACAAGGGCTGTAAACATGTGGGGCTAAAGTACAAGGAGTGTTTGTGCAGGGTACAAGGAGTGCGTAGAGACAGGGAAGGGAAAGGGTATAAAAAGGGTACAAAAAGAAAATACAAAAATCACCAGCAGATCAATAACACTCTGTGTGTGTGTGGCTTTGAAAATCTGATCTGACAGAACCGAGGAAGCGCAGCTAGAAAATAAAACCCACCAGGACCTAAAGCAGGTCCTTGGTGGCCGCAGCTGAGCGTGCCCTGCTGATCCCAGCCCAAGGCCAGGGCTCTGCCCCACAGGTTGAATTTTGGGTGTGCCACGTGCGCAGGCACTGCCCAAAGCCATCCTTCATCTCCTGCCCTGACCTTGCAGCACCTGTCTGTCCTGCAATTAAAACGTGAGGCTATGAGCCCAGCAGGACATGAAAGGCTTTTCGGGAGCTGATCAAAGGGGCAGAGCACAGGGTGGTCACAGCCAGAGTTCTGAGGCCAACAGGACTGGGAATGTGGGCAGGAAAGATAGGAAAGCAAAGAGGATTTTTGGAAATCAATCTACAATTTTTCATCTTGTTCCTGTGTGCTGCTTGGGGGGTGATTCTCTCCTGTGCTCTTATTTTAGTGGGGAAAAATACTGAGCATTTATGTCTGTCTTGTTGCATGGTAAATAATCTTTGTGTGTACAAAAATGGAATGCTCTAGATAATGCTACTACCGGGGACTGAAGTGGGAAATGTGGTTTCCAGTTCTAATGCCTCGTTGTGTAAGAAATTATTAAGGTTTCAGTGCTCAGGGTGAAATATTGGTGAGCTCCAAATTTGTGTCTAACCAGGAAAATGGTTACATCAGGCCTGGCTCTCAGGGAAGCCAATAATCAGCAGCTCTCACTGCTTTTGGGTTTGTTTTGGGTTTTTGGTTGTTTTTTTTTTTTTTTTTTTAAATTAATTTTTCCTCTGTGTGCACCTGAAAGGTGAATTTTTGATCCCAAATGGGTACAGTGGATACCTGTGTGTTGGGTGGGAGCTAGGGCAGAACACCTCTTTTTATAGCTTCAATTACACTTTCCTGTCTTCAGAATTTTGAAGAAGTAAAGCAATTATTTGGCATTGCTTGCAATAATCAGCAGCTCTTGCTGATTTTTTTTTAATTAATTTTTCTCTGTGTGCACCTGAAAGGTGAATTTTTGATCCCAAACAGACACACAGTGGATACCTGTGAGTATTGGATGTCAGACAGGGCAGAACACCTCTTTTTATAGCTTCAATTACATTGTCCTGTCTTCAGAATTTTGGAGAAGGAATTATTTGGCATTGCTTGGAAGGGGCTGTTGGTAAAGACAGCAGTGAGGAACCTGCAGGGTTGTGTGCACCTGAAAGGTGAATTTTTGATCTCAAACAGACACAATGGATACCTGTGAGTGTTGCATGGGAGCTAGGGCAGAACACCTCTTTTTATAGCTTCAATTACACTTTCCTGTCTTCAGAATTTTGGAGAAGTAAAGCAATTATTTGGCATTGCTTGGAAAGGGCTGTTGGTAAAGACAGCAGTGAGGAACCTGCAGGGTTCTGTGTTTTTGGCTGGGATTGCATTCTGGGCAGGGAATTGGCTGCTGCCACCCAAATAAACCCAGAGCAAACAAAAACTCCTCTAACCCTCAGCAATAAATAGCAGGGGGACACCGGAACCTGGGCAGGGGAGGGTGACAGAAATGTGGCAGTGTCAGTGTGGCCCTGCCGTGTCCCTGTGGAATCTCTGGGGGATTAGCCATGTCTGTCCAGTGAAGTGCCTGTAATTGCAGCCTGGGTCTGGACCTGGCTCTGAAGCAGCAGCTGACACTGCCCGGTGCTCAAAGCAGCCTCGAGTCAACCATGGTTTGAATTTTCGTCCTTTGAGACAGCGTAAATCATCTGCTTAATGACATTAGATGTGCTGAAGTCAAGGCAATGATTTGACTTCAGCAAATTTGTTCTCATTTTATGAATTTATTCTCATTATTATGAAATTTGTTCTCATTTTTTGGTGCTTAAAAATGTGAGAAATGAACTTGACTGAAATAGGTTTGATTTTTTTTTTTAATTTTTTTTAATTTTATTTTTTATAGCCTGTTTTTGAGCAGCTCCTCTTGCTGACAGCCCACACCGTGCCCATGTCCGTGTGCTGCTCCTCCACTGCTCTGAAAGCAGCTTTTCTTCTGCACAGATAATAAGGAGTACAAAAACCTCCCAGGCCAGGAAGATGGGATTTGGGGGCAATTTCTAGGAGTTAATATTGTTACTTATTCCAAGCTTATGCTGGAGGGCAATGCAATCTATTGAGGAAGTGTCTGCTGTGCTAAAATAAACTCTGGTGTATTCTCGTGGCAGCAAAGAGCTCCAAATTCTGCTCCAAATGCACAGAATCCCTGGAAAAGCTTTCAGAGAGTGCATGTTATGAACTGTGGAAATTAATAACTTGTTCAACAACCAGATTTGTTGGTTCTAGGACTAAATGCCTTTCTAAATTCCATTTATTATGGTTCTTACCAAGTAGTTTTTAGAGCAGTTCACAGAATTTGAAATACCTGACAAATTTGCTCTTCTTTTCCTATTTGAGAATATTAACTCCTGGCCTTGGCCACTCCACAGCAGTGTCATTTGTGCCTTCAGCCTGTCCATCTCCACAAGCAATAATTTAGCTCCAGGATGTCTCCCCATCAAGACCAATTAATTTTAACCCACCCTAAAAAATGAAATTATTTTGACCACTAAGAGATTTATTCCCGTTTACAAGATTTTTTTCTTTGGGGCAACTTATTTTTCCAGCCCTGCAGACTGAGCAGGTATTGAGTGAACTCTGCAAGTTGTGTTGGAGAACCTCTGGACTGCCCACAGTGGCAGAATTGAGCTGAACCTGCTGCAAACATGATGGAGTTGGAAAAAATGCCCAATCTCCTGGCTTACACCTGTGGTTTAGCCATTTGACCATGATTCTTTGTTGATACAAAAAAAAATTATTTTAAGCAGGGATGAATTAAAAGATGAGTTACAGTCTCAGTGGGTCAGTGCATGAACTGCTCACACACAGAGCTGGTTTAAAAATTCTCTTTTTTTCTGAGTGTGAATCTCTCCCTGAGCTTCTCTTGGGTTTTCCTGGGGCTCGGTTTATGGGACAGAGTTTATTTTCTCTCTCAGCATATTGACCCCAACTCCATTGAAATAATTCACGTTTCATTTGAAGTTCCAGTGAGTCCTTTATGCAAAGACAGAGGAACTCAGCTGTTTTTACTCATCCCAGAGCCATCAGGGCTGCAATAGGAAATGTGGCTGATGGACTGCTCAGGATGATTTGTCTCTAAATGGGCCCTCCTTGCTGAATGAAACTCTGGAGTGGCAGGGTTTAAAATGACTGCAGGAGACAGGTAGAGATCTTCAAGTGAAGTATTCTATGTCGTTTTGCTAAACTTTGATTGATGAACTTTCACAAATGTATTGCCAGCGCGTGATTTTCTGCTGGGAAAAATCTCTGCTTCCTTCTCTTTCCGCGTCAAAATGTCGCATTGATTTTGTGTTTTAGGCAATAACAAACCACCCAGGAATGAAAAATCGGACTCCAGCCTGAAAGCCCATCCCTTTCTCGCTTTGGAGTGGCATTTTAAAGGTGTTGATTCTTCTTAATAATCCCCATTAACAAGAAATCACTTACTGCTGATACTGATCTAAGCCGATGTCAGTGAGATGAATTAGGGCAGGGGCTGGGGAGAGAGCGCTGTTGATCTGTTGTTTTCCTGCCGAGCTTCTCAGGAACATCGAAACACTTAATTCCAGCCGGGACCATATCTTGTTTTCTGACTCCAGAGAATGACTTCCGATGTGAAAACTCCTTGAACTTAAGGAATAAAATTCTGGCCGCAAGTGCACTTTAGGAGCTGCATGGGTGTTATTTGGGAAAAAACAATTACTTCAGTTCCTACAAAACTGCTGAAGGCAAGGGATTTGGTATCAGTCCCTTACAGCTGACAACTTGTTCCTGTACAAATTGTGTGAATTCCAAAGAGTTTGGATAAACTTGCCATGTGCGGTTTGTCTCAAGAAGACAGAGCTGCTCTGGCCCTGTCACCTTCAGGTGGAGCTGGGGCACTGAATTCTCCAAAAAAAGCTGGGCTGAAACAGAGCAGCGAACGCCAGTGCCAGGCTGCGTAATCCCCAAAAAATCTGAGGGAAGAGCGAGATCAAATCCAAGTGCAAATCTTATTAAAAGCTTTTTCCTACACCCCTTAGCATGCCCCCAGGCACTGGGAGGATCTCTGATTTCAGGTTCCCTGGGGAAACGCCAGGATCCTGCTCTTTCCCCTGGAACAGCCTTGCCTAAGCTCAGGCTTTGAGGGCTGCTCCAGAGATGGGAAACACTTCAAGCTCAGACAGGAATATGTCAGATTTGATGTGTGCAGTTTTTCGGAGCCTTTGAGAGGGCTGGGCTCGGCCCTGGTGCTTTGGGAAGTCCTGGGGGGGACCTTTCGCCCCTGCCTGACCCTGTGGAGCTGCAGCTTGAAATGAGAGCAGGAATAGGAGAATTGGGGTGTCTGTGAGCACAGGGAGCCCCATGGCCAGCATCAGTGTGCTGGGGGTTAATTCCTGCTCTATCTCCCTTGCATTTCCCACTAATCCAGCTAATGGAAGGCCTTTAGCCGTGGCTGCTGCTGCCCCTGCCAGCGCTGCCGGCCTGGCTCAGCCAGCTGTGCTCGTGTCCTCTGCCTGGAGCACTTTCTGAATTGGCTCCAAGGCTGCGGCTGCTGCTCCAGCCCTGCCTTATCCTCCCTGCATCTGCTCGTGATGCAATTCCCGCAGGAGCAGGGAGCTTGGGGAGGAGGGGAGCGTGTGAGCAGGAGCTGTAGGACACTCGTCCCCACTGGGAATGAGCACAGTGCGGTCCTGGAAATCAGACCCAAAGCTGTGCCCACAACAGGCGCTGCAGGGAAAATCCCACTGGATAGTCAGATTTCTCGATAGCTGTAGCTCTGACATATTGTGGGAGGAAAATAAACATGTTGGAAGAAAATAAGGCATCTGAGGAAGGGAAAGGATGTTGGGAGTATGTGGAGAAGGGTTCTGTGTTGACGTGGGGAGTTACTTTTTCCTTTGGCTTTTCCTGAAGTTTCACTGCTGTCTATCTTGTTTGTCCACTTCATGAAGAGCCCTGCTCGGGGCCAGCTTTTGAAAACAGTGGTTCAAGTTTTAGCTAATCTTAATGCCTTCCCCCACATTAACTCAGGATTTTTCCTGTCTTCTGAGGGCTCCCTGTGCGCTCTGAGCCTGGCCGAGCTCTGCCGTGGTGACACCAAGTGTGTGGAGTGGGATGGCATCTGTGACCATTTCACAGCTCAGGCAAACTGAGGCCCCAAACCTCCCAAAGTAACTCCCCCACCACTCAACAGTTTAAACCCAGCTTTCTCCTGCCCCTCCCTTCTCTTTTCCTGGAGTTCTCAGGAGGGTGGGTGTCCTTGGCCCTCTTTGGGCAGGGCATTTTCTGGTTACACACAGCCTCTCTCCCATCCAGAGCCTGTGTGTCCTTCCAACGCAAACCCTGTGTGGGAAGATGGCAAAGCCATCCTGGGGCCTTGGAGATGGTTTCAAATGAGGGGAAGTGGCCTTTGCTTCTCCCTGGCCTGTGCCCTGTGTACCTCCTTCAGGCTGGCAGACTCCGGTCCCCTTTGTCACAGACCCCACGTCCCTCTGGGGTGAGATTCTCCTTGGGATGAGGCAGAAGGCTCTGCTTTGCCCACCCTGAGCCCTAGACAGGTGTCTGCTCTCCAGGCTGTGTTAGGGGCTTGGAGAGCAGCACCCAGCGCTCCTCTTGGGCGAAAGGAAGGAGGTGGGAGCTCCTTATCTGTGCAGTCCTCCCTCGGGGGTGTGTGGGGTTGGAGGGAGGGACAGAGGCTGCAGGCAGCTTCCATTCCCCGGCAGCCTTTCATCCTCTGTCCCAGGGCCACAGCCACCCTGTCTCCACCGCTGTTTACTGATGGGGCCGATAGGGCCGAGGCAGGAGGGGTTGCAGGTTCCCTTAATCGCCCTGTCACCGGCCGGGCAGTCTCAGACACTCAGAGGATGTTGTGACTGCGCTGAATTACAATGTTTGTTGTTTCTCACTCCCAATAATTGACATTTGATAGGGACTACTGTAAAAGCGGCCGAGGGGCTGGGGCTGAGCAGAGGGGCGGCAGGAGCCGGGCGCTGGGGAGCTCTGTTCGCTGTCCCTAAGCAGTTTGGGGACAGGCGGGGGGTCCTTTGCCCCTCTCCCCATGGGGGCAGGATGTGGAGGGGTTGCGAAAACCTCCCGCGGATGCGCCGGGGGCAATTTGGGGGCTTCGGTTTAGCACTTGGGGTGTCGGCACCTCCCCTTGCATCGCTTTTTTGTGCAGGGAAGGAAGAAATCGGCCCCACGCTCCCGGAGACTGGGAACGATCGGTCCCGACCCCAGCCCGGGGAGCAGACAGGACCCAGCCCGTGCTAGGCGGTCCTGCCCAAGCCGGGAGCTCGAAAAGCGGCTTTAAAATGATCTTTAAAATCCGTTAAAATCCAAACACCGTTCGCGGGTGGTAAAACGGGAATGGCGACCGTACGGGAGGGCTACACAGCCTGGGGGAGCGGCAGGGAAAGGCTCCCGGAGCGGCCCGGGAGAGCCCCCGGGATGCGCAAGGAACGCCAGGGACGCCGAGGTTCAGCCACTCTCTTTAATGACAACTCGCTGATCTCCATCAGCTTGTACAGCAAAGGGCAACACGTACGAAGGGGCGGACAGTGCATTTCCATACTAACTCACGTTTTAGTGCATAACCCTACGGGACCTGGCGGGCCGGAGTGTCTGCGTCCCTCGGCCGGGCTGGGATGGGGGTCTGTCCCCATCCCTGCCCGGCCTCGCAAGGGAGACCTGGGGGTGGCGAGATGCTGAACTGACCGAACAGCGGGGACCGTACGGGAAGTGCAAAAATTAAATGTGGATGTCAATAATAATTAGTATAGAGTAAAAGTTTAAAAAAAAAAAAAATTACAGAGTTGCAGGGCTTGGCTAGGTGTTGTTGGGAACAAGTCGAGCGAAATGATCGGCTGGTTTGTAGGAAGGAAGGAGGGGAATTACCAGGGTGAAGACCCCGGTGGAAGGGGAGCGAGAGGGGCCGGGAAATGCGGGCATCCCCCGCCTGACCCCGCACGAAACACCGAACCCCCCCGTGAATGGCCACCACACTCGTGAGCTCAGCCGGGATGCTCCACTGAACCGTCCTCATCCTCCCACAGCCTGGAAATGTCCCGAGCCCGGCTGGCAGGCGCGGCCGCAGCCCCTCCATCGCCGCTGGTCCATGGAGGCCGCGGGCTGGGTGCGGGGGCGGCTCTACCAGGCTCGGATCCCGTGCAATGTGGAGATGCCCGCGTTGCCCTGCGGGATGGGCGTTTGCACCGAATTCAAGTCCCCCACGCTGAAGTTCATGAAGTTGTTGGCGGCCGCCGAGGGCTGCATGGGCTGCATGGAGGGGTAGTTGCAGTTGTAGTTGGCGTTGCAGGCGGGGCTGTTGTAGTTGGTGTACGCGGGGTAGGCGTTGTAGCTGTAGGGGTTAATGCTGACATTGTAGGGCGAACTGTAGGGAGAAGATTCCCCTAGGCAGGGTTTCCCATCGCGCACCAGCACCGGCACCGCGATCCGCCGCGGGGGAGGGATCCCCACCATTTCCAGGGTCTGGTCCTGTCTCTGCCTTTTGCATTTGTACCTTCGATTCTGGAACCAAATTTTCACCTGGGTGGAAGTGAGCTTTAGGACGTTCGCTAGATGGTCTCTCTCGGGGGCCGAGAGGTATTTCTGCTGCTTGAACCTTCTCTCCAGTTCGTAGACTTGGGCTTGAGAGAAGAGGACGCGAGGTTTCCTCCTTTTCCTCTGTCTGGGGCGCTCGGGATCTTCCAGGTCTCTTTTCTCCTGCTCCAGGCTCTTGTGTAGAGAACACAGTTCTGCAGCAAAATAAACGGGAGACGGAAAAAGGGGGAGGAAAAAATTGCGGAAAAAAAAAAAAAAAAAAGATAAATCAATATTTAATAAACAGCGTGCAAATATGAGCGAGCCCCAGCTCTTCCCCGGCCTTGCAGGCCACTGTGGCCACCACTCCTGCGGCAACGGGACCGGCCCTGCCCCGCTCTTTAAGTACGCCTTTAGCAAATTGTCAGTCTTTTTTGTTTGAAAACAGCCGTGCCCCGTGCACTGATGTGAGTCGCGACCGCCCGTGCCCCAGCCTGGATTTATCGCAAATAACTTTGTGCTGAATGCCACCCCGGCCGAGCTAGGACTCGGATTTGGCACCTGGGTTCTGTAGGGACTCGAGGCCTCGCGTGGCACCCGCAGCTCTGCCCGTCGCGGTGGGCAGGGGCACAGCCCGGCCCCGCTCGAGGGTCTCCGGGCCGGGGTCAGGGGACCCTCCCCGGGGCCGGGTCAGCCCCGTTCCTGCAGCACAGGGCCCGGCAGGGGATGAAGCTGCTGCCGCTCACAGAGCCCCGAGACCGAGCGCAGCGCCGCACTGTCCCCTCTAACCCTGCAGCCCTGGGGACAGCCCCGGCCGAGGGTCACCATCCCCCTGCCCTCCCTTTCCTCCGTCGGGTAGCAGCGCTTGGCTTTACCTTTCTTGTCTGCCTTGGCCTCCTTGGCCGAGTCCATCTCCACGTAACTTTTCACGTAGTAGGAGCCGGGGAAGGCGGCGGTGGTTTTGGTGGGGGGCGGCTCGGGCAGCTCCTCCCGCAGGTCGGGCAGGGCCGGGGGCTCGGCGCTAAACGCCTCCTGCTTGAAGGTGGCCAGCATGCAGGACGGGGAGGACAGCGACGCCAGCTCCATGGAGCCCAGGCCGCTCTGCTGCTGCTCCAGGTTCAGAATATCCTTCACCGAGAAGGGGGTCGTTGTCACAGGGCTAGGAAACATTGCGGAGGACAGCGGGGCAGCGGCCGCAGCCCAGGGTCATGGAAAAGTAGGTGGGGAGCAGCCAAGGTGGAGCAGTGGTGGAGCGTGGGCTCCCGGAGGGGGCACATAGCATTCCCGCGAGTAGCCGTGACTTGTGCACTGCAGGCAGGTAGGAGCGGACCATAAGGCCAGGGAAGGAGGGACTAGGCAGTTTTTGGGTGACTTTAGCTTTCTATTGGCCAACATTGCGGTGATGGTATGAGAGATGCAAAGTTCCATGTCACCTAATATAGTAATACATCTCAAAAACATCTCCGCTCTTTTAAAGGGGCGGCACTGCATTTATCCAGCTTTTCCAGCGCTGAGTTTGTTCATCCATTTGGAAAAAAAAAAAAAAAAAAAAAAGAAAAAAAAAAAGAAAAGAAGAAACAGAATGGCCTAATGTGTACAAAGTCACTATCTGACGCTATTTATCATACAGTCAGATTAAATAAACAGGCCGGGAGGAAACCATCAACAAAATATGTGCTGATTTAATATATTTTTTTTTTTAGCGACAGAACGGAGGTTTCGTTTTTAGTATTCTGCAATATCCGATGGCGGGAACTAGAAAGCAGGAGTTCATTGCTGTGTAAAGCGTGCTCAAGGGGAAATCCGCGCTTAGGGTTTTACACAGATATTCTGAACCAGCACAATGCTTGCAATGTCTGTTTGATAGGAGAGAGAGCCTGAACAGCCCCTGCTTGGCTTTGGAGAGGGAAATGCCGATTGGGTTTTCCTCCCGTTTCTTTGCAAAGCTTTCTAACAAAAAGAAACGCACTGTCGGGGGCGGGGGGGGGGTGTGTGTGTGTTGGATTTTAAAAATCAGCCAACACAAGCGTGGATTGTAGGTGTTGTAAAATATACAGGGGTGAGAGAGGAATAAGTCAAGCCAACCGCAGCTGGGCTGCTGTTGGGAGCCGGGGCTGGCCTCAGTGCCGCCGGGTCCCCGCAGCTCGGGTGGGCGCACGGCCCCGGGTTCGTGGGGCAGAGGTGGGCGCTCATTCATTGAACTCGCATAGAGTCGCTAAAATAAACCTTAGCGGCGAAGTCGCAGGTTGAGGAGGGGCGTTGCGGGGCTTTGTGGGTTCGGGGGGCGAGGAAAAAAAAAAAAAGGAATCTCCTTTAGCGCTCCAGCGCCCGGCGGAGAGGAACGGGAATGGGCTCGGTCCGGGAGGTGGGAGCAGAGCAGAAAAACCCTGAAGGGATGCGGTGAGTTTGGGGTCCCGTGGCTGAGCCCCGCTCTGGGAAGCGGCGGGATCACAAATCCTTTCCCCTCCCGCAGGAAGGCACCCTCCGGGGCGGGTGGAAAGGTGAGCACCTGCCCACCCTCAGGTGCCCTCTCCGGGCTGCTCCCTTCTGAACGGACCCGCCACTGCCCCCGGGGTTTTGTGTCTTGGCACCTCGGGCTCCCTTCTGGGCAGTTGAATTCAGGATCTTTTTGCGGGCGATGCTGCCCGGAGCCGCAGCATCCCCGGCGCTCGCAGCCCCTCGCCGCAGCCGCCCGCGGGTGTGCTGGGAGCGCTTTGTCGGTGAATCAGCCCCGGCTCCGGCGATGACAGCCAGAGCGATGCCTGTGTTCGCGGAAACCTGAAATATTGCGATTTAATGAGGGGAGGGGTCGGCCAAAGCGCCAGCTCGATCTTCGCGGCTGCGCTTTCTGCAGACTCCCTGGGCAGCAGCTCGAGGGGACGCTCCTCCGGTACCGGAGGAAGGGTGAGGTGCCCGGGGGAGGCGGAGGCAGCCTCGGCCGCCCGGCTTAGGGCAGGGGCTTGCGGAGGGACTTTGCAAGGCGTTTGCGGCACCCCTGGCCCTCCGCGGGTTTTCCTAACCTCGTTGCCTCCTTTTGATGACAAGCTCATAGACATGGGTTAGATACAGACTAAAATTACGAAGTGGTCCCGATCCTCCCCAAACCCAGAGCTGCGTCTCAGGTTCGCCTCGGTGCCATCCCCATCCTGCGGGATGGGAGAAAGGGCTTCCAGTGCTCCTTTCCTTTATCCCGAGCCAAAATGCCCTTCCCGGCTCAGGCCCGGAGCTCGCAGGGCAGTTCGTGCCCTGGAGGTTTCCCTGTGCCCGGGGAACCCTGCAGGGTCCGGCCTGGCCCCCTCCGGGCCCGGAGCGCATCCCGGCGGGGCGGGAGCTGCCGGCCCACAATCCGGGATTAATTGAGGATTGCCGGGCTCCTTCCAGCCCCCCAGTCACACGGCGGCTCCCGATCGATGTGGGCCCGGCTGCAGAGGGTGGAAGTGATTAATTGAACGATAAGCCGGAGCTATCATTTGGAATGTCATTAATGCGTCGGGGAGACATTCATTGGAGACAGACAGCGTTATCTCCGCTTTATCTTCAACAATGCATCACTTTTAATACTGCAGTTTAGAAACAAATGGGGGCTTTAGCCTTAGCCCTTCTTTTCGTGTTTATATTTTTGGAAGAATCACAACTAGTGGGAGTCCCGGGCTCGGCCCCCTGATAAATGAACATTAGCACTTTTTAGAACTACTGTATCAACAAAAAGAGCTGCAGGGCCGCAATAATTGGTGAAAAAGCAAACACTCCGCAAAGAGAGGCCAGGTCTGCTCTGTGTCCGGCTGATTGATGAATAAGTTACTGACATACAGCAGCTCACGGACTTTCCGGGTCGGGGCTCAGCACCCATTCCTCCCCCCTTTCCCACCCCCTCTCTCCCGTTCCCGGGGCTCTCAGCAGCCCGCTGAAGCCAGGCTCCCGCTGTCCAGTGCAAGGGACAAAGGCGACAGCTTCCCCCGGCTCCGGACCCTGCTCGCAGCCCGGGAGACCTGCCCGGGTGCCCCGGAGGAGCCGCGGGTCGGGGGCGGAGGGGAGCGACCCCGAATTCTCCCGCATCACTTTTACCTTTTGCGGACTTGTTTTTGATTGCGTTTAAATAATACGGGGAAAAAAAAAAAAAGTTTAAAGCGAGACAGGACCCCGAGGAGTGCCCTGAAACACCTTCTGCAGACCCGAGCCCCACGGGTGTAAGTGGGGGAGACGGACGGAAAACCCACTGGTGTTTTTGTGGCTGTCAGGGGAAAGCGGGGGTGTCCTGTTCCGTCCCCCGCGGCTTCTCGCTGTTTGCAGGTTGCTCTCGCTGCCCCCTCGGGACTGAGCCTGCCCTGGCCCCTCGCAGGCGGTAGCTGTCGTCCACACCCGCTCGTTGCTTCTCTCCCTGGATTGCTAAATGTGATTACTGTTGGGTTTATTGCAGTTGTGTGGTTTTTTTGTTTTTTGGGGTTTTTTTTTGTGCTTTCTTTTTTTCGTTAAAAAAAAGAAAAAAGTCACCAAAACTTTTCTTGCTGAAACCAAACCAAGCAAACAGAAAAAATTCCCAACCCCGCAATTAGCTCCAGAGGGCACATCCTCTCTCCCTCTGAGCTTTCGACACCTCGGACTGTTTAGAGAGAGAGAGATGGTACCTTTTAAAAAAGTTTTCCTCTTAATCCCAGTCGGTTAAGATGTCCAGGGCCCCCTCCCGTTCTAATTCCCAGCTATCTCCCGAGGACTCTGTTTATACCTCGCCAGTAAACGCCGGGGTTTGAAACCTTGTCACTAATTGAGTGCTAACACTTCAGGTGCTATAGATTTGTTAAGAGCCAGTAGTCCAGAAATAGCCTATTAGGGTTTCCTTGCGAGAACCGGTGCCAATCTCGTGGTTCCCATCGTGGCGCCGGGAGCCGCTGGGACCCCGCGATCCCTGCGGATCCCCGAGGGCTCCCCAGGGTCTTTTGGGCAGTAATTCCTTTCGAACGATTGGGAAGGGATGCTGCAAACCGGCGAGCCCTGGCTGAATAAATCCTGCCGGCGGGATCGCGGTGTTGCCGTGCGTGTCGGGGTCCCACCGAGGGTCCCTTGGGGACTGCTGGGGGCGACTGGGACCAGGGAAGGTTTTGCTTTCACCCCTCTGGAATTCTGCAGAGGGAAAAGGCTTTGGAGCTGTCCAGGCACTCCACCCCGCCGCAGCTAAAACCTCCTTTCTTGCTACTTTTTTCCCCTTTACTTCTCTCAAATTAAAAAAAAAAAATTTAAAAAAAAATTCATTCTCTTCTTTACCCCCGGTCCTTTCAAGCTCTCACGAAACTCGCCTTTTCGGCCGCCAAAAAGAGAGTTTTGACCTTGACGTGAAGCCGGCCTTGGAGAGGGGCCTCTCCTCCGTCCGGTGCTCGGGACCGCTGCGCCGCGAGCCGCGGCTTCCTCCGGGCCAGCCCCGGTACCGAGCGGCGGGGCCGGAGCCGGGAGTGCCCGGGGATGATGGGTGCCACCCCCGCCACCATCCCCGCTGCTCGGCCTCCTCCTGCCCGCCGCTCTCGGACCCCGCACTCCCCGGGCATTTCGGTGTTAATCGCGCCCCTTCCCTCCCTGCAAAGCGGAGGGCGAGCGCGGATGCAGCGGGGCAGGCGGGGGTCAGGGCCCAGCACGAAATACAGCACCAAAGTGCCTTCCCTTTATTACAGGAGGATTGAAGCAAAGCCGCAATAAACCTCTCCGGTGCTGTTTCGGTTTGGGCCGCCCCAGCCCCGCTCCCAGGCAGGCCGGGGGGGCGCGCCCGGGGGTGGCCTGGTGGCCTCTTTCCGCCTCCGTCGGTGACTCGGGTGGGGTGACTTGGGCAGGAGGACTTGGACAGCAAATGCCTCCGTGGAGTTTCCCCTCCTGCCCTGGGCTCCGTGCCTGGAATCTGACAATTCAGTTGGTTCTTGCACCTCGGGTGCCGCAAGTGTTTTCTCCCCCCGGCTGAAGCGAAAGCTGGGAGCGGGGTAGATAAATGGAAAGCTTTAATTTTACCCTGCCTGTAACCTTTTTTTTCCTGCCTGTAACTGTGCTGAGTGAAGAGAGAGCGATGGGGGAGTTCTCCGACCTTCCCGTCGCCCTCTCCTCGCCCCGGGCAGCGGTCGCGTTATTTGCGCTTGTTTCGGACCCGCCGGTTTTCTGCGCTCCAGAAAACGTTTTTTAGCGCGTCCAGGTAATCCCAAAAGCGCTTGTTCGTTACGGTTCCATGGGCAAGAACCATACGGTAATTTTTAGGGAATTTTTAGGAGTTAAACTACCGAAGAGACTTTCGTGCGACAACCGTTTGTCACACGGGTCCCGCAGGCAGGACACACCAATGTCTGGTGATGAACAGGAAAACTGTTTCAAAAACGAAATACCTCCCGGGCACTGAAGGTGAAGTCTGGGCTGTTTCGAAGGACAAAGCTCCAAACGCCGCGGGGCTTTGTCCCCATCTGCCTCCCCCGGTGGGCACAGGGCTCCCACCGGCTCCGGTGGGAACGGGAGCGGCGCTTGGCCGGGAAGCCTGAAACTGCCGCAAGATTTCAGGGTGTTTGCGGCTTGTCTGTCCGCACGATGTTTTCCAGAGGAGATAAAGGTCTGACTTCTCGGATACTTCCTGCTGGCTGTGTAAAATCCGATCCGTCTTGCGATGTCACCACGCGCGCTTGGCGCTCCTCGGGAGCCCGGGGGAGCCGCGCCGGGCCGGGGCAGCGCCGCTCGGGGGAGTCATTTAACGCGAGACGGTGTTTGGGCTTTATTTGTCTTTAAAGTGTCCTATCCTCCCTCGCACACACCCGCAGAGGTGAGGGACCGGGGGCGCCGGCTCAGCCCCGGTTTTGTCCGGGCTCTGCGGCTCAGCCCCGGTTTTGTCCGGGCTCTGCGGCTCAGCCCCGGTTTTGTCCGGCCTCTGCGGCTTCCCTTGGGGCTCTCGCAGCAGGATCCATCCCGGACCCAACCCCCTGGAAAAGCCCTTCCCGAGGGATGAGCTCCGAGACGGATGGGAGGATGAACCCGGGCGAGTAGAGTTACAGAGCCCTGACCCCCGGCTCCTCTTCGGCGTCTCGCAGCCGTGTCCCTTTGCCCCCAGGCGGTGACCCCCAGCCGGACAGCCATGAAATCGGCTGTCCCGGGGCAAGCCGCGGGCGGGAGGGGTCCCCTTCCCTGTCCCTTTCCCTGTCCCCGTCCCCACCGCGTCCCCCTCCGCTCCCGCGGGGCCTTGTCGGGATGGCCGCTCTGCCTTCCCTGCCTGTCCCTTTGCTCCATTCAGCCGAATTCCCGCTTCGGCCCCGCTCTTTTCCCGCACTTTGCTCTGGGCTGCCCCGAGGGAGCCTCTCCGCTGTCCCGGAAAATGTCCCACCGGTGCCCAGGGTGATGCTCCTGGTGGGAGCGCCGCGCCTCTTTCAGGTAATAGTTATTTTAAAAAACCGCAAGAACCCTCCCTCAAAAACCAACATCCCCTGCAAAGGCAACAATCCGAGCACTACCAAAATAAATAAAAAACAAAGCAAAACAACAACAAATTAAAAAAAAAAAAAAAAAAAAAAAGGAAGAAAGGAATACCCGCCGCTACAGCGGAGCTCTCGGAACTGCGTTAATTTTTGCCCTGAGATGCGCGTTTGGCAGAGCTGGTTCCTCTTTTCCCACTCCCGGATACCACAAACGGAGGCGCCGGGAAAAGCTCAGCCCCGCGGGGGCTCCCGGACGATTCGCGCCCGGAGCAGGACCAGGTCTTTAAGCCCCTTTTTTTTTTTTTTTTTTTTTTTTTTTAAAGTGGGGAAATTATCCCGTTTTGGGGTTTGTAATGGTCTGATGGGGAATGGATCGGTTTCTCCGAATATTTCCGTTTCTGCATCCTCTCCGGAAAGCAAAAACTCGGTGTGCTCCCGCGGCTTCTTTTACAGAGAGAAAATGCTTGGGGAGAAATCCCTGCAAAATTAAAATATGTAAGTAAGAGAAACTGGTAAATACACACACGGGGAAGCGTTTTCATCAGCCCGATGAATGTATAATTCACCATATATAAAACACGGATATTTCAAGTGCATGGCAAGAAGAAAAGGGTAGAAAGAAACGAAAATCGTGTAATAGTTCTTCTAAATGTTTACATTTTAATATTTTTTTCCATTCTGGATAAAATGTTAAAGTTTTGAATATCTTAGAGAGTTATTATTATAATTATAATTTTATTATTATTATTATTATTATTATTATTATTATTATTATTATTATTATTATTATTATTATTATTATTATTATTATTATTATTATTTCAAAGGAATGTCTCATAAATAAAACCAGATCGGAATATTTATTCCTTAAATTTTGCATTAATTATCAGCCCGTTTTTCAGCGATACCGGGAAAGCATCATTTAAACGGCAGCCTTTATTTCTTTTTCTTGGAGCCCTGGCAATCCAGCAAAAAGAACTGGAGGAAAGGAGGGAGAAGTGCCTGGGTGCCTCGGTGCCTTCCTCCCTGCCAATTTTGTGCGATCCCTGCCCGGATCAAGCCCAGCCGCTGCCGCCTTTTCTATTTGTCAATTAAAGAACAAAAAAAAAATCCAAGTGAAACGCACGAAACGTTTATCACCCTTTAATTGCGAGGGCAGGGTTTATTTCTTATAGAATTGAAAGGATTTGGGGTTGGCCGTTGCCACTTTCTTACTCCTTTGTCCGCTGTTCTCCCGGGAAGTCCTCGGGAGTTACTTTTGGTTTTTAATTACATCGCATCCTCCGTGCCTGAAAGCTAAAATTAGCGAGAGGAGCCGGCGGGGGCCGCGCTGCTTTTGGGAAAGGATCCGCGGGAAGGGGTGAATGCCGAGGGAAGGGTCTGGGTGGATCTCGGCGTTGGGATGGGGGCTCTGTGTCACCCAGGGGTGTCTGGGGCAGCGGGGTTCCTTCAGAGCTGATTTTTTAAGCCAGGACAGCGATTTCCATCCGCTGTTTGCATTATTGCGGTGCTCAGGCTCCGGAGCTCTGCCCTCCAGGGCTCTGTGTCCCCAGCAGTGCACATTCCTGGGGCAGCACCTGCTGCGAGCGGAGGGGAGAGGGAGCAGGGGTGATGTGCTGGAGAAACACCACCTGGGGCCATCCCCAGGCCCTGTGCCTCAGCTCCCCGAGACAGCGATTTGGGGAAAGCTCCCTGGGGAGGCACTGCAGCTTTTTGGGGCACCTTCACCTTGAAGGTTAGAGTTGGAGTCAGGAAAGATCCCTTCCTCTCGTTCCTGTTGTTTTTCTGACCCCGGCCCAGTGCAGTTTTAATAGGCAGCCTTGATCAGAGCTCAAGAGGACATTTCCTCCTCCAATGTTTCTCTGGGCAAAGAGGCACCAACAGATTTTTTTTCCATAATGATGAAAACATCTGGCCGTCTCCGAGCTGTCAGGCTCTGCAGTGCTTCTTCCCAGACGCCTTCCCCTGCCCCAGCACAGCCCCTCCGTGCCCGAGGAATTCCCGACCCCCAGCCCCAGCCCAGGGATACTCCACACTGACTGCACAGGGGGAATGGCTGCTCCAGGATCCTTACTCCTCGGGTTTGGATTTTTGAATTATTTTCTGAGGTTTTTTTCCCTTCCCTGTGTCCAGCAGAAGTTGTTTCCACCACTCCCTCCATACATGCAGCTCAGGATTAGCTGTTCCATGGCTTCCATCCTGGAATGAGGGGGTACATCTGTGCTTTCAGCCAGGGTGCTGATCTTCACTGGCAAAACTTTAGTAATAATGTGCCCTTGGTTTTGTGTGTGTCAGATCTGGATCATGCATCCTCTTTTTTTTAAAAAAAAAGTAAAAAGACAATAAACTCCAAAAAGAGAAATAAGGAAATATGTAAGCACTGATTCAACAAGATCTTATTTTAAATATCTCAATTACAAGGATCACTCGTGTGCTTGAACTTTTGTAACAGAACTGAGGAGAAAAATTAGAAACTTTATACCATACTGTGATTTAAAAGAAAGAAAGTCAGGAAACTGAACTGCTTCTGGAAAGTGAACAAAGGTACATCCAAGTGGAATGACTGAAAAAGTAAATGCCTTCTTAGGCCACAAGAAAACACTCTGAAAGATGCATTTGGCTCCAAGTAGTCAGAGCAGCCTGAGCACTGTCTAGAGCAACTCTCAGGATTTCAGCATGTAAAAGGAAAAGGGGGTGATGTCCTATGTTTAAAAATACAACTTTACTTAGTCCCAAGGAAGAATAAACAAAGCAAAGGCAAAATCCTCAATGTCTCTAGAGGAAAAAAAGTGTTTAACCACAATTCTAAACTATCCTTTTCCTTGTCCCTCCCCACTTTTTAAAAAATGGTCAAATAACAGCCAAGCTCCAAAGCCTTGTGTCATATTCCAGCCTCTCCAGCTTTACTCTCATTGATGCGAAAGTTCATGGAAGAACAATAATATTTACAAAATATGAACCTGATCCAGTAGTTCACATTCAGGCAACGCTCTGCACTTAAGGTGATGGAAGCTGTGGCGAAACAGAGCGGAAAATCCCAATGTATCTCCTGTCCTGGGAACTTCAATTTCATCAGAGATGTGAAAGCTCTGCTGGGCAGATTTTGGCTGTGTTGGTGCCGAGGCTTTCGGTGCTGTGAAGGTGAAGGACTGGGGACTCCATGGTGGAGATCTAATGGAAAGAGAGTGTCTCCATTTGAATGGTTGACTCTCCCTCCTGTCCTCATTCCCACTGCAATTATTCTGAATGACCTGTTAGCATTAGCTGGATTAAAGTTCCAGTAGGACAAAATGGAACACAGATTTCTGCTCTGCATTTTGAGTGGAGTAAATGCTGTTGCCTCTGTGTACATTTTTATTGGAAGCTCCACTAGCCCTGGGGTAAATCTTCATTTTGAAATGGGGTAAATCCTCATTTTGAAAAAGCCCCTTGTACAACTGGATTCACTCTGAGCTATTTTTCCTGTGTATCACCCACGATCCACAGAAAACTCGTGACACAGAAGTGAGGTGAAAGGGACACCGTGCGAGCTGCACAGTCAGGCCCTCGGCACTCAGGATGTGACTCTGCTGTGTACATTCCCTGTCAGGCTTTTGGGTTTATTTCAGCTTTGCTTTTCCCCTGAAGCCTTTGTCTCTCAAAGTGCACAGGATGCACAGTGCTTGTGCAGCAAGTAACAATTCAATATTTAGTTTTATCCCTCTTGTTGAGTTCCCAGATCCTAAACCTCAGAGTTTTTCAGCTCCTCTTTCATTTCAGGGCTGTCCAAGTGCTCTGAAGGTATGAGAGGTTCTGCCTTTGCCTTACCCCATGTGTGAGGAGGAAATAACCCAGGATTTACATTTTACCCCTGGATTTAAGGTGCAGAATTGGAGGTTAAAAGCATCCGTGGATTTTGGGGTACCCCACATGAGGTTGTTGCAGCAAGAATGAAAATAATTTTGGAGGTTAAAAGATACTTCAGTATTCCAGGCATGGAGAAAGCCTGGAGAAATTGCTATTTAATGGAGGGTAACTTCGTTATGTTTAGGTGATTCTCATGTAGATGACAAAAATTCCTGGTCCTATTACAAAGGTCAAATCTTTTCCTAAATGCAGAGATGTGCTACAGTCACTCAAAGCAACGACCCCCAGTTTTTTTCTGATGTGTTTGTTTTCCAGCCTTGTTTTCCCCGAGGTTAAAAAAAAAAAAAAAAAAAAAAAGGCAGATAGATAGAGGCTTCAAAAAAAGGCAGGTACCATGCTGGCTCAGCTGCTAAAAAGTGAAAATAAAGAAATAAAGGAAATACGAGGCAAGTCTCCATTAGGTGGAGAGCCAGGGATGAGATGCTTCTCCAGCTTGGCCAGCTTTTGGGCATGAACAAGAAAAAGGTAAAAAAAGGTGTTTGCCTTGGGTAAAAGCCTGAACAGGTAGCTTACAGACTCCTCCCACTCGGGCAGCCCCTTTTTTTGGGATGAGAAAATCTGCTGCAGACAGGTGCCACCAACACCTGCCTCTGCTCCACCTGCAGACACTTGGACCGTTCTAAAGCTAGGAGAAAGTAGAGCTTCTTGCTTGTTTTTCATTTACTTTCCATTTTGTAAATATAAATCCCTCTCATTGAGGTTCTTCAAGTGAACTTTGTGTCTGTTTGCACAAAATTGGAGCATCCTGCTCCACTGCTTTTCCAGGGAATGCTATCTCAGTCCGCTCAGTATCAGTTCTGTCTGCTTTGGGACACCCCATCCTCAGAGTGGCTTCATTTTATCACTCGTGCTGGGACATTTTCCTGCTGGGAAAGGCTGTCCTTAGGAGCAGAAGCTGTTACCTCATCAGAAAGGTGTGAGGTGGGCCCAGCTTTTGATCACTTTCTTAACTCAGACTCGATGTGAGCGCTGTGGCCATTCCACACCCAAAACACCAACGCATCCTGTCAAAGCCATCCCTTTCTCCTTCCTGCCATCCAAGCTGGAGATAAGCAATGGTGAGATGTCTGTCTGGCTGATGGAACCAGCAGCTTCTGGTCTAATCCACGCTGGGCTACAGCACAAGTGTCTACCAAGGACCACAGAGTAATATGTTTTATACAATACATGCTGGTGGGTAAATTTAGAGTTGACAAGTCCCTTCCACAATTGGAGGACTCAAGGACAGTCCTATCAGGTGGCAACTGGCTGGGGGAGTATTTATAATCCATTTGCTGACTGGAATTAATATGAATCTGTCATCCCTTGTGCCACTTGGGAAACCACGTAACCGAGGGCTGACGATGCCAATAGCTGTGGGAGATCTTTTTTGGCAATAGCTGAACGTGTTTTTCCCGACTGATTTCAGAAAAAGTTGTCAGTGAGATAAAGCACTGTCTGGATGCTCTGTTTTCTGAGCCCTGCAGACTTGGGGAAGCAGGACATTTGACACGGGCAGCAGATTGTGGTGTGGGGCAGCCGAGGCACAGCTGTGGGTCCGAGGAGCTGACAGCTGTCCGGGGAGCAAACTCGGGGCTTCTGGCACTGCAGGGCAGCATCTCCTGCTCCTGTGCTTTGAGCAGACAATGCTCTCTGGGGAGCAAACTCGGGGCTTCTGGCACTGCAGGGCAGCATCTCCTGCTCCTGTCTGCTTTGAGCAGGCGATGCTCTCTGGGGAGCAAACTCGGGGCTTCTGGCACTGCAGGGCAGCATCTCCTGCTCCTGTCTGCTTTGAGCAGGCGATGCTCTCTGGGGAGCAAACTCGGGGCTTCTGGCACCGCAGGGCAGCATCTCCTGCTCCTGTCTGCTTTGAGCAGGCGATGCTCTCTGGTGTCTGTGCCCAGACAGGAAACTGGGGCTGGCTGTTCTGATCGGTGGGATGCAGCCTGGGCAGCTTCTCCGAGGAAAGGAGGTCCTGGGCTCCTTTCTTTTCAGCTGGAGACACATATTCACTCAGTTTTCCATTTGTTCTGAGTGCCTCGATGGAGTTCCTTACCTTGACCATTTGACTTTTGTGCATGCTGAAAGCAGCTCTGAGTTTTATCCACAGGAGTTCCTTACGAATCCTTGCCCCCACAAACACCCAAATGCCCCCAACAGCTTCCCTTGGGAGAAACCAAAGCTTTGTGTCGAGGTTTCCTGACAAATAACACCCCTGGGTGAGCCTGGGTTGGTGTTTGTGCTCCAACATTTCCTCTGATGGAAAAGCTGCCTCGGGATGCGCTGTGGAGCAAATCCCAGCCTGGGCTGGGTGCTTAGGCCTTCTGCTCTAGTGGATGTCATAAATGACAGCAAAATTTGGGGCTCTTATGGTTGAAAGGAATTTTATAAAGTAAAAATTTCTCCTGGGTTTTGATGTTCATTTTTTGCATTTCATTATGTTCACAAAGGCAAAAAGAGTCCCTTCTTTTTTTCCTCTGCTTAGACACAAACCTCTTTCCTTGGAAGTATTGTTTAGTCAGATTTTATCTCCTAGCTATAAAAGTTAAAAATTAAAATTAATTAATTTCTATTATTAAATTATTTTATTATTTTTATTAAGTAAATTAAATTATATTAAAAAGAATTAAAATTAATTTATTAAAAATAAATTGAAAATCACACTATTTTTAATCCAGTGATAACAATCCTCCAAGACCAACCACCCAAATTTTAGACACAGAAAGGTGAGACCTTTAAGAAAAAATGCTTTATTCAGTGACTTTTCTGAGGAATAATGGGAGGCTAGGGATCCCTGTGGCTGTCCTGTGCCTGATCCCCTGGTGACCCCGAGCCTGGAGAGCCCAGCTCCCCCAGGCCATGGCTGTGCAGCTCCTTGCCCACCCCAGACGGACACGGCCAGGTTTCAGAGCTCCGTCACGCGGGACATTTGGAAAAAAGATCAGAAATCTGCCCTGAAGTTTCCAAGCAGGGAATTAGGTTTCATTTCCTATTTTCTGCCCCAGACTGGGTGGAACTGGGGCTGGGTGGTCACAGAGGATTTTTTTTCCCTCTGCTTGTGTGTGCACTGATGGCTGAGCTCAGGCACTGCAGTTCAGTTCTTAAAAGCTTCAGATGTCACTTGTGGAATGAGCAGAGGGAGAATTGTTCTTCCTTTAGGATAGTCATTCTAGACTCCCACACCCTCCTGAAATGGGAAGTTTTGCCCCCGAGACCTCTTTGCTTCTTGCAGATAGATTTTTATTCTATTTTTAAAGAGAATTTAACTGACTGTAATCGTGCCTGCCATATCTGAGGAGGATCTTGCATCTTACAGTTCCAAATGAGAGTTCCTAGAAGTTTTAAATGAGACTTCAGACAGGTTTGAAGGGCTTAGGGCAGGTAAATAAGTGGGGATAATATCCAGAATTTACCTTTTAGCCTGAGACTGCAGGGAAAGGGATGAGAATCTCTCTAGTTCAGCACATGGCAAGCACAGAGAAAAAATTGTACTGTAACCCACAGCTTGCTTCACACCAGATCTTTTCACTGTCTGAATTTGACTCCAAGCCCACGCACGTTTCAGAAGAGAACTATATTCTGCATCCCTAAATCACATGAACTGCTGGAAGTTGGCACAGGTTTGTCCCCAAACAGAAACCAGAGAAAAGGCTTCATTCCAGAAAATCTGTTTCCAGATGGCCATTTTGAGCAGAAGGAAAAGAAGAAAATGTTAAATGCTGCTCTGCTTTGAAGAGTGGTTCCATAAATGCAGCTTAATGCACAGTAATGCCATTGGCTGTTCCTTCCAAAGTAGTGTCAAGAGGGGGATGTGTGTAATTTATCAATGTGCCTGTCCCCTGAAATTAATGGAAAAGACAAATTTAAAGCCTTGGACTCTTAAATTCTTCATTATTGCATCTCCTTTTATTCTTTTCCTCTGTACAAACCCCATCACCATGTTCCACTGGCTCCTGCCTGGTTCACAGGCCCTGCTGCTCACCTCGGGTTTTTTCAGATATTTTGCTCTCCTGGTGTTTTTTCCTGGCATCACAGACAGGTCTGTAATTGCCTGGTTCCTCTCGTCCCCTGCTTTTGAGGACAGGCACTGCCGTTGCCCTTTGCCCGCCTGCTGTATCTCACCTGTCCCTCACAAGGTCACTAATGGCCGAGATAAACAGCCCACGAGCACCCGAGGATAAAATTCCTCATCCCTGGGCTGAGGCACAAAATCCCAGCCTGGCTGGGAAACCACTCACCCACGCAATAATGCTGGACTAATTCTCTTTTTTATTTTTCGGTCTTTCTCCTCAGGTTAAAATATTATCACGAAGTGATTTTGAAACACAAAATGTAAATATTTAATTCCAGCAATGCTTAATTTCTGTAAGAGAAGGTCATCAAATTCGCTATGAATTTGCACTGTGTTTTACCTTTGGTGGATCTATTTTCTCCTAAAACGTTCTTCAAATTCAGCCCCAAAACCTCAATATTAATTCATATTCCTCTTTCCAGGTGGTTCTGTCCCCACTCCAAATGGAACTGTCCCTGCTGTTGGGGTCTCTGGGGATGCTTTAGGTTAGGATGGGGTTGATTGTTCCCCTGTGCTCATTCCCCTGCAGATCCTGAGCCTCTTCCCTGCTCTGTGCAAGGCTGGGGCAGAGAGGGTTAAACCTCATCCAGAGGGGCTAAACGGAAAATCGGCAATGTTTAAATATCGATTAACCAGATTTTATAAAAACAAGCTGTTCTCCCCTGTGCCTGAGCCCCCTCACACCTGCGGGGGAGGGACAGAGCAGGGACCAGGCTCTGCTCCGCACCCGAGGGACAGAGCAGGGACCAGGCTGTGCTCCGGACCCGAGGGACAGAGCAGGGACCAGGCTCTGCTCAGCTCCCGAGGGACAGGGCAGGGACCAGGCTGTGCTCCGGACCCGAGGGACAGAGCAGGGACCAGGCTGTGCTCCGGACCCGAGGGACAGGGCAGGGACCAGGCTCTGCTCCGGACCCGAGGGACAGAGCAGGGACCAGGCTCTGCTCCAGACCCGAGGGACAGAGCAGGGACCAGGCTCTGCTCCGGACCCGAGGGACAGAGCAGGGACCAGGCTCTGCTCCGGTCCCCAGGGACAGAGCAGGGACCAGGCTGTGCTCCAGACCCCAGGGACAGAGCAGGGACCAGGCTCTGCTCCAGACCCCAGGGACAGAGCAGGGACCAGGCTCTGCTCCAGACCCCAGGGACAGAGCAGGGACCAGGCTGTGCTCCAGACCCCAGGGACAGAGCAGGGACCAGGCTCTGCTCCAGACCCCAGGGACAGAGCAGGGACCAGGCTCTGCTCCAGACCCCAGGGACAGAGCAGGGACCAGGCTCTGCTCCGGTCCCCAGGGACAGAGCAGGGACCAGGCTGTGCTCCGGACCCGAGGGACAGAGCAGGGACCAGGCTCTGCTCCGGACCCCAGGGACAGAGCAGGGGCTGAGCCCAGGGAGCTCCACCTGCACAGGAGGCACAAATCCTTCCCTGGGCAGTGCCCGAGCTGGAACAGAGACCAGAGAGAGGCTGGGGTCTCCTCCCTGGGGACATTCCAGAGCCACTCGGACACAGCCCTGTGCCCTGTGCCCTGGGCTGGAGCAGGGAGGTGGCACCAGGGACACTCTGAGGTCCCTTCAGCCTGACCCACGCTGGGATTCTGAGATCCCCGCGGGTTCGGCGGTGCTTCCCCAGCCCTTTCCCTTCCCATGTGCAGCGCAAGGTTGCCTTCAAGTGAGAGCAGAAAGGAACTGCAGGGAGGGAGGGATGGGGACTGAGGACATCAGGAACGACTGAACGTCCAGCTGCAGCTCTGGAGTTCACAGGACAAGAGAATTTGTGAATAAAAAAGGCACAGGAGCAACCCCCCACCCCGATAATTAGAGAATATGTCCATAATTTTGGTAATCCCGACCGGATTCTGTGGCCTGCACAACCCCCTGAGCTCAGAGGATTTATTTTCCTTTCCCAGTGCTGCGCAGAGATCTGAGCTATGGCTGAGTGGGAAAAGTTGGTGCTGCCAAAAGGAGTGGAAGCTTTGGCTTTGAGAGTCAACACTTGACACGGTGGCTGTTCTCACCCTCCTCTGGTTTTTCCTCAGCAGAAATAAGTTTTTATGTGCACCCTCTGCCTGACATGGAGGGGCAGATTCTCCCTGCAGTGTGCACAAGGATGAGCTTTGCTCTCCCTCCCAGCAGCATATTGTTCTGCTTTTCTTTTAATGGACAATTAAAAAAATTTGGTGTCTTAGTGACAGGTAATTTTGGTCCATTTGGATTATTTTTCTCCTAAAAAAATGTGACTAACTTCAGAACTAATGACCTGAGTGTAACTTCCCCGAAAAAAGCCACCTTAAATTTAATTTTTTTCCACTAAAAAAGTTCTCAGAATAATAACTCAGAGTTTACTTATAGTTAATAACAAGTTTCAACTGTTTCAGAGCCCACTATCCATTTTTTTGGAGGTTCTAAATTAATATTATTCCTGTTTTAAGTCCTTGCACCTCCTCTGCTGTTATCCTCAGAGTTGTATGAGAAGTCAGGATACTGACAGGAGAAAGCTGAGCTCCTCTCCAGAAGTGAGGAGACCAAACTAGGATTGTCATCAAACAAATTAAAAACCTGCAGCAAACACCTTGAAGTGCTCTCAGTCCTCTCCCCACCCTTCCCATGTCTGATGTCGCTTAAGCGTTTGGGAGATAGGAGAGTGTGGATGGTCTTTTGTCCTTCCTTCCCCTAAAATGTGGGAATTCTGACTGGGGAAAAGCATGTTAGATGCTGCAGGGCCATGTTAGACCTTTTAGGCTCTGGGCAAATGACATTTCTTTCCTTCCTGCCGTGGCTGTGGCTGTGCAGGACATGTCGGTGGCTCTGGAGGGCTGCACTTGGAGCCAACTCAAGCAGAGAATTCAGCAAATAACTCGGTTTTAATTGTGTGAAAAGCAGCCCAAGAGTGCTTTTCTGCAGGCAGGAGAAGGGCTGTGAGGGCAGAAGAGTTGAACAATAAAATACTGAATCCCACAAGCCATTCCCAAGTTCAGCTGCACTGGGGCTCGTCCGGGACACCAATGCCATAACTCCCCAGCCCTAATCTCATCTGTTTTGTGTTTTGCTCGGGGCTGTCACCGCAGGTCCTTCGGGTCCAGCCCTGTGCTCTGCTGCCTGCGGAAGGAGTTTTCCTCCCTCTTGCTGAAGATGGTGCTGCAGAATCGGGAATTGTGGCTCTGGAGAGGTGTGGGTGGGCATTGCTGCAGGGGGACAGGGCCTGCCATCCCAAAGCTGTCCCCATGGCTTCGAGGGGTGCAGGGGCTGCCGGCAGCACGGGGGGGGGACCCCTGGGGAACCCCAAAACCTCTGGGGAAGGCTGGGGGAAGCTTCTGTCCTTCCTTGCCAGGGAAAAGTGACTCGCAGGTGATCCTTCCCCTCCTGCCTGCTCACAGTGTGGGGAGTCAGGGCAGGGTGGGTGGGGATCCCTTACCCACCTTTGCCTTTTCTGCACAGGGTGGAGGCAGCTTTGGCTTGAGCCAAGGGGTTCAGATCACTGACACTGTCATCATTTAAATCAAGATATTTGTGTTTTGAACCCCAGTCCTGCCCCAGACTCGTGAGGGCTGTGGTTATTTTATTTCCTTGCAGTTTGCAGTCATTCTTCCTGGCTGATGTGCTCTGGGGAATCTCATGGCAGCAATTTAGGATATTGCTGCCCCCCAGATCCCCACCTTGTGTTCTTGTGGGACAGGACAAGCTGCACTTGCAGTTCTTCAGTCTGAAAACTCTTTTTCTTTTTTTTTTTCTTTTTTTTTTTTTTTTTTTTTTTTTTTTTTGGGTGGTGATAAACTGACCCTTGCCAATGGCTTAAGCTGATGTACCCAACTCCTCCCGAGATGGAGGCGTGGGTCCCACGGGGCAGGTTTTGCCCCAGCAGTGGTGACCCTCAGCAAGCCACAGCAAAATCCTGTAGGGATCCTAAACTGGGCTGCTGGGGCTGGCCAGAGGATGTAGGTCACAGCCCTAAATACAGCCCTTGCACTACATTTGTTCTGGGTTTGCCATACCTGCGCACATTCACTTTGTTCCACTTACCAAGTGTTTATTCTGATTTTTAGGAGGCTTTATTCCATAAGAGAATTATGCAGGACTTCTTTTTGTTTTATTTTATTTTTTTTTCCCTTCTTCTTTTTTTGGCACGACTTGGTTTTCCTTTGTGATTTATCACGAAATTTATCAGGATTGAAATGGGAATTCAGAAAATAAGTCATGAGAAGGAATTACTATCTAAATTAAGCTGTCCAATGTATCAACTGCAGATGAAAAATAAACTAAGTGTACAAAGGCCTGTTCTGTGTGTAAAGCTGAATTGTTGAGGTTATTTTTAAGTAGGGAGTGAAATGAAGTATTTTTGCTGCTCAAGGTCTTTACAGTTTTAGTACTAGCAGAATGTATTCTGAAAAAGCTTTTCATGGCTAGAAGTGGAAACTTTCGTCCTTTTCAATTCATTAATTAACACCTGAATGATAAAGTACCCAAATCAAACTTATTGAATAAATCAGAATTAACAATTCTGATTTTTTTCCCCATATTTGTAGTAAAACTTAATTTCCTCAAAACTCTGAGGTTTTTTTGTGTGTTCAGGTCATGGTCTGTGGCTTCCACCATTTCAGCAGTTTGACTTTCCTTTAAAACATCATCACATATAATTTGTGCAATTTTTCTCTGTAATGCAAAGGATTTCAAGAAATGATGGTATTAATTTGGATTCTATTTCTGATGTCATTTTAAATTCAAGCAGGTGAAACGGAAAACCCCAGAATTTAACAATTCAGTGTCCATCCCCACCAGGAGCCCCCACTGGCTGCCTATGGATAACCCAGCTGGGAGTTTCAGGCTGGCATTGGTTTTGTTGGCATTGTCCTTGCCTGGGGAGGATTTAATATTTTCATATTTCAAAAAATTTCATATTTCCTACTCTCACCCTCATGACTTTTGTTCCCGAAGCGCACAGCTCTAAGGGTTGTTGTGAGGGCTTTGGACTTTTTCCATCTGAGCCTAAAGGATTCTGCTTCCAAGCACTACCGGAGGTGTTTTCACAGTGCCCAGAGCTGCACCTGAGGCCCTGAGCACTGCTCTGAGTTAATTTTGTAAATTCAGGAATCCTGCTCGGCCTGCATCAGTGCCCAGGAGCTCCTGGAGGTCCAGGCGGATGTCTTGGGAAACAAACCCATATCAGCTGCCTCCTGACACCTGTATTTTGGCAACAAACCCTTCCAGCCCTGGCCAGGCACCGCTGCTGTGCTACGTGGCTGTGAGCAAGTCGCTCCTCGCCGCTCCTTTCATCCTCGCTGCGGCTGCTGCAGCGTCACCTCCTCGGCACAGGGACTCTTGCGCCATGTATTCACCTGGCTGTATTCACCTGGCTGTATTCACCTGGATGTATTTTCCTGGATGTGAGGAGGAGCAAGGGTAATAATCCCGTGGGCCGGAGCCAGCCGCAGCAGGTCTGACAGGTCCGGCTGGCCGAGTGTGGCACAGCATGTCCCTGCCGGACAGTGCTGGGCACCGAGTGGGGCAGTGCCCACAGCTCCTTCCTGCCCAAAATCTGGAAATGGAGTAGGACAAGGCAAGCAGAAAATTGGTGGATGGGTGCAGGGATGGCAGGATGTGGTGGCAGTGGACACAAAGGTGTCAGTGTCCTGGCTGTCCCTTCTCACTGGACAGGGACGTCCCTCGGCTCTGGGGACAGTGTTGCTCTGATTTTCTGATATTCTTGGAGATTCGCAGAAGCTCGCAGGGAAGTCAGGCAGGCAGCACGCAAGATGGCGAAAAGAGAAACTTTATTTACAAGAACTTCTTTATATATTCATTGATAGTCTAATAATTATTGGTCTATAGTTATTCCACCCCCTATAACGATTGGTTACAACGCTGAAGTGTCCAGTACCAAAACAAAGAGATTAGAAAGCACAAGAATGCAACTTATCTCTATTCTCCATGAGAAAGAAGAGAAAGATTTTAAAACAGTGCAACTACAGGGCAGTTTTAGGGACCAGAGCAGCGTCCCTTCTGCGCTGTGCTGTGCGCACAGCCTCAGCCTCATTAGCAGCTCATTAGTAGTCAGTGGAGGGGTAATGTCTCCGGAGTAATTTCTTTACTCCCTGCGCCTTCCACATCATCCCGGTCTCTCCTTGCAGGAGATGGATGTCCTCAGGGAAGGGTCGAGCTGAGTTTGCTCTTGAAACACACCCACAGTGAGCAATTTGTGCCGTCAGCTCCACTCTCTCGAAACCCCTGTAAGAGGGAATTGTGGAGCAGCTCAGAGTCCCCATTTGCCTTCTCATCTTTCCACATCTTCTCTGTTCCTCCCCTTTCTGCTCTGTCTGTTCTTACGCTTTCCATTTGTTCCTTTCTCCCCCCTTTCTTCCTCATTTTTTCCCTCTCTCCTTTCTGCCCCTTCCCTTCCTCTCTCGCTCTGCTGCTGGATATTCTGAGCAGTGACAGAGCTGGAATCCAGGCAGATAACAGCACTGCCATGAGAATCAGCCTGCTCAGCCACAATTAGCCCTGCTGCTATCTTTCACCTGGGCAGAGCTGCCTTATCATTGCTTCTTCTTGGAAAATGAAGGGTCACAGATACGGATCGCAGATAGCATGACTCTGGCATTTCCCTCTGCTTTTCGTGTTGCTGGAATCTCTTTTTGGCTCCCTGCTCGCCACGATTAGTTTTGCATCTCTCTGGTTCAGCTGTGCTGCTGTCAGATGGAAAGCAGGCACAGGAGCTGGAGCAGAGACCCCGGGAAAATCCACCTGGAGTGAGCGACAGCACAGCCAGGAAGGTCCTGGAGTTCAAAGGCAGAAATAAAATAACACAGCAGTGCTCTTGGGCCTCTTTCTGCCAAATCATTGCCCTGTCTTTGGGAACTGTTGAGGGGCACGAGGCAGAGGCAGCAGGGATTGTTCTGTGGGGCTGATCTGCAGAGCAGGGGTTGTTCTGTGGGGCTGATCCATGGGGCAGGGATTGTTCCTGTGGGGCTGATCCATGAGCAGGGATTGTTCTGTGGGGCTGATCCATGAGCAGGGATTGTTCTGTGGGGCTGATCCATAGAGCAGGGGTTGTTCTGTGGGGCTGATCCATGGAGCAGGGGTTGTTCTGTGGGGCTGATCCATGGAGCAGGGGTTGTTCTGTGGGGCTGATCCATGGAGCAGGGGTTGTTCTGTGGGGCTGATCACACCCACCCTGCTGCTGGCTGACTGTGCAATTCCTCACTGGGGATACGGAGATGTTGGCGAATGCTCCCAAAAACTTTTTCCCCACCCTGGATGGCTGTGCAATTCCTCACTGGGGATATGGAGATGTTGGCAAGTGCTCCCACAATTTTTTCCCCACCCTGGATGGGCTTTAGCATCTCCTTCTAAAGCCTGGAGACAGTGGGGCTGTCCTTCCTGGCCTGTGTTTTGGTGGCAATTTCACCTCTCTGATAAAGAGAAACCAGAGCCAGCTTCGTGCTGGCTTTTTGTGGGTCGCAAGATTGCAGTCAGGGTAATTTTTGATTTATCCCATCCCCAGCAGCAGACTGGGGGCACCACCCCTCCTGTGACATCCAGGAGGGTCCCTGGGTCTGGCCCCGTGGTTTTCCTGCCGCAGGAGCAAACCGTGAGCGTGGGGTGTGTGTCCTTGGGCGTATTGGAGCCGTGATTGTGCAAGCCTTACTACGAGTGACCCGAGCTGCAGCTGCACCCGTGGCACTGCCGAGGCTGCCAGGGCCTCGTGCAGGGCTGGGGCATCTCCTGGACTGAGCTGACCCTGCCTTTCATGTGCCGTGCTCTGTGCGTCACCGCCGTGCTGCTCCAGCCGTGGGCACACGCCGTGCCTGCCCCAGAGCCACCGCCCTGGAAAAGCCCTCCTTTTCCTGCTGGTGCTGCTCCAAAGCCAGCCCTCGGTGGCAGCACCTGGTTTTGTGACACCTGAATGGTTTTAAGTTGGCTAATTTTCTCATTCTGGGGAGAATTGCTAAGATAGAATACTCATGTTTTTCGTTTGGAGATAAGGGCGAGTGTTGCATTGGGGACTGAGATTTGTTTTTCCTATAAAGCCTGAGCTTCCCACTGCAGCCTCTGCCCTCTCTGTCCTCGTGCTGGCAGAGAACACGATCCTCCTGTGAGCTGCCCACAACCCTTCGTCCCGACAGAAGAAAACATAGGTGAATCGCCAGAGGAATGCGAATCCAATAAATTGCAACATTTGGATGTTTGTCTGACCTTCGGTGTTTACAAGGTTGGCTGGCAGTGGCACGAGACAGAGGGTTTGACCAACTTGTTGGTCAATTGGGCTGAAATGCTGTTCTTGTCTCTGGTCAGTCTGGCAGTGCCCTAAGAACAGCTTGTTCCAAGCAAGCTCCTAAATGAGTTTATCTGCTGAAATGGCATCATCACGTGTTCTCTCCACTGTCTCTGGTCCTTTCTCACTCCACCCTTTCAGGTTTTTGATTTCTATGCTGTTGCTCAGCATAATTGCTATATTTTCCCAAATATATAGTGTCATCCTGCTACCATTTTCCTCGGGGAGGTATTGTTGTCTTTCTTCCTTTGAAGAGAGGGCCTGACCTTTTTTCCAGGCTGTGATAAAGCTGTGATATGTGACCAGCAGAAGGAAAGTGTAGGATGGCCAGAATTCAAGCAGTGTGGTATATAATGTCAAAAACCCTAGTAAACTTTACTGCAGATTTTTAAAAGCAGTATTCATGTCTTGTCTTTGTCACACTTACAGTGTCATGGAATTCTGGATTCTGTGGAAAAGCACTATGGATTTCCTGCTTTTCCATGGTTTGCAAATGGTCTGTGCTTAGGCAGTGCTGCATGAAAACCCCGTGCCTCAGATCAGGCATTTCTGAATGTGGGAAGTTTGAGAACAGATTATTTTCAGCCTCATCTATTTTCTGGTTTTGACAAGACTGTCCCTGATAAGCCTATGGAGTCAGGAAAGCTTCAGTGCTTCCCATCTCCAGCAAAAGCCTGTTCCTAGTGTCCTGCTGTCATCAATGAGTTGTTTTATCAGAGGTTTTGATGAACCAAAGATTGGATCTTTAATTGTTATCCCAGTCCTGGACTGCTGGCTGTGGTCAGCTTTCCCCAGCCCATGTCCCACCCAGGGCCACAGAGCACATCTCCTTTTCCAGGAATCTGCAGGGTCAGCTGCTGCTGCCGTGGGCTGCCAGGACCCTCGGAGTCCTTTTGTGCTGCAGAGCCTCCCTGGGCACCCCCTGCCCCCCTGAGCCATCCTGGCTGCTTTCAATCCCTCTTTCTGTGCAGGCTAAATCACTTTTAATGGCCTTCTGCAGACTCATCATCAGTTCGTGGCAGCTTTTGGGTCAGCAAGTGTAGGTGGGAGAAAACAGCGTAATTCCTGTCATTGCTGCTGCAAAGCATCTTGTGCAGGGAGTTAAAGCTGAGTGCCCAGGCAGGCACTATTTCCTTTTCTGCATGGGGAGGCAAAGGGCAATGTTTCCTTCTACCAACTGAATCTTTTTTTGGCCATGGCTCTCTCCTGTGGTACACGGATCAGTAGCCCCAAGGTTGGGACTTGCTGACAGCCAGGAGCTACTGCAATCATAAATAATAATAATATTTTACAGAAGGCTCCAAGCATGTGCACTGCATTGCTCTGCAAACTGATTTTGTAGTGACTTGGTTTCATGTCAGTTTAGCAAAATGCTGAATGTGCATAGTTCCTCTTCATTTTATCTTAAAATAGGACATCTAAATAAGGAGCTCTGTAGGCCTTTCCCAGTCTCTCCTGGCTGTCAGCTTTCACTGAGCTTCCCCACACCTCCCACTGCATTTTTCTCCAGGGTAGGAAGAGACTCTGCAATGTAAGTGGGATTATTCATGGGTGACAAATGTAGCCCGGTGTGACTGTGGGATATAGAAAAGCAGCTACAAACTGCAGAAAATCTGAGAAATGGAAGCAGCGTTTATAGAAGCGATTTCGTGCCATAATGTCTCAGATAGCACAGGGCCGATCCTGCGCTGTGTTCAAATGCAGCCTGGTTTTAGATTTTCCATGAGCTGCTGTTTCCAGTGACACCAGGGAAGCTGGTGTTGCCTGTGCCACGGGGGCATTTTGTTCCTGCACTCTGCCAGCCCTGGTTTCAACCCTGCCGAGGTTCCTCTTGCAGAGCCACCTCAGGGTTGGTGTCTGTGGTGTCACCAGAGCCACTGAGATGCATGGCAGCACATCCAGCACCCTGGCTCCAGTGGCACTGCCCCTGGGGCACTTTCTTCCAGCAGAATACCTTAAAAAAGCCTCCATCTACACGGAGAACCTCACAGCAGACTCTCCAAAAAGCGACTTCTTACTTGAAAAGGATTTCTAAATAAACTCCGAGCCACGTTTTTATAGGGAAGGATGGTATTTGCAGAAAAGGTCAAGGCTGTAACAGGCAGTATTCTCGGAGATAGGAATTCTCAGCCCCTGCAGCTTCCCATAATTTGACATGTCTTTCAACCCTCGAGTCCCCATTTCACATTCACAATCAAGAAAGACATGAGGTTTTCATTTCAAAACTCAACGCTCCCCTGGCTGGGAGGCTTTTCCCCTACAGAGAAGGTGCAGGAACAGAAATGGTTAGGATTTCACTAATTATAAGGTTGTGCTTAGCCCCAGCCCTGTGCCAGGACCTGTTGGAGCTGGTGCTGCAGGACCAGACCTGGGGAGGACCTTGTGAGGCACCAGAGGAGCTCCTCTGGGGGGTCCATTGCCCCCTGGCATCCATCCCCTCCCCATGGCTCACTTTGGGCTGGGCAGCTGCCCGGGGTGGCTCAGGCTTTGCTCAGGGCTGGAGCTGTGCTGAACTCGTCCCTGGGGGAACAGGCAGCGATTTGTGCCTCGAGCAGGTGTGAGAGAAGCCTTTCCTGCGAGAGTCTCCGAGGGGAGCATGGAAACACGAGCATAACTAGCAGTGAAAACTGAGTGGGATTTGTGTTTCTGGTGAGATGTCAGGAAATAGCTCTAAAAATGCTCTGCTGAGAGGCTTCCCAGCAAGCTTTTAACTATTCCCTCACCTGGGAAGATCGCTGGGATGAATTCCTCCGGCGTGACGCAGCACGGAGCTGCTCTGGAGCTGCCTCTTGGCATCTCCAGGCGAGGGAGGAGAGCGAAGGGCAGTACCTGGGAACCTGGGAAGAGCAGGCAGAGCTCTGCTGGCAGCAGCTCTGACTCAGCTCACCGTGTGGGCTGACATATGTAAATTGCCATATACATTTGTAAATGTTTTGGTATGCCTGAGCAAGCCAATAGCTGGGATTAATTTTGTTCTTTTTGGGAGGCAAGACGGGGAGCCCGTCAAGGGAATAACTCCAAATGGACCACATGGATGGATCCTGGTGGGGTTTGTTCAGCTGGCTGGGACCTGAGTGTGGATGGCAGTCTGAATTTTCTGGATTTGATTTTCCTCACCTCGCTTGTAAAGTGGCTCGGAGCAAATTGAACTAAGATCACTCCAGCCTCGGAGCAGACTTGTAGCTGGTATTAAACATATTTTAGTGGGTTGTGCAATGCAGAATCGCTGCTCCGCAGTCTGTTTTAGTGTTTCTTTTTCTCCCTGTGCTTCTGCACTTTTTAATGTCAGCACTCTGTGACTGACTGTGCTATTTTGTGAGACGTGATGCCCTAAGGGGAGCTGGGGGTCATTTCTCCATCCGAAACGTTTGCCACTTTTGGGAGCAGAATGCAGGCTCACCATTTTACACATTAGGAGATGAAAAATCACTTTTTTTTTTTTTTTTTTTTGGCTGAAATTATGAGGAGGATGGTAGAGGCAGAATGCAGCTCCCTCAGCTGCATCACAGCCATGGTGAGGAGCAGCTCCTGCAGGAAAAATGCACTGGGATGGCGAATGCCAAGGAATGGTCGAGCACAAGCAATTCCTTGGCTGCAGCCTGAGTGCAGCTTGGTCTGAGCTCACATCCCAGCGAAGCCTTCACAGCTCTGCTGGCAGGAGGCACCTCCCGTTGGTGTTTGACAGTCCATGACAGGATTATAAAGAGCTGCTGCACCTACAGGCAGAGAAATGCTACAGGTCCTACATTGCTGCAAATCACATTTAGGCTTGTGAAGCCCATCTCATGCAAAGGCTTCAACTGGATTAGTTATTTTTAAACCCCACAGAAGGAGTGTTAAAAATGTGCTTTTTCATGCAAGCAGCCTAAAAAAAAAAAAAAAAAAAAAAAAAAAAAAATCTGTGCTTTATGTTCTGAGGTGCTTTCTCATAATTTCCCAATCCCTTTGCTGCCTACACCCCGACACTGTATGAAAATTACTTTGGAGACAACACAAAGGGCTGATTTTGCAGCTTGCTTTTTGTAAACCTTAGGATTTTGCTTTTCTCCTTCGCTGAAACTTCAGTAAACATCTAAGATTTTGATATCTGATTTAAGGGAGAATTACAGCTCCTGTGACACCCCTGCACAGAGCCACTTGCTGGTAGTTTTTGACAATTATTAATATCTGGCAGCAGGGAGCCAAATGGACATCCTCTGGTTTTAAGGTGAAATCTTGAAGGGACAACTCTTGCTGTCACAGGAACCGAGTCTCTCCTGCAGGCAGGACAAACCTTATCAGTTCTTGCAGCTTGTAGGAAGGGCTGCTGCTGGATTTTCACGGCTCTGGCTGCAGTCCAGCCTGGGGCTGTGGGGGCTGCCCACGCCGTGCCCACGGCAGGTGCTGTGGTCAGCCACTCATGCCCTCCCTGGCTCCTGTGGGATGCACTTAGGGATGCTGGGCTGTGCCTGGCTGAGCAGTGTGCCAGATCTCGGGGGTTTGGGAGCTCAGGATGCTCAGGGCAGTGAGGAGAGCCCCAGCAGCTGCACCCCCTGCCCCTCCCGACCCCAAACCTCATCTGGAGCAGATCAGGCGGCTCTGAGAAGCTGCAGTGATCCAAATCCACAGCTCCTGCTAAGGGAGAACCTCCTGAGGGGGCTTTGAGCTTGGGAAGGCCACGAGTCTCTCTGCTCTGATTTTCATCCTTGAGCTGATCCCTGGTGTCCCTCCCTGCCTCAAACCAAGCTCCAGGTCTGCAGCCAACCGAGGTGTCCCTCTCCTGGGGAATGACACACCGGGGGGGGACAGCTCTGTGCCTGCTCCAGAGCAAGGCTTGGCTCTGTCCCCATGCCCTGCCCCTGCCAGGACACCTCTGTCAGAGCCAAATTCCCTCTGCCCCCTTGGCTGCCACCGCTGGCTCAGCTTCACAGGGCTTTTCCTGCCCCCTTATCTCACAGCAGCTGAAATTCCAGCTAAACAAAACCCAGCCACAGGCTTATTCAAAACATTTATTAGTGTTTAAGGAAAATAATAGTGTGTGAAAGGTACAGAGCTTTGTCTAAAGCCATATGCATTTTCTTTATTTACAAGCTTATTTGGCTGCAAATTCTACACGAGATAAAACTAGTATGTTTTTCTCCCAGAGATTTGGAATTAAGGACAGTTTGTCTTTTATTTTTATTTATTTACTTTATTTTTTTTTTCTCCTTTTAGTTCAGCACTGTAAGTTAGGACAGCATTTTCCAGGGTTTACTGCTATCTTTTTCCTGTAGGCGTTTTGCTTCTCTCGCAGTATTTTCATTCCAGAACAAGGCTCATTCCAGATGCAAAGCATAAAGGAAACATTCATACCTTGGCTTTTAAGCTAAACCTCCTTCATGAACAGCAAGTTCATAAGGAATGTTAATTAAAGCATCATACAGTATCTAAATGGATTTTTTTTTTTTATAAAGAATTAAGGCTATGTAAGATGTCACAATAAAATAATCTCAGGTAAAACGCACCTTATCCGTTAGGTATGAAAGAAAGGTTTAACAATAAATAAATGATTTATGCTGTCAATAACATTATGGAACTGTATAAAACTATATTTACGCAGCTTTAAACATAAAAAAAACCATACTAGTGGCATGAATATATACAACACAGGTCATGACATACGTTTAAATTATCATAGCCAGCAGTGTTCTTTTTTTTAAATGGGGACACTATAATAAATAGAAATGTTAAATATTTACAATAATAGCATATGTGGAATCAGTAGATGAACACATAAAATCTTCACACACAGAGGAAAAAAAAAATGATGCCTTATACAAAAATCCCTCCCACCCACAGCTTGTCCCCCCCTCCCCAATTTTCATTGACTAAACAAGGGGAATATAGAATTTTCCCCACAGAACCAATGAATACAAATAAAACTGTATGCATGCTGAGGTGATATGTTGACTGAGACATTCAAAGATGTAGGTCTCTGTTTGGTTCCCATTGATGAATCAAGACCTCTAATGACAGAGGGATCTTATTTTAGTTCAATGCAAGAACATTGGTAGCAAGTTGTTGTTTCTGGTTTGCGTTCGCTTTTTTTTACTGCTTTTTTTTTTTTTTTTTGTGCTAAAATGCTTGGATTGTCTTTTTGGTTTGAGCTTGTTCTTCGTGGTGGTTCTGTGCCACCGAGGGGGAGAGGACACTTGCAGGGAACCCACGGAGGCACACGCCAGAAACCTTCTTAGGGTACCACCAGCAGGTTTTTGGAGCAGAGGAGGTGGCAAAGAGAGGCAGAGCCAAACCAAGCTGCTCTGTGGGACAGCCTGGGTGCCCCGGGGGTGGCAGAGCTGTCACCAGCCCAGTGGGGCAGATGCCACACTCGCTGCACCATCACCATTGTCTCTGCTGCTCCAGCACCTGGCCTGATCCCAGCTCTTCCCACTTAAACCAAACGAAAATTTCACCACAGAATTTTGCTAAAATCGGGGCAGGATCAAGGCCACGTCTTTGAGCAAAGACCTGGTGATCACAGAGACACCTTTTCAACTCAACTGTCCCCTCTTGCCTCCTACGCGGGTGCTATTTAAAGCAGTGCCTCCAAGTTCTGCGGGTGGATCCCTGCATTAAACCCTGACTGTAGCTATTAGGAGCCGTGCTCACTTAGCAGGAACTGAAATCTGAGTTGGAAATTGTAGCCAAATTCCAACACCCTCTCCTGTTTATGCAGCTCCTTCCCACCATGCGGCAAGACGTACGTTAGTTCACTGGGTACGTTCTGTCTCTGCTGAACTGCCTTCCTGCCCCCACAGCTTTCCTCCCCAACTTTCTAAATGAGAAGGCTCCAATCCCCAGCGTGATTCCCACTTGCTGAGAAAACTCAACTCTTTTCTCTAGAGGAAGCTGAGAGCTCACCCTTCTGTCCCTGTGGGTGCTGTAGCCTCCACTTCCAGTACAATATCTGGGAATATAGGATTGCAGAGCTGCAACCTGAGAATTACAATTGCATAGGGGGTAGGAGAGGCCAAAACACCTCATTCACACTTGAAACTGCTTAAAGACAATAAGCTCTTGACACTCTTCACCTTTACTGACTCGTTCTGTGGAGATTGGTCGTCGTTACCTGCACAATAATTAAAAAAACCCAAGTCAATCCCCTCTCCTTGTCTTTGGCATTTGGATAAACCAAGCTAGAGGCAGGTTAGAGTGGGGCTCCACATCCCAGCAAACCACACCACGCTACTGCTAAGGAGAGACAGGCTTCTGATGGGCCTTCAGTGCAGCCCTAAGAACTAAATATATGGGGATTTATAGGGTCCTTTGCTGTCTGAGCCCACACCTGCCCCTCTAGGCTTGGGCTGGAAGGGTGGAAGACCTGTATCACTGAGGGGGCAGATGTCAGCAGAGAGTATGCACAGGGTTTTCAGAGGTCCATGAGAACTCTTTTGGGGGTCCTCCACCCTGTGCAAGTGTTAACAGTCACATTGCCTTGTCTGGAAGCTGATTTCTCGCCTTGGAAGTGACTGGGCATGGTTCTGTGATTAGCAAGTGTCAAGTTCTGCAGTGGTTAAAAACAAACGGGGCACTTAAAACCAGGCAGCGTCACCCAAGTGGGAACAATGGCTCAGAAGTTACTTCAGAGAAAGTGGTGGAGCTCCAGACCACACGGTTCCTGTGCCAGAGACGGGGCAGCTCCTTCATTAGAGAGCTTCACATAGAGAGCCTTGAGCTCTCGCGTTCTCAGCCACAGGCAGAAACCAAATCCCCCTGGAATTCAGCCATCTGCTGTAAGGCTGTGCCCTAAACCTTTGGAGGTGCTAAGCCACAAGCAGCCACATGTAGTCTGGCAGAGCCCGCTTGGAACCTTCTCCCCTGCCAAGGAGACCAAAGGGAAAAAAAAAACCAACAAACCAAACAAAATAAAAACCAGAACAAAACCAAACCCCAAAACCAACCCAACAACCCCCAAACGAGATCCTAAATTTCAGATGATGTCCGTTTCATAAAAAAAAAAGGGGAAAAGAATTTAGTTGGAGACATTTTGCCACCCGAGTGCCGAGTTTGCTGGATCGATAACCCATTGCCACTGCTCTCCCTTTGCTACTATATACACTGATGCCGAGGTCCATAGATATCTTGCAATGCCCTGTGCTTGACCTCTGAATGGGAAATGCTTTGGAATGTCCATAGACGGGAGGATGGAACTCAAGGGAGGAGGTTTCCGGGGGAGGGCAGGGGGGAAGGAAGGGGGAGCTGGTGCCTTTTTTCACCTCCGGATGTCGGAGAAGTCGGACAGTTCGTCTGCCCGGTCCAGGATGCCGTGGGCCCCCTTGGGAGCGTGGCCCCCAGCCTTGACCCGGGCGTTGGAGTGGCCCTTGGTACCTCTCTCTCCCTTGGCTGCCCGCGAGCTCTCCCTGTGCTCGGGCTCGGCGTGGGCCACCATGTCCCCACGGCCAGCGCCGGCCCTGCTGCCTTCCCCCGCCTTCTTCTCGGCTCCCAGGACGGCGTCTCCGTGCACGGCTGAGGTGCAGAAGCTCAGGATGGAGCAGAGACTTCCCCAGTTCTGTTCACACTGGGCCTGGACGCTTCTGGTTATTGCCTTTTTCACCTCCTCGCCGCAGGTGAGCAGGATGTTCACCAGGTCAACGTAAGGCCTGCAGGGAAAGGGAACAGCGAGAGGAGAGTCAAAAACCATGCCAGAGAATCGGTGAAGAACCTCCCTGAGCACAGCAAGCCCAGTGGTGTGAGCCCCTGACTCAGCAGCAATTCTGCACCATGTTAATGATGCAAAATGCCACCTTCTGATAAGCCATCTGGCTGCAGGAAATGCACAGTGGCATCCTGGCCAAGCCTCTCTGCACTGATCCTGCTTGCTCTCCCCCTGGAGATACTCTGGGAGAACTGGAATGTTCAGAGGAACAGATGAGGTCCTGCTTGGCAAGTGGAAGAACTGCTGTCTCACACTTCCTGCCTCCAACTCTTTCCAGAGCCTTCCATCTTTATGACTCAGGATACACAGCAAAGGACACTTGCTCCTGTCCAGGGCCACCAGCTCCATCAAACAGCTCTGCCTCTGGGTGAGTGGCAGGTACAGAGCATTCCCCAACCACCAGCCGGCACGAGGGAGGCATTTCCTCACCTCTTTGAAAGCAACAGATCCTCAGCTAGAGACTCTCTGGCTTTCCTCATCATCTCGGCAGTGCTGGGTGTTGGTCTCCACCACAGGCAAGACCCTCTTTAGACTCGGGATCTGCCTGAACAGAGCTCAGACACACAGAATCCACTTGGGTGGCACTTTTTCTTCCCACACCAAGTTTTATTTTCTTCGTTTCCTTACAGAGTGGAGCAGAGCTTTCAGTATCTACCTTTTCCCAGCCAAACTAGACCTCGAAACATGTCATGGCTCAATCCCCTCTGTGCTTCCCACCCACCCCTGAGTGTCCCCAAGGCACCAGCAGCTCCAGCAGCACAAGCACTTCGGCTTCTCAGCCCCAGGTCACCGAGTGCAGCAATTTTAAAATAGTTGTGGTCACAAGTTTTGTGGGTCAATATTGATGTTGTCTATTGACACAACTGCTCAGCTGCTCACAGGCCCAGAAGGACGTGCTTAAAAATCTTCCACGGCGGGAACCATCCACAGCACAAGTGGAAAACTGCCCAGGGTCAGCAGTCGTGGCTGTGTGGGGGTGCACCTTCTGGGCCCCCATCCACCAGCTCTCGTGGCTGTGGACAAGCCTCAATCTCTTGTTATTAAGTCAGAAGAAACTAGGAAAACCAACAGATTATGATCAGTGAGTGTCTGACATTGCCCAACTGCTTAAACTCATTCTGACTCGCTAATCTTGGAGAGCCACCTATCCCCCCTATCTCGAAATATTTCCCATGGTTGGATTGTTCCTGCTGCTCAAAAAAAAAAAAAAAAAAAGTTACTTGGAATGCAGCAGGGCCCAATCTGCCAAGGCCTGTCACCACTTCCACCATGGCAAATCAGCCTGACCCCCACAGCTGACTCAGGAGGAGGCTTCGCTGCCCGACCGCGTTCCGAACACTCATCGGGAGAGAACAGCCAGAGCAAAACAGAGCATGAGCCTGAGAGCTGCCACTTGCTCCTCTGCTCTTAGGTTTTTGTTTTAAATGTAAAATAGGAGATAAGAGAGGGCTGAGCACGTTGCATACAAAGTGATCCAGCAAAAGGATATTAAAAAAAAAAAAACCCCAAGAAATGAGTTCTTGAAATTGGGCATAACCTTTGGAGAAATCTTCGTAAGAAAAAAGGTCGCTGGTATGACTAAAAAGTGGCTCAGCTGCCAAATATTTCAGGTATTCAGAGCCCGCCAGAGCCCTGCGGATTAATACTGGCCCATTTCTCCTTGTCTGTTTTACTTTCTGCATTTCAGCTGGCCTGACCAGAGTACCTGAACTGAGCACAAGGCTGCAAGTCAGCAGACGTGATTTTATTTCCAGCTCTGCCACACTTGCCTATTGATCTCGAACAAGTTCCTTAGTTCAAGAGCTTCAGAGATGGCCTCTAAATTTAGGGGAGGGGAGGAGGCTGGCTGGTTCTATTTGGGGAGTCCCACACAGGAGAGCCGAGCTCCGACTCTGGGAGATGCTGGAGTGTAGGAAGCGCTAAATGAGCTCATGCAAATTATAGGTGTTCAGCTGAATGACCCTCTCTTCTCGAGCCAACAACCCCCCAGTTCAGCTCCCCAGAAATAAGCAGCTGCCTCTGAGCATTCCTGCTTGAGCCTGTCCATAAAACAAGGATAACTCACTGCTCTCTGGACAGGCTTTTGGCTCGTGCAGTTCTTTTCATCCCCAAATGATGGGGGGGTTAATTGGAGCCAAGTGCCCAATTTATAGCTGCTGACACAGCCCAGGCAGTGCCCAGAGAGGTGCTGCTGGGCAGGATGGAGCCCTGCTCCCAGCCCAGGATGCTGCCCATGGCCCTGGGCACAGCAGCTCTGCCCCCAGCCCTGCCTTTGATTCCAGCCTTGGGAATATCCAGGGAAAGGGCCTTGCTTTCAGGCCACCATGTTCAGCATAGGATTTATGTGAGTGAACTGGCACTGAAGAATCTTTCTGCAGCTGAAGTATTAGTGGGGGGTGGTTTTCAACACTAAAGGAACCAGAGCACAGCTCCTCCGGATAGTGAGGAAGAGGCAAGGCTAAAATTCCCAAAGAAGTGATTCTGTAAAAAAAATTTTGTCCATCACCACTGCTGGGATTGGGAGTTTCTGTGCTAATATCAAGGCACAGAGGTGTGGTAGGAAGATGCTCTAAGGTTAAGCCTGATGCCAGGCTGTGGCTCAGCCTTCTTGTTTTGGGAGTGAGACGTTCACCTGCAAGAAAAACAGGCTCTGATTTTTGCATTTGTGCACAAAGAGTCAGTACAAACAGCTTGTGCTTGGTTTGTTGCTGTCATGTAGCAGCTTTGATCAATTCCAAACAGGATTTGTGCCTGCCATTCCTTGGAGGACAGCTGTGCTCCCAGTCACAGGAATGAAGTCCTCAAAAATCTGACTTGTGCCTTCATTTTGTACAACCCCATGTTTTATTAAAAACCATCTGAGATTAATAAAGAAGAGATGAATGGGAGATTACCTGGGGGACTGCAGCTCTTTCAGGGACAATTAATTACAAGACATTTCAAAGTATGTATTTAAAGAAGAAATTATCATCTTGCTGACAACTTTGCATAAACCTTCTTCCCCCTTCTCTAGCTGTCACCTCCAACAGGATACTGGGGTCAAAGTGATGCCTTTGAGCTCAGAAAGCAAAAAAAAAAAAAATCCATTGTGAGATGCTTCTGGAAATGGCAGACACTGATGGTGTATTTGCCAGAGCAATTAGGGCACTGGCAGCTCCAACTCCCACCCACTTCACCTCCTTCCACAGCCACATCTCACCCTCTGTGCACAAACTTCAAGGGGCCCTGCGAGGAAAGCTTTCCCTCGGTGCTGTACATGGGAAAACAAGAGGTGCTTAAGGCCAGAAGGAGGTGAAACAGCTCTCGGGCAGATGCACAGCCCATTGGCACTCCTGGAAGGAGCTCCCACGCTCTGACTGCACCAGCACGGAGGCACTTACTCATGCTGCAGCAGGTCTTTGAAGTGAATCATCTCCACAATGACCTGGACATTCTCCTTGGCAGCAGAGCAGAGGTCATGCTTCAGGTAGCACTCCCGCTGTAACTGGAACACCATCTCTTTAATGGCAGGGCACTTACGGCTGATGCAGCTGAATTTATGCCTCAAGGCATGAGCCTTACACTTCAGAGCGTCTTTAATGAAGGATTTTCCCTGAGAAGGAAAGAAATGGAGTAGGTCTGTATTTTTGTCCATTAAGCACAGCAGCTGATTTATGCCCAGCCAGCTGCTTCTCTGCAGGACAATGTCAAGGGTTATTACAGTGCTAAGGATATCACTTAATGGCTTTCCCCTTCTTCTCTGTTTCTCTGCCTTTAAAGACCATGCCAAGTTACCCAGCTTTGCTCTCCCAGTGAACCTGAAACACCCAGGGCTTCCTCACTGCTGCTCTGAGGTTTCCTCTGCCCCAACAGCTCAATGCCCAACAAAGGAAAGAGCAAAAGTGAGCACCTTGAAGTAATTCAGGGCTGGAGTTACTGGATTAATTTGCTTCCAGGGTGGCAGAATACAGAAAGGAGAGGGCATCCTGCCATGGCTGAGCTGCTCAGGACCACAGGCAGATACCCATTCAATAACTGCAGGGTTTTTTTTTTTTTTTTTTTTTTTTTTTTCCATTTTAAAATTAGTTTACAAACTCATAGACATGTATGCACAATCTGTATGCACCTGCTCTATTCCCCAGCTATCAGTATTTTCTTCCGCAGAGAGGGAGTCAAATCAGCAATAATAATAATAATAATAATAATAACAACCCTACTGTATCTTCATGTCTGTTGTGAGAAATTCCAAGTGAGATTAAGAAACTTAAGAAGCTAAAAAAGTAAGGTGGAGAAGAGCTGCTTTAGCAGCACCTCTTTAACCAGTGTTTGGGATTCCTTCATTCAGCTGCTTGGTGGGCATCAAACTCACCCCTTCCTTTCCTCTTTTATGAGACTCTGCAGCTGCAGCTTTGCTCAGACTCCCTTTACTTTACTGAGCCATGGAAGCCTCCCGCACTGCCTCCACCTCTCACCAGCCTCCGATTCTTTCACAAAGGTGCTCCGTGAAGACCAAATCCTGTTCCCCTTTATCCCAAGAATGCACTAGCCCAGCTCTACTGATACTAAATAAGATTCACCCAGACCCACAGGCAGATGTTGTCCCCAAATAGTTTCAAGCCAGATATGTTTCTTGCTGATCAAAGAGCTGCTTCAGTCATCCTCCCTATTTCCCAATCCAAAGGCACTCACTTGCCCTTCCCTTCAGGAACAAACACACACAGCACAGCAGGCAAATAGGGATGAAAAAGAGAATTCTTATATAAACCCAAACTGACATCAATTCTCAGGTTTCAGAGCAGAGAACAGAAAATGGCCAATGTTAGTCTTGTCATTTAATGCAGCTTGAAATAACTGTAGATGATACAGAGAGGAGCTGTGAAAAGCCATGTCATAGCAGAGGCTAAAGTCACCTTCATGTTAAATAAAGCTCCAGGGGTTTGAATCTTCTGCACTGCACTGGAGAGAGCCTGGATGTGAAACAGGCTGGATTTGATGAGCAGTATCTGGGGATCTGCATTGGTGGCTACTCTCAGCCTTCACAGGCACCACTCCCTGCCATCCCAACTTCCCTTCCCTACTGCTCTGGCCAGCTCTGTTCACTGACAGAAATACTGTGCAAAAAGAAATGAGGGTTTTCTGGAGACCACTTGGAAATTAAGTTGAAGGTTTTCAGACACCCACAAAAGCAGCAGCTCCCATTTTAACGAGTAGCCAGGCCCTTTGTACATCCTTGAGCATCTCAACCTGAAGCTCCAGCACTTTAAAAGTGCTCCCTGCTGGGGGATCCCAGCACCCCTCATGGGCCAGGGGGGATCCTGAGGACAGCTCTGCTTTGTGCCACGCTTTTAGCAGTGCCACGGAGCTTTTAGTCAAGTTATTCTGTAAACTGCCTGGTCAGGCCAAATGCCGCCGGCCTGTGGGAATGCTCCCTTCCCTCCACACTGAAATGGGAGAGGAGGTTTGCAGGACATAATAACAGGATGTCTCAATGATGGCATAAATGGTCTGGGGAGAAAATGAAGGAGGCAGACTTAATACCACATAGCATGGAAGTAACGTATTTTAACGTCAGCGCTCGAACCCAAGGCTTGTTTGAGTACAGCAGCTTTAGGAGGTGGCCTGGGCTGGCTGTGTGCAAGTCTTGAGGGCCAACTTTAGAAACTGCCCCTTGGGAAATACTGAGATAATTCTAAATGAACTGGGAGCCCAAGCTGTGTCTCAGAGTCAGCTTTGAGCAAACATAGTGCAGAGGCTTCTTAAAACCATGTTTGGCTACATGAAGTGTTCTGCGGGAGCTCTGCTGGGTACAGTGGGTGGAAGGGATCCAGGGAGCTGCAGCTACAGCCAGCCTGTCCCCTGGGACAGGTCACACACAGGCTTTATTACTGTCCTGAGGTCCTGATTCCGGACCTTCCAACAGAAAAATTCCTACCGAATTAGTCAATCATGGCAAAAGCAGTCTCGCTCTGGGAATTTTTTGTGCAAAGAGGTGTTAAGGAACTGCAGTGCAGGCCAGGTGTGTGTTAGAAGCAAGCAGACAGGTAGGACATGTCCCCAGGTTACCTGGGCATCGAATTTTCCAGCGTTGTGCAGGAATGTCATGCAGATCTCGTGTAAGCCTCGGATCTCGCAAGAATTGTTCTCAAAGCATTCAAACACTCCACATCCCACATCGCCAGCATTTACCAGGCAGTGCTGGATTTCAGCTAAAACAAGTATTGGTTAGAGTTAATTTGGAGAACTCTTCACAGAAACTGGTGGTGGGTAGGGGAGAGAGAGAGTTGTATTGCTACCAACATCAGTTTGAGAGAAAAATGCGTGACAATGGTTAATCGTACCCACAGCGTGCCCGTTTTTTGCAGGAATTAGGCCAAAACTTGGGTGTATTACGTTATGAAAGTGATATCCAAGAAGTAAATGCCAAATCCACTATGCTTACGTCAAGCTATTTCACTTGAGAACTGTCTCATGCTCTTGAATTCCTCACGAGCAAAGGACAGGCATGATTTTTGCTCTCTGGCTTGTGCAAAGCCCCCCCCATCAAATTTAAGTGCCAGAACAAGAAGCCCAGGACCCAGACAGCCAAAATTTTTCAATTTCGGTACTTTGAGCAAGTTCCTGGCCATTCAGCACAATGTTTTTTACAGACCAGTGGGTTTTGCCTGTCAGGATGTCTGACAAGTTAACAGCAAAACTCCCACTAATACATAAAGTCCTTTGCACCAAGAGTTGTATAAAAATGCAACTGTGTGCTCAGCTATGCAGAAATCAATAGAAAAGATTTATATTTATATATGTAGTCCATAAAATAGATGTACTGGAGCTAGCAGTTACATATGTTTATTCTGCCCTTTCAGATGTTATGTAATACTGCAAAAAATGCTGTCTAATACTCACTTTCAAAAAAAAAAAAAAAACAACCCCCACCAACCCAAAAATCTAATTCTTAACACGACAGCTTCTGGTCCTTTAAAAAAAAATGGATGTAGTAGTACTGCCAGAGGGAAGGTGGTTGCTGAAAAAGCCTGGGGATAAAGTTAAACAGGGGCAGCTTTTAGACCAGAACTGAGGATGCTAAGAATTCCTGTACTCCGTGCCCTGTGGTACCTTTAATTAAAGTTCGCCCTTGGGAGCCAGCCTAATCCCCCTCGAACCGCAGCGTGTTTCAGCCATCCCCAGCCTCCCCCTCTGCCATGCGGTCCATTTGCAAGTCTTTACAGCAACTTTCGGTCTAATTTCCACCCGCTGCAAGGCAGAGAGAGGAGCCGCGGATGTAAATGCGGAGCCTGCCGGAGCTCTCACGACCCCCCCACCAGCTCAAACCCGAATCACCGCCGCCGCACTTTTTTTTTTTCTTTTTTCCCCTTCTACCTGCCCTGAAGTGCATCTGGGGGTGGCACAGGGGAGCCCCCAGGGTGGGATCCAGGGATTGTGTGAGGCACAGGCAGAAAGCTCCGCAAACACAGCCGCACCGGGAGGGGAGAAAGGGGCACTGGAGCCCTTTGTGGAGCGCGGAGCCGGGCGCTTTCGGGGCCGGGAGCGCGGCTGTGGTGCTTGTGTTGGCATCCGGATGCAAACCCTTTGCCGGATCACATGTCCTGGCTCCAGCGTGCTGAGAACTGCACAGTGCCGTGATTCACATGTGGCAGTCCCTAATGGGCATTCGTGCATTCCTGCTCGTGTGTGTTTAAACACGTCTCGCAGCATGGAGAGTGTTAAAAAAAAAAAAAAAAAAAAAAAAAGGGAAAAAAGGGGTGGGGGGGGTGAAGGAGGGGGGGAAGGGAAGCGTCTGGATCCCGCGCTCTCTCTTTGCACGGCTGGGAAGCGATCCAGCGAAGTGCACGCCCCAGCTCTCTTTTCCTAGGCAGATAATACCCGGGGGAGGGAGCGCGGGGGGCGGGAGAGGAGGAGAGAAACCCCCGGCCCGTTGCATCACTGCCCGGCTCCCTCCGGAGGAGGCAGAGCCCCGCTCATCTCGCGGCCCTCCCGCCCGCCCCGGCCCTCCGCCCGCTCCCCAGCGCTGCGCCGAGAAACTTTCTCCTCGCCGGGCTCGCAGCATCTCCGCGGGGCTGCGGCCGCCCCGGGGCCGCGGCTGTGCGCGGGCAACACGTGCTTGGCACAGCCGGGCTTTAAAGGCAATTAGGAGCCAGCTCCGATTTCCTGCGATGATTTACGCCTGACAGTCGGACACCGAAATAAAACGCCTGTCATAACTCGACGCGGCTGCAGCAGCAGCGGCAGCAGCAGCAGCGAGGGGAGGGGGACACGCAGAGGCCAGCCCGGTCCCCCCCGCCGTACCTGTGTTCTGCAGGGACAGGCGCCCCTTCTGCTGCGGGGTCCTGTCCTGCGGCCCCTCCGGCGGGTGCGTGGCCTCAGTGCCCGCGGCCGCCCGGGCGCTGGCCAGCAGCACGGCCAGGGCCAGGGCCAGCAGCAGCGCCGGGGCCAGCAGCAGCTTTCCGCCGAGCTCCGCGCACATGGTCGCGCCTTCCCCCCGCCGCCGCCGCCGCCGCCGCCGCCGCGTCCTCCCCCGCGGGGTGCCGCACCCGGGCCCAGCGCGCTGCTCGCCGCGGCCCCGCGAACCGCATGTGCCCGGCGCGGCGGCGAGCGCGGAGTGGCGGCGGCGGCGCCGGAGGGAGCCTCAAATATCCCCGCCGAGCCCCGGTGTCACTCGCATGAGGGAGCCGAGCAGGTGTCGCTCCGCGCCGCGGCCAATGGCAGCCGCCGCCCCGCTCCGCCCGCCCGCCGGGGGCCGGCCCTGCCCCGCCGGCAGGTTGCAGCCTCCCGCCCCCCGCCCCACCCGCGCCGAGCCGCGCCGTGCCGAGCCGCGCCGGGGGATGGGGTGCGGGGGGCAGCGGGGCGGGGGAAAGGGATAGCGAAAAAAAAAAAAAAATTAAAAAAAAATTTAATATTGTAGCAAAAAAAAAATTGGTGAAAAAGTGGGATTCTGAGAAGCTGTGGAGGGAGGCTGCAGTGAGTGGACGGTGCCCCCCACCCTCCCTTGCGGGCAGCTCCGGAGCGCTCCGGCCGCCGCTGGCCTTTGGCGGGGAGCAGCGGGGTGCCCGTGCCGTGCCCGGAGCCGGCTGCCAGCGCCGGCCGTCCTGCGGCACTGCCGCCTCATGGCAAGACTTGGTTTAAAAGAAAAAAAAAAATCCTCCGAAGCAGCTATTGCAATGACTTTCTTGGAAACCCTCCACTCCCTCGTTTTTTCCCCCCCACCATGGGATTTTGTACCCTGCTTGCTCCGAGGGGATTTGGACCCAATGCATCACTTAAGGGGGAAATGTGGTACCCTGGGTGCAGACCCGGTGGGCGAACAGGCACGGGCGCTGCTTTCCCTGGGGGAGAACCCCCCTCAGATCGAGGGGAGAGCATCACCCTTGCAACCCTCCCGGCCAGCTCTGGCTGCTGCCTTTTGTCCGGTGGCTGGAGGGACACACACACACACACGCACACACACACACACACACAAAACACAGGACGACGCAGGAAAATCCGTAGCAGGTGATGAGAAGTGCGGCGCTGGCTGGGGAGGGGCGGGAGTGTCTCCCCTTGCCCTGGCGTAATGCACATCAGATGTTTCATCAGACCCCGCAGGCCCCAGGAGCTCCTGCCCCCTCCGCAGCAGCCCCCAGCCCCCGGCAGTGCCGGGGCGCTGCGCCGTGCCGGGGGCGGGGGTCCCGCCGGGGGGGCGCAGCCAGGAATGTCTCCAGCTGCTGCTGCCGCCCGCTTCCTCACAGCTGTCAAAATGCACTTGAGGAAATCCACTCACACCTCCCCGAGCAAGGGTCTCCTCGGCGGGACGTGACACCGCGCCGCAGGACCATGGCTCCACGGCTACGCAGCAGCAGGCACGTCCTGACACCCCCTGCAGCCCCCAGACAGGACAGCCCCGCTGGCCTCGGCCTTCCCCGCCTCGCTCCCAGGCCCTGGGGTTTGTGTGCTGTGCCGGGGCTGAGCCCTGCGAAGTTTTATTTGAATTTTTATCCTTCCGGAGCGTTTGACATCGAAACGTCTTTTTAAGGCTGAAATTCTTAACGGTGGTGCCAAGCTCGTGTGGAAATTCCCTTTTATCAACATGCTGCTGCCTTCGGAACTGCAATTTGCAGCTTTCCTCTGAGGAGCTGCCTGTGCCAGTGCGGATGTCTGCAAAGCCCCTGTGCCCCTGGCATGGGCTCTGCCCTTTTTGACAGCAGGGCTATTAAAGGAATAGGCTTTTCTTCTTCATTTGCACCTCACCCGGAGTGCCTGACCCTTCTTTTGTCCTTGTTCTCTTACTATTTATACTGCTGAAGAGTTTTGCTCTTTAATTGCCTTTGCTAGGTCTAACTTAGCTCGAGTGTTCTATGACTGGGGGCTGATTGAGCTGAACATGGGCAGGAGAATTTAAGGGATGACAGCTTTTCTCTGTTGCAGGAGGTAACAGCCAATGCACTGCTCCCAACCAGCAAGTTTGTATTATATCTATAAAATATTTTTTTTCCTGCTGTCTCACAAATGATGCTTTCTCCTAATGCCTTTTCCCTGCTGCTTTTGGTCTGATGCCCTCCTGCAGCCATTCCTCATCAATCTTTCTGCCTCTTTTTAACGTTACAATTTTTGGACGGCTTTTGCCCTTTTGACTTTTGAATTCTGTGCATCCTCCATGCTCCAGAGCCCATGTTCCTCCCTCTGGTTGACTTCTCCAGTCAGGTCTCATAATTTCTCACAGCGTGTCCTTCAAACCTTGCAGCCCTGGCTGCCCTAGCAGGCTGCTCCTCCCTTTCAGCCCATATTGTATTAATCGCTCCAATCAAGGTTATTTTAACATCCTTTCCCTACCAAAACCATGCCTAAAATAGCCCCTCCTCGTGTCACTTTGGGGAAGAAATCTGCCGGCTGTCAGCACGTTGAGCATTTTCCATCTCCTCCTGCTCAGCACGCGGAGCTGGGCGGCGGGTGGCACTCTGAGCTGCGGGATTTGTCCCTGCTTTTCTCCCCTGAGGTCACTCCTTGGGGTGCTCCTGGGATTCGAGGAGCTGCTCCCATGCAGCCCTTCCTGGGGCAGGCAGGGAGCTGTGGCTGTGCTTCAGAGGTGAGCGCTGCGAGGGAGAGCGCGCGTGATCCGCAAGTCATGCTCCGGCAAATCTGGCGTCTCGTGGAGCGTGGTGCAACTCGCTCCCTGGCAGTGCGATCAGCTGCCAGCCGCAGTGCCAGGTAGTTCTGTAGAACACCTGCCAATCCCAGTGATTTAGGGGCTTGGGATGCCTGGATCCCGAAGCACTGAGCCTGCAGCTTTGCTCCAGCACTGGGAGCTTTGTGGACACAGAAGCCTGACTGCAGGACGGTGTTTGAGGACATATTTGAGCAGTAGCATTTTGGAGAGGATCACAGCTCCTTCCAGAAGTTCTGAACACCTGTCGGCTTTCAGGAATACGCTCTGAGCTCCCTTTAGTTAACATACACAGGTTTTACTTTTAAAGAGTGTTTCATAACTCGATTAAGACTTCATACGATCAAGCATCGGCATGAGCGTTTTGCAACTACCTTGAAATGGGAAGCATTTAATTGCTTGGCGTCTTTAGGGAGATGAGCTGCCCTCATGACTATTAAGAGGGCTGTGTCCCTGCAAGGCCATGGCAGGCAGGTGAAGGCTGAGCAATGCTGTGCAAGAGGCACAGAGAGAGCGAGCACACCCAGTTCTGAAGGACCGAGAGGCCGATGACTTCAAAAGGGAAGAGGATGCTGTGGGGAAGGTGTGCCAAGGTCTGCGTTCTGGGTTTTCTATCTGTGACTAAACACATTTCACAGTAGAGTTAGAGTAAGCTGTGCTCTGCAGCCCCAGCAGCGCAGTGGGATTTCATCAGACTTGAGAAAATAAGGAAGACAGGGGAATTTAGTGTTGCCTCTTCTCCTGGGTAATTTTCCCACCTCGGGGCTTAGTGCAAGGTGCTGACTTGCAAATGACACATCATTACGAAGCCAGCCCAGAGCTGCAAAGCCCTGCTGGGAAAGTGGTCAGGAGAGCAGAGGAAGTTGCTGCCTCTTGGACTTGGTTCCTCCTGGTGTGGGACCTGCTCTGGGAACATGTTGATTTAATTCCCACAAGCTGGTTCTCGGATGGTGCGAATAAAGCTGCTGACAGTGACTGAAATGGGATTCGATACTGGAGAACCTGTTAGGCTCAGTAAATGTAGGTCTGTTGGGAAGCTTCAAAGGGTTGTATTTTAAGCCACTTTTCCCCTCTCATCATCGATTTAGTGTTTTTGAATCTCTGGTAATTAGTTTTTTTGAGGAACGAGCAGAAGTTGACAATAAAGTCACAGAAAATGAAATGCAGGAGAAGTCAGAGCTAATTATATTGAAAATGATACAGACGTTCTCCTCCTGATTGCTTGTGTAAAAATAATGTATTTGAGAAATATTCTCAATGAGTTATGCACCAGGCTTAAAGCTGATCTGGCTTCTTTGATAAAATATGAACTATTGGAAAGATTTATAAGAGTCAGACATGCTGCCGAATATTTCAGTATTTAGAGCAGCAGGAAACCACTCCGAGATATTTTTAAAACAGGTATTTACTCAAGTAATTGGTTACTTTTAATGTGGAATAAGGAAACCTGGTGCAGCTATATTGGACTTGACATAAAAGACAGGTATGTAATTTGTGAGCAAAACAGGGTGGAATGTACACATTGTACCTGGGGAGGTATTTCAAGAAAGACAACTCCTTGAGACAAAAAGCCAAAACAACCGACACGCCGGGTTACATGCCAGAATTGCTTATTCCTCAGTTAATCAGCTGTGTAATGAGTGTCCAGAAAAAATCCCTTCTGCCCAGGTAGTTTAAGTTTCAAACTTCGTCAGCTTTGTGGCCGTCATGAAATGGATTACATGGAAGTTGGATGAAAAACACATGTTTCTGAGAACATTTTGGTTCAAATAATAAAAAAAAAAAAAGTGGCAATGCCGGTGCCAACAATTTACTACAGAATATCTGAACCAGATGCTGTTAAACTATAATTCCGATCAATTTGCCAGAATTATGTATTTACTTTAAGTCAAACTAAAGATATGCGTGTTTTCTATTACTTGTGCATTAAATAGAAATGTGATGCGATTACAACGAATATAAGGCAGATAATGCCCAACAGTCAGGATTTCTGTGACTACTGCATGAGCTAAAGAAAACTGGAAGTTCTGTTGGTAATTATGTGTGACAGGGTCATCAAAATGGGGCTGTTCAGATTGAGACATATCAGACTGCAGTCTGCTTAGTCACCACAGAAGAGCTTTGGCCAAAAAACATCCATTTCTTCTTTTTTCTCACAGTAATACATTTTTTTCCACCCCGAGAGAACGGGGAAGAGATCTGCAAGACATGGAGAATTGCATTCTTAGCTAAAATAATCCATGGAAGGGACTCCTGTTGGGACATACTTGAAGGCAATCTCCAACTTGCCAATCCTTATCCCAATGAGCTGCTCCGTGATGGTTGAAATGACAAACCCTGATGTCAGAATTAACTTCTTGCAAGGATAGAGTGAGTTTTAGCAGGAGTTTTTATGACATTACGTGTCATTCAGCTTATAAAGGCTTCTAGCTGGCACTCCCACAAGCTGAAACAATCTTTACCTGCTGTCAAGAGGCTCTCAGAAAACCTCAAATAATTTCCTCGAGTGAAGTGGCTACCTCAGGCAGCTGCAGGCTGACACAGAGGAGTGCTGAGCTTCCTGCAACACCCATATTCCCAGGTTGACTCCGAACCAGCAGGGAGAAGAATACATCAGAAAGTTGCAGTTGGAGTTTCAAGAAGCAGCTTCGGTTCAGAGAATTGTTCAGCGAAGTCACCCAAACCGAGTCCCCCTGAGTGCTATAAAGAAAAGAAGGATCTGCAAAAGATTTGCGGTGAGGTCTCTGGTTTCATGCAGACCACGGCCTGCTGGGACCCTGCAGCACTGTGGGATCTGCTTGGAGGAGCTTGGAAACTCCTCACAGCTCTTCTGCAGAAATCTTGTTTGATTTTGGGAAAGAACAGAGCAAAAAGCCTTCTCTGGGTCCCCCACCTGAGGAGCACGTGGTACATAAAGCATCCTCTTTGTTTTATGGGATTCGTGGTGACCACGGGCTCGGTTGTGGGCAGGATCAAATCCCGAGGTGAGCTGGGCTCCACCTGCAGCACAAGATGGTTTTGAGTTTTTGAACCCACCAAATCCTGAAGCAGTAGCTACAGGACAGATGAGAATTGCCACTTCAACATAAATGCCAAAGCCCAGTGTGAATAATTTCGTTAAGTGTCCCAGCTGACACATTTATCAGACACACCCAGCTCTTGTGTGTTTATGATGCAGTTCTGTGAGGCAGAAGTTAAAGATGGGAAGATTTGCTAATCCTTTCTCCTTTGCAGCACCAGATCCTTCCTGGTTCCTCCTTCTGACCTCCTTCAGCAGCCACAAGTGATACTTGCAGTCAAAGTGGACGTTGACAACATTTTTTTTTTTTTTTTTGCTCTGGAAAAAAACCAAAACCCTACCTTGGCATTCCTGGCCTTCCAAACCACACTAAGCCTACCAGCTTGTGGCCAGACCAAAAGAAAAATGCTGCAGCCCATTGTGGTAGGACTATCAGAAAGGCAGGTCAGGTAACGGGACTGTAATTCCATGGGGCTCGCCAAGAAGGAAACGTGCCAATGTAATTAGAGTGGTAATTATAGCGCCGGAGTCACCGCCCACAGAGCACGGCTGCACTGAGCAGGGATTCCACAATCAGAGGCCAAACAATACACTGCTCTGGAGCTGCCCTGCCTGCCAGTCCTGGCTCCCAGCTGGACTGACCTGGGATCCACGGCGGATCTGCTTCTCCTGGGAATGGCCGTGCGGGAGCCAACGGCTGTAGTGAAATGGAGGGTCAGTTTTTGTTTGCGTGTTGAGCTCAACAAATTCAATGCAATTCTGCAGGGCTGGGAAGAGCAGTGAGAGAGGAAATCATCTCTGCAGTCTGATCTTGGGCTCTTACTGGCCTTTCATACCTGCATTGCACTTTGGGTGTGTGGAAGGTCTTCCCACTGCTTTGGGACTCCTCAGTCGGATCGGACAAGAATTAACCTAGAGGTCCAACTGTTCCTATGGCCTGGCGGGACCTCTCTTTACTCCTATGGGATCTGGGCAGATGCTCTGACACACAACACAGCCTATTAACAATGCTGGCTTAAAGATATTTGCCTCCATGACCTACCTGACACAATTTATGGGTCTGTAGCCTTCCTGTGGAAAAACGAGTACTGTGAGTTGAAATTCACATTAGAAAAAAAACCCATGCTTTTAAGTAAATTGTTAGTTGAGGCTAAAAAGATTACCCAAATCTTAACAGTTATGAGCCAGACTTAGAAAAACCAGGGTCAATATTGCAAGTACAGTCACAGAGCCATGGTCATGCTCCAGCCGCCAGCACTGGAACAGGCAACTTTGAAAATACAAATTAAGGTCCTGCTGCTGCCATGGAACCTGCTGATCCACTGGGTCCACTGGGATCCTGAGCCCCTCTTTTTGCAGGGCCAATGCTGATACCTCTTTTCAAATGAATTTCATTTTTATCCACCACAATGTCACTTGCGGTAACTTCACTACTGCAATGTGCATCGTGCCTGCATCACCCCGACGTGTGTTTACTCTGAGCACCATTTAATGTGTTTTTATGATGAGCAGTTAAGATTAGATTATGCTTGTGGTGGAAGCCTTTTATTTTGCGGTGGTGACAGGAGCCCTGTCCTGGTGTTTGTACCTTGCCATGTGCTCGCCCCGGGGAAGTTGTGCCCAGCGAATCCACAAATGTTCCCTCGTGCTTCCAGCAGGATCCCACGCCAAGAAAAACACATTCCTTGAAGAGATAGGTAATTGCTTGAGACTTTGTCTAATGGCAGAGCAGGACCGATAGGCTATTTGAACCAGTTTAGTATTCATAATAATACGTGGTTCAGAGCTGACTAAAAGGCTATAATTCTTTTGAGGGGTTCCTCTGGCATAATAAACCACCAGAGCTCAGGCAGTCAGCAGAAAGCAAAGATGGGATTATAGCTGGGCTCATCAGCATGGGACTGTACATGGCAGTTTCTCATGTCTGCAAAGGGAGTGTTTCAGAAGGTTTTTTCCTCCTTATCGTAAATTACTTTATAACCCAAAATGGAAGAATTGCTGGATGCTGTTTTCTGTGTGAAAACCCCTCAGAGATAATATTTGCTGTCTCCTCTCTGTCCCAATGTAATCAGATTGGAAATGTGTCCATGAGTGCAATTCAATCTTTTCAGCCTCTAAATAATCTGTGGTGCTGCAGTTCAGCCCTAACTGCATGTCTGCATGAATGGCCCCTTATGAAATTGTTATCCCATTTCCTTAAGAGTTTTACCCACCTATGGACCAAGCCTGGACCCCATATTTACTGAAATATATTCTGGATATGAGTTTGGTGGGTCCTTTCCTGGGGCTCTTTCAGCTACACCCATTTTCATAGTCAGCAGTGGGTTCCATGTGCCAAGCACACTTTGATTTTTGGTTGATGTCATATTGCATTTAGAAGTAGCTAGGGACCGTTTCAAAATAGAGATCTGTTTATATAAATATTTATATGTAATTTTCTGATAGCCTCGGGAAAGCAAGTCGATGGCTGAGGAAATAAATAGGCATGGAAAAAATCATAAGGGTATTGTTTATGAATATAGACAGATGATAATAACAAGCAGAACGACTTCATTGGAGAGGGAGAACTGACATGATGGATGCTGGCTTTACCACCGTGTACTGAACTTTCTGTACATCTTGTTTCAGAATTCCTATTTCTTGAAAATCTGCAGGAATAAATCATTGTGTGGGTAAGAGGTTCAGACAGAGCTGACTTGGGGGTGGAATGTGCAGAACAAGACCTCAGACAGGGTGTCCATGGCCTTCTGCTGCCTCCTGGGATTTGTCTCTGCCTTTTCCAACCTCTGTGTTTAGTCAAGTGTCTCTTCTGATAATTTTGGTGGTGCTTTGGCCGAGGTAAAAGCTGTCTGTGCCTTTGTGTCTCCTGTCACCAGCAGCTTTGCTGGGTGCCCTGAGAGCCTCTGCAGAGGACCATCTGTGTCTGGAATGTCCCCAGCAGCAAGGCTGGGGTGGCTCTCCCCAGTGGCCCATGAGGTGTGGAAAACAGGCTCGGATGTGGAGCAGACCCTGCTCCAAGGGCTCAGAGCAGCCTGGAGGGGACTCAGCTCCCCGAGGGGTGTGGCTGGTGACAGGGCTCTGTGTCAACCTGTGCCACCTTGGCTGATGGAGAATGGGCACAGCTCCTCACCTCTGCCAGAGCCTTTTGGGGAGACTTTGCAGAGCACAGACTCGAGCCCAGTGCAAATTGCACCGAGGTCAGCCTCGGCTTGGATGGCACTGGGCTTGGATTGCCAGGAGGGTTTTCAATAATAACAGCAGCCGTCCGAACCAGTGACACAGTAATACTCATTTATATGATTTATGGGAACACTGTATGCAATGATTCCAGCATATACAAGCAGGACTGAACTCCTTTTTAGCCTCCTGAATAGAGGCAGTTGTGTAATACCCACAGGAGCTTAGTACTTGTAGGAATATCCGGCACTGCCTGTGGCTGGAGGAGCTGTTTACATCCATCATTTCAGCTGACCCCATTAGGAGTTTTTGAAAGCAGCAAAAGAAATTTCCCTGGTGTTGAACCTAGCACACCAGGTAGGCTGCTACCCACCTGAGGTTTCCATGTCCTTCTGCCCGCTTGTGTGGCATGGCCAGTCCCGGGGATGCTGTTTGTGTTTGGGTCTGGATTATCAGTGAGCATAGAGCTGGTATTGTCTTGGCTGGGCCCATCGTTGTGGGCAGACTGGCTGACTACAGTGGCTTGAGTCCTGAGATCATAGCAGCAGCTCTTCTTCCACAGCCAGTCTCCCATTATAGGCTTCTGGAACACACTGGGGTATTTCCAAATTCTTTTTTTTGCATCTCTCTATGGCTTTATATTTCCTGAGGATTGCAGGAGCTAGCAGAGAATTCAGGCAGATGAACCAAGATGGCGAAAGGAGAACTTTATTTACAAGAAACCTCTTTATATATCCATTAATAACCTAGCAACTATTGGTCAGCAAAGAATCCACCTCCTAAAACCGTTGGTCACAGCCAAATAACACCTAATACCAAACACAGAGACAAGAAAGTACAAAAATGCAGCTTATCTCTGTTCTCTCTGAGAAAGAACAGAAAGATTCCTAAAACAGTGCAACTACATCTCTGCAGGAAGGTTATGGAGTTCCCTCAGCACTTGCCTCTCCATGAACATGTGCAGCAGCCTTGGAGTACTAAGCAGGACCAAATCTTTGGGTTTGTATTTGCTGAAAAATAGGCTGTTCAATTCCCTCCTTGCTGGGTAGGATTTGTTGGGTATGAAAACCTTGGGGTACCCCTTTGAGAGCCCTCCTTGCCCAGGGAACCCTTGGAGATGTGTGGATCTATCTCCAAGGAACGTCCACACACATTCCTCCCTGAGTGCCTGGAAAGCAGAGCTCAGCACAGATGTCCTCAGCTGGCTAAAGGGCAGAGAGGACAGATCCAAAGTGGCCTTGTGACAGTCAGGGTAATTGTGATATTCTGTCTTTCAACACGCCTGAAAAAAGAGAGCAGGAGGTGGGCTGGTGATTTGAGATCAACTTGGTTTTAAGTTCTTTCAATTCAGATACCATGAGAAAGGATTTGTTTTAGGCAAGTTTAACTGGCTAGGATGGATTGAATGTTCCCTTTCCCGGTCAAAAGTCTCTATTAATTGGCTGACCTAATAGTTCTGTGCCTCTTCTGTGAAGTTTTGAGCAAACCTGTACAATTTTTTGCAGCCTACAAGCAACTCGTGTGCCAAAGTGTGTCTCCTGAAATAATCAGATGATTAAATCTCCTGCCAGGAGGATAAGATTTCTTTCAAATTGATGTCTAGTCCCTGCAAATTTCATCTCTTGTCTCATTAAAATGATTTGGAGTCTATTATTCTCCAAGCAAAAGTTCACTCTGTGTTTTAAGGACAGAAACAACATAACCTAAGTGAGGATGTTTTCATTTCTCAAATCTCGGGTTAGACTGTGTGTCATTCTCTGACGTGTCTCTTGAACATTTATGGCTTTGAATGACGTTTAGTAGAGCAGGCTATCATTGTTTTACTTTGATATTTGGGTGCTGCTTTAGTCTGATGGTGCCATATCTAAACTATGAACATATTTCCCTCAGTGTCCTACCCTAGGCGTCTGCTCCAGGGGTAAAAGTGGATTTATTTGTGAATGAAGGCTTCAGCAGACAATCCTTGTGCCCAAATGTCTCCTGGCATTTCTTTCTGCTGCAGTTGGGTCTGCTGAGGGCAGTTCAGGCAGTTGCCTCTGGCTGTGCTCCAGGATATGATTTTCCCTTTCCTCCCCATCTGACCAGTGTGACAATGACAGAGCTTCTGGAGACCTCACTCTGGTTTGGATTTGGATCATTTTGGATGAGGGCTGGCTCCCAAATCCTTCAGTTCTGCAGAAGGGACTGGACTTTCACGAGTGCCACATCACTCCTTTTCTCTTTTTCTGCTGTCACATCTGGCAGTCTTTACCTCCCCGAGCTATTTCAGAGCCACCCTCTTCTCCTGTGGCCCCAGGCACGCTGACCTCTGTCCCTGTGACGTGACTTTCCACCAGACACTACCTGATTATGTCATTTCTCTGCAGAATATGGTCTTTGGACCAGCAGGAGCAGCTGATTCCCACCAGTCCATGGAGATGGCACAAACACGTGGAGGATCATGAATGGGTTTCATGAATAGGATTCACCACAATTTTACCCAGAGTCCACATGAGGAGCAATTAATCTCTGTCATCCCTGAGGGACAGTGAGGAAACCATGAGTTTCCCCCAGAGTCAGCAATTGTTCTTATTCCCTCCCATTGGAAATGTCCAGGAGAAAACTCAGCCCAGTTCACAGAGAGATGAACCCCTGCAAACCAGCACCTTTCTCAGCTAATTTCACTACTCTTCACCATGCTAAAACAACAGGTAGCTCAAGTGGAGGTCACTCAGAGCCCCACAGCCCTGCAGACAGTGATCGTTTTATTGACATATCTGTATAATTTATTATTATACAGACATGAACTCCCCTAAGAGCTGGATTTCTCCTGATGTGGCTGATAATTATAGTTTATTCAGTTCTTGCAGTTCCCATGTACCCGAGCCGTGCATGTTTTCCGTGGGGCAGTTCTTCCTGATCAGCAGTGTGGTTTCCAGGCTGTCACTGTCCCACCTTTGATGGCAGCTGAGTGGCCAGCGTTTTGCCTGGGCCTTGGGGACAGTTGGGCACGGGGATTCTGCTGCTTCAGCAACTTCTTTTTTCCCCCCGTGCGGTTTCCCTGCACTTGGGCAATCCTGTCACTGGTGACCTTTGCCTCTGTGCTGCCTAGAAATGGCATCTGGCCCCAAACCCCTGTGGGGAGCACACGCTCTCCTCCGAGCTGTGGGACACTGGCACTTGGGTCTCCTCCAGTTTCCAGCCAGCTCACTCTCAGTCCTTTTTGGAAGGGCTTTGTCCTGCAGGGATGGTGGGAATGGGAATTGCACACAGATGGGAGCTAACAGCTGGTGCTTTAACAAGACCCCTCGTTCTGCATCCCTGGGGGAATCTGGCCAATTGATGTTCATTCTGTACCTTCGTTTTCTTCACCAGTGGAGATTTTGGAGTTCCTCTGGTTGGTTGTTTGTGACCTGACTTTTCACAGAGGCTTTTTTAGTGGAGCCCTGGTATGAGCAGGCATCTTTTCCCATGACGAGTTTTGCATTCAGCTCAGTGCAAGCTGCTTCCCAAATCCATTGCTGGGCTGGAGTGCTCCATTGGGATGTCCCAAACCAATCTCCTCACTGCACATCCTGTGCCAGGTCCATCTCCTCCCTCTGTCTGGCATTTCCAGCAGTTTTCATCGTAGCTGTCTGCAAAACTCCAGTCTGTGCAGGCAACAGGGGAAAAAATATTTTACTAATAGCCATTGCTAAGGCATTTTGGTATAAAGACCTAAAATCCTTCATGAATATTGCAGTGGCTTCTCGACAGGCCTGCAGTCCACACAGCCCCCATCTGCTGTGCTTTTTCTGACTTCGGTTCATCTGCTCCCTCCTGCACGTCTTCACCAGTGGAATAACTTTTTCCTAGCTGAAAGCCTTTGCCAGCTGTGCTAATACTTGCTTATAAACTTGCTTACAGAGATTTCACAATTCCAGCAGGCAGGACTTTACTCTTAGCCCCTGCTTAAAGTGCAGGCTGAAATCCTGAACTTGGCCCTTTCTGAGAAGTAATTCCTTTCGCTCTGCAGACACACTGCAGGGAATGTTCATTCCCCAGTTCCCCATGTAAACCAGGGCAGTCTTCTATGAACTGCGGCTAAAAAAAAAAAAAAAAAAAAAAAAAAGAAGTAGATTGTATTCTTTGCAGTGAAATAAAAAAAGTTTCTCAGAACACATTTCCACCTTATTTAAAGAGAATATTTTTGTAGTGACTTAAGATTTGGGGTTAAATGTATTATGTTGGGCAAAGTTTGCTAATGAATGCTGGTGTTATTCAGCTGATCTTGATGGATCTTCACCCCAGAGTAGCCATTTTCCTGCTTATCATGTTTTTCAGCCATTTTCCTTTGAAGGCCCTGAGGCAGGAGATGACAGCCTCCTTTGGGCAGTGCTCGCACCGGCTGTGTTTGTATTCCCAGGGCAGCATCATGGGAATGGGCTGGGTTGGAAGGGACCTTAAAGCCCATCCAGTGCCACCCCTGCCATGGCAGGGACACCTCCCACTGTCCCAGGCTGCTCCAAGCCCTGTCCAGCCTGGCCTTGGACACTGCCAGGGATCCAGGGGCAGCCACAGCTTCTCTGGGCACCTGTGCCAGGGCCTGCCCACCTCACAGGGAACAATTTTTTCCCAATATCCAATCTAACCCTCCTGTCTGTCACTTTGAAGCCATTCCCTGTGTCCTGTCACTCCAGCCCTTGTCAATGGTCTCTCTCCCTCTCTCCTGTGGGCTCCTTTCAGGCACTGCAAGGCCACAATGAGGTCACCCCAAATCCTTCCCTTTTCCAGGCTGAACAGCCCCAACTCCCTCAGCCTTTGCTCACTGCAGTGCTGCTCAGAGCTGCAGCAGGCGCAGATGAAGAGCCCTGCGAGGAGCAGATGCAGCACAGCCACCATCTGCCAAGGACAGCGTGCGGAGGGAGAGAGGGAGGGAGCTCATTCTGCTCCCCCCGCTGCTCCGACAGCCCCTCACGTCCAGCCAGAGCAGAGCAGGACGTGCCACAGCCTCCCTGGGATCAGGCTGGCTCTGGGGCAGCATCTGGGAGAGCACAGAGCCCCGGGAAAGGCAAACTCTGCTGCCCACCTGCTGCTCCACCTGCACGCTCCGCCGCTGCCAAGCGCTGGGGCTGGGGGCGAGAGCGGCGAGCCTTGTCCCTGCAGCTCCTGCAGATGTGCTAAACCGTGAAATCGTGGAGAGCAGTGGATTTGGGGGGGTTAGGGATGGGGGAGAAGAGAGAGGAAGGGAGAGAGAGGCTTCATTCAATGCTCTACAACACCTATTTTGTGTTGTTTCTGCCTCTTCAGACTTGGGCTGATATTTTTCCATATTAAAGGGGAAAATGTACAGGTTTGCTTCTGCTCTGATAGCGCTGATTGTACAAAAATGGAAAATGATCTTGGATTCAGACTCTTCACTTTTGTCTCTGAACCGAATCTCCAGGATTAGGTTCTCTTGCCTACTCATTCATTTGGATCTTCAACCCAGCAGCAATCAGTGTCCTAATGATTAATATCAAATATTTCCCTCTCTCTTGTTACTTTTTAGCTTTTTATTTTAAGCTGGGAGTTCTGCTATTTCTGCGCACCATTTGCACAAGGATTTTGTTGTTTTAAGCTTGATTTGTCAGGCGAGATAGTGTTTATTGCCGTGTTGGTATTGTGACTGTAAAGGAACAGTATGTTTTCATCCGTGATGTTCCTTCCCTGAGCAGATCAATCCCCGTGAACTCTCACTCAGCAAATTATGGGAGTTTTACTAAACATTTGCTCAGAAAATACATTCTGTGGTTAGATACACTGGCTGATATGACCACACTTCAACAGCACAGTCAGAGCTGACCTGGGGTTTAGGGTTGTGGGGCTGATGCGGAGCAAAGGCTTCTTGCTTCCTTGTTTTAAAAAGTCGGGTAAAGCATAAGGGTAAAAATAAAATCATGCTTTAAAAAGTGTATGGAATTCAAGCAGAAAGGACAGAAGTTATTTAGATTACAGTTCTATGAAGCTCGACAGTGTCCTTTTGAGCGCCCTATGCCAAAAAAACAAACCCCTGTGATTCTCAGGCTGCTTAGAAGAGCAGGAGACAGAGAGCCAGTCCTTCCTGAGGCTCTGCCAAAGCCTCGAGTGGAGGCAGACGCTGATGTCAGAAAGCTGCTGGGATTGTCTTGTTTGCTGCGTGATTGACAATCCCTGTGACACCATCCCTGTGCCCAGCACGGCTCTGTTGGAGTTTTCCACTGGCTTTGGTGAGAACTGGCTGAGGTCCTGCGTTTGTCTGATGTGTTAATGTGTTAACTGTGTCAAAAACGTTGTGACACCCTGGCCTATTGTGCAGGGGATGATCTATGGGATGATAACTGTATCTGAGGAGGACAGACGACCACAGGAATTTCTCTCAGTGTCTGTTGCATTGTTATTAAAGACAGAACTATCTATGGCCCTGACAGTGCAACTGCATTATAACAACAGTAGATTTTCCAGGGAGTTAAATTTTGGATTGCCACTTAATCACCAAACCAATGATGTGTTGTTTGACTGAATGGAGAACATTTTGCCTTTGACTGGATGGTTATTATTTTTAAGTGTCACATAATTTGCTGTTATTATTTTCGCTCAAGAATGAAAAACAAGTCCCTGGTTTGTGTCCAAGCTTTAGATAAAGAACATCTCAGCAGAAAGTAAGGGAGGAAAGCCCAAGATATCCTCTCTGACATTCCTGTTATCAAGGGATTTATTGTTAAGGGTTGTGTGTGTATAACTGGATGGTTTAAACATTGAATTTGCAGTTATAATATTTAATGGATATTACATAAAAGTAGAATCTCTGTGTTTTCAACAGCTACACTCCCTAAAAGCTCTTGTAGCAGCCATGACTGAAACCCAAGGTCCTTTCTTGACTCTGATGCCTGATCATGCCGAGCTCCAGTGGATTTAAGTGGGAGTTTTGCTTGAGGAAAAGGGTGAAATTTGGGATTCAGAGCAGGATGTTCTGTGAAAGGACATTCACCCATAACCTATATTGCCTTGACTTGGCAGTATTGTTTTATCTTGTATATCTGACACTCTCCCTTTCACTGCTTACGTAAGAAAATAGTTTGTACTGTCAACAGCTCTGTTTAACCTTTAATAATAAAATTAGTAACTAAAACCGAGAGGCCCAAGTCCTGAGGCCCATATTTGGGTAAAGTTTCCACTGAAGCCAATGGTAATTTTGCCAGGGGCAGGTCTGGAAAAGCCCTGAATTTTGAACTCACAATTTACCCCAGAAAGCTTTTTCAGTAGCCTCTGTTTCTGCTCCACGAAGAGCAACTGGGACTACAGTGGCAGGGAGAGGAAACGTTAGAGGAGCCTTCCTGTACTTTCCATTTAATGACTTTATTGGACAAGACATCTGATGATACCAGGTTTTTCTAATTCCCATTTTTATAAGCGATCTAATGCGCGGAAACGTCAGTTCTGGGCATATGTTCCTGTCCCTGGAGTCTTGTTCAGACATTAGAGGAACATTTTCTGACTCAAAAGATAAACACTTCTGCTCGAGTTCAGGGACGGAAATTGTTTTCATCGCAGCAGGTGTTGCCCATTAGTTCTACTAGAACTGAAACCCTAAGCTGGGCTTTAAGGGAGATGCATAATCGAGCTCTTACATCATTGGGAGATGTACCGTACTTGAACCTTTTGCTTGCTGAGACTGTATTTCCTCCAAGAAACATCCTGTTTTGCAATCCCCCAAATTCCCCATGTGCCATACAGCATTAGGGATTTCATCACCTCCCGGGCACACAGGCTGTGCTTTCTGCACCAGACCCGTAGGGAGGGAGAGACAGAGAGCCAGACAAGTCAGAGGTTTCCATATTTCCTGATGGGACCATGTGATCCATGAAAGATGGCTTTATTTTCCTTCCCCCCCTCCTTCACTTCACGCTGTTTCCATTCTAGACCTGAGTCTGCCTCGCAGGCTGCTGGAGGCTGCTGATTGCATCATGTCGAGGAAAGGATCACGCTCTCCTCAGCCCTGTTTGATTGTTCCAGGTCCCATCTTGCTTTTAATGGCCTTGGCTGCTTTATTTCTGCCCTTCACTGTGTCATGTTTGAGAACAGAATATATTTCTTTGCAGTTTTTCGTTTCGCACTGTCACTGTAAATCTTCATTTATAACTTCAGGACCTGATTTGATTCATCTAAGCTCACTGGGGATTGTTTCTCTGGGTTTGAAGAGAGCTTTGCCAGACCTCAGCAGGCTCTGCCTGCCCTGAGTGGCTCTACCTGGGCTCTACCCACCTGAGTTGGCAGGTCCTGAGCTGTGTTTAAGCTCCACGCCAGGGGATGTGGGGCTGTTGTGCTTAGTTTCATGTCTGGACCTTGGGGCTCGATTTGGATTTCTTTGGGTCTCTGGAGTCTAGCTGGCCCTGGCTGTGGCCACTGGACCTGCTGACCTCTTGCCCAGCTACTGGGGGGGTGTACCTCTGGTGCTGACCTGCTCTCATCCTTGGGCCTGTCCCTTGCAAAGCACATTTCCAGGGCTGTGGGAAGCAGGGTCTGGCCCTCAGGATGCAAATATTTTCAAAAGTGTTTGCCCTAAGGACTGCTCACTTGTTATATTTTGTTCTGAGATTTGAGAGCTGTTCAGAGCTCTGCTGCACTTTCATAGGTTGTGCCACAACTGCAGTGCTCATCATTGAACAAAAATGTTCCACTTTTCTAATTACTTTTGAATTATATTGGCCTATCTAATATATAGAGGAAAATGGGCTGGGGTTGGGTTTTTTTTTTCCCCTAAGCAATTTTGTTTGCTTTTGTGTTTGGCCTTTTCCTTCAAACAAAAGAAAGGTATAATCATAGAATCATTAAGGGGCAAAAAGACCTCTGAGATCATCGAGTCCAAGCTGTGCCCATCCCCACCTTGTCCCCAGCCCAGAGCACTGAGTGCCACCTCCAGGGATGGGCACTCCAAACCTCCCTGGGCAGCCCTGCCAAGGCCTGACCTCCCTTTCCATGGAGAAATTCCTGCTGATGTCCAACTGAGCCTCCCCTGGCCCAGCCTGAGGCCGTTCCCTCTCCTCCTGTCCCTGTTCCCTGGAGCACAGCCTGACCCCCCCGGCTGTCCCCTCCTGTCAGGAGCTGTGCACAGCCACAAGGTCCCCCCGATCCCCTTTGCTCCAGGCTGAGCCCTTTCCCAGCTCCCTCAGCCTCTCCTGGGGCTCAGCCCTTCCCCAGCCCCGTTCCCTTCCCTGGACTCACTCCAGCCCCTCCATGTCCATCTGGCACCGAGGGGCCCAGAAATGGACACAGCACTCGAGGCCTCAGCAGTGCCAGCACAGGGGACAGTCACTGCCCTGCTCCTGCTGTCACTCTATTTTTGGTACAGAATAATAGTTACAGCCACTGATTCTCTGGGTTAGCACTGCTTGGTCACCTATAAAACCAGTTCCAATGGCCCTGACTCTGCAGCGCATGGGGCAGAGCTCGAAAGAACAGAATTCTTGTAAGAATTTCTTATAAGAAAGAACAGAAAGAAAAAACAGCAGGAGTTTTTTGGTAAAGCTCATCCGGACTGGAATAATCTCAGAGAGCTGAAATGCCTCCTGGTGCAGATGTGCTCAGGATGGAGAGGAGCAAGGGAGCAAAGATTTGGGTTTGCCCATCCCAAAGGTGTCCTGTCACCCGTGCCTGTGCTGAGGGAGGGATGCTGGCAGCAGCCGCAGCCTCCCGGAGCAGCACTTTTCCCTCATCCCACTAGAGGGTGGGTGCTGGTTGGACAAGCCGGGCTGGGCTGGAGCTCTGCCCGCTTGGCAAGGGCACGGCGGGAGCCAAGCTCTAATTTATCACCTAACGAGGGTGCCGGGGCTGCCAGCACTGGCAGTTGGTACCGCACGGAATATTCAGCCTGGGGAGGGATGCAGGAGTTCTCCCTCTCTGCTTCAGTCTCTGTAGTCAGGAGATGCTCTGGGTATTAATAATACATAGATTGAGAGAGCCAAATAATTTTTTAAATTTTTTTTTTTTAGTAACTTAAACTGAAAGTGTCTATACTTAGCTTTTAAAATTAATTTGAGAGTTTTTCATGTTGGCATGTTCTAGTAGGCACAGCATTTTAAAAGTACTTGTTTCAGAGATAGAAAAAATATAAGAAATAATAATTCAGATCATGTTTTCTTTTGTTTTCCGGCAAAAAGGCATACAAGTAAAACAGTCCTCTGGTAACTATCTCTATTTTGGAAATTAAATATAGTTTGTGCTTTATAACAAAGTTTAGAAAGGATATGATTCCTTGTATAGCCATCAGCATAATTTCATCAACTTCCCCTGAACTCTCCTTCAGGTACAAGGTATTATTTCAGTTTTTTAATTTTTTAATTTTTCCACCTGATCTATTTGTTTGCCTCGTGGGAGCTGAGAATGCAATCTGTGTCTAGGATTGAGCTAAACAATGTTGTATCTCAACCATATAAATCATGTCCAAGACAAGACGGAATAAAGGTAGAAAAAATTAAAAGTTTACAAAGTTTGGAGGGAGAGAATTTATTTAAAAAAAATTGCATGGACCGACATTAATTTGGTGTTGAATAGGCAAGGAAAGGGATTAGAGCTCTGAGAAACAGCATAAGGTAAAAAAATAATCCTGTGCAACTACTTCTGTAAGAAAAGGTATTAACATTGGTAAGAACAATATTTTTGACACAAAACTGAAGTAATTTGTGAAGTCAAACATTTGATCTTAGGAAGAAGATTTTTCACTTATATTAATCAAGCTAAAATAAAGAGAGAAGAAGAAAGGACAGGGCTCTGACTTGGACATATGCTGCTTTATGACAGCCCTGACAGTCTCTGCTCTCTGGGATAACATATTGCACCCTGGTATGGAACGGGGGAGCTTTTCCCTGGGTCAAGGGCAGAATATTGCACAACCAGCCCAGGTGCCTCGCAGGCGTTGTGGATCCATCTTTAATCTTCCGTTCCAACATCAATGTTGGCCTCTGCTGGAGACAGGAGACAGGGGGAAGATGGATCACTGAGTCTGTTCTGGCGTGATAGTTCCTATGTTTTGTTCCATAGAAAGGGTTGTGATCAACAAAAGCCCTGCCAACGTAGGTCACTTGCCAGTTGATGAGCAATGGGATTGTTTCGCCGGTTTGTGCAGCCCCGGTTGTTTTTTGCTGTTATTGAAATGTGACATTGGCTGACAGCTCTGTGGGATCTCACATATGGAGGCTCTGCTCCGCAGGGATGGGAGAAACTGGACAAATTGTAGAGGGTTTTCACATATGGGGCCAATTCATGCCTGATGAACCCCTGTGGAAGCTGTTGGCGCTGCACCAGCCAAGAGGCTGACCCGTCAGATCCACTGATTCATTGTGGTGCTGTTGTCATGATTAAAACACTCGAAATTTTCCCCCTAATGGGGGACCATGCTGAGTTTCAGCATGTCCTGCTCTGCTGCCCGCCTGTTTCCGTTGTTGTTACGTCTTCTGGGGTTGTTTGTGTTTGTTTAAAAGGAGCACAGTGAACTAAGCTGGTGGTTGAAGCGGCAAATGTGGCTTAGTGGGATTATAAAGACATTTGACATTCTTTGTCACCTTCTTAAATGTGTGACGTGAATGGGTATGAGAACAGGCAATGTGGATAAAGAGGAATCAGATGACAGAAATGAGACCGGAGTGGTGGAAAGCAGAGGAGATGGGAAAACCACGGGGATTTATTTGTTCAAGGATGGCCCCAATCCATCCTGTGTCCAAGGGGCTGGGAAGAAGGGATCGTGTGTCTGGAGAAGGTGGTACCCTGAGGGGATGAGCAGGGATGGAAGGGAAAGGAGCACAGGGATGGAAGGGAAAGGAAGGGAAACCACAGGGATTTGTTTGCTCAAGGATGGTCTCGACCATCCTGTGTCCAAGAGGCTGGGAAGAAGGGATTGTGTGTCTGGAGAAGGTGGTACCCTGAGGAGACGAGAAGGGAAAGGAACACAGTGGGATCTGTGGAACTGGGAAAAGAATTCCGAGATGTTTCAGCTTGGTTGGAAGATCTGTACGTGAACAAGGGTGAGGGGAACTTCACCGGTGTGTGGTACACGATTAAATGTGGCCTGGTGGATTCGATGGCCCATATTTGCAGCGTGGTAGGAGAGCTGATGAGGGCAGGGACGCAGAGATACAACTGTTGTGCTGCTCTCCCAACAATTTATGGCCATGGTTTAGAAAGCAAAGGAGCGAAGATGTCGGCATGAGTGATTTAGTAAAACCAAGCTCGAGTCTATTGTTACAAACAGGCTCTCAGGGCATAATGTGGGGCTTGCTTCCCCTGCTTGCAGTGTGCTGTGGAGGAGGGGACTGGAGGAGGAAAAGTAAAACTCCATGAAAATATAAGTGTGAAGCTTGAAAAGAGTGGCAGGGCCACAGGCCCTCAATGAAAAACCAGAGGCATCGCATCTAGATAATGTAAGGTGGTTCAGAATGGGCTGAAAGGGTGAATGACAAACTGATAACTGAAAAAAGAGCTGTGAGGGTTATTTTTATTTTTAAGAGAGCTGGTAGTAATCCTAATTCCACCTAGGAATGGCAGAGGAGGCAGTCTGGGAGGTGATGTGGGCGATGGAAGGAGAGGGTGGCTCAGGGTGGTGGTGGAGAGAACTGGAGACACTTTCCTTTGCAGGAAGGTGATGAGTCCCACCCCTCCTTCACTGTGCTCTTGCACTTGTCCTGGTTGTTTTCTGTGCTGCAGACTTTGCGTTGTAGGAGCCACAGATGACAAAAAGAGATGAGGAATTCAGTGTGGGCCCTGGGCTGTGACTGTCCCTGAGGTGCCACCATCTAGCGCTTGGCTTGGAGATGTCTACTCCTCGTCTTCACTTCCTGGGCAGGGACAGACATGAGGATGTGCAGATCACATTATCTGTCCAGCAAAACACCATTCTTTTGTAATGTAAATTAAACTGGAGCAAACTGGAGTCAATAGGAGTTGGTTTCTCCCCGGTTCATATGTAAATTTTGAATCAGAGAATCCCCGGATGGTTTGGGTTGGAAGGAACCTGAAAACTCCTTCAGTGCCACCCTCTGCCATGGGCAGGGACAGCTTCCACTGTCCCAGGGTGCTCCAAGCTCCGTCCAGCCTTGTTTGAGGTAGAAGCTCGTGAGGTTTTGGCTTGGAATCCAAAAAAGAGACAGGAGGGTGAGCCAGGGATGACATTTGGGTGCTGTTGGTGATGTTTGTAGGTGTGCCAGGAGAGAAGAGCAGAGCCAGGAGGGCAGAGGTGGGCACCTGCAGGGGACAGCGGTGACATGGAGCTAAAAGGAAGATGCAGAGATGAAAATAGGCTAAAATTGAGGGTAAGGTTTAAAGTCAAAGGATGTGGGACACTGTTAGGGACAGGACGCTGAGGCTGATGGATATCGAGCGGTCCAGTACTAACACCCTCCTCTCTTGAGTTCTCCTCACTCTTTTGTGGGTATTTTTTTGTGGTTCAGAGTCTTAGACCCTGTTTCACACTCCTTTCATGGAGCACAGCATTTCCCAGGCAAACTGGGGTGGGAATTTCTCGGGCTGGAGCACTCCAACCCCAAAAAAGAAGAAAATGCAGCTCCCCATCAGCTCTACCCATGTTGCTCCAAAGGCCAAACTTCTTCCCATAAAACCACTGATGTTACACCTTAGGATGGATTTTGCCACTTTATTTGAGACTGTGTGCAAGCTGGGCATCTTCAAAACTACTAATAAAATTTAAAAAAATGTGTTATTGCCTTCTCCATCTTGCTTGTGTAATCTGCCTGCAGAATGTCTGAGCCAGCTTCTCTCAATCTGGAGGTAGTTTTGGTTTCACAGAGATGGTTTTTGACGGGCCACCTCCGTCAGCCACTATGTTTTGGAGCTGTAAAAATAAGAAAAATAATAATTTTGCTCCCTGAAAGCCAAATCAAACCACAGTACAGATCTGACAGCTGTCCAGGCAACTGAAAACAATCAGTCATAAAATGCCTTTAAATCAACAAATAGAGAACCAAAGAAATATCAAGTGAGATTAATCACTGTCAATTGTTCCAAGATTTTATAACAAAGGGGCAGGAGGAGGAATTAGTCTTGCAGACTTTACACCCCCTTTTTTCTTTTTTTTTTTTTAAAGGGCAACAGTTATCCAAGTCAGTAAAAATGAGGTAATTATATTGCAAAATTCTTTGGATGAGAATGAGACTAAGTTCTAAAATCTGAAGCTACATTTACCCACAGCAGAAAATTGCTGGAAATCGGGTGAATAGCAGCTTGCATGTTTATTTTTCCTAGAAGAAAACAATTGACTCTTCAGAACTCGTTTGGAAGTGACTGAAAACAGATGGCAGTGGAGATGGTTTGCAACCCAGAAGCATCAGGGTGGTTATGGATTCCTGGGGGCTCCTCTCGTGTTTGTCTGCCTTGGGCTTCAACAAATACAAACTGGACTGGGAAGCAAGAGGAGCTTTTCAGGAGTTCTCAACCTCTGGTCCTTCACTCTGGGAGGATGGGAATGCAGCTTTGTTCTTCCTTCTGCTGTGACCATCGGTCAGTTTGGTGTGTGCTCAGGGCTAGGCAGAGCTGGCACTACCTTCCCCAAACCCTGAAAAAGTGACTTTTTTATTCTATCCCAGGAGGAAAAAGGTGTGCAGAGTTTCCAGATAGAAGCTTGATAGAGAGAGGTCCCCTCAGTGTTGTTTGTGAGGTTGTTCAGGGGCAGATCTTCCTGGGAACTCTAACAGAGTTAATTTGTCCTGCAGTCACTCCAGGGGTTTGTGATTATAATTCAGGACTGCACCAATAGTGGGGAAAATAAATCTCCCTGTGTTTTGTGTGCAGAAGCTCTGAGTGGATCCCCCTGTGGTTTTGGGGATCCCCTGTGCTAATGGGGGAGGTAAGGAAGCTGCTGTGGAGGTTGGCTTTCTTTATCAATAAAGCTGGGTGTTCAGTGTTAGGATAAAACACCTTTTCCTCTGATGCTTTTTCAGTGTTAATACACCAAGAATTTGAACTCTCCAAGCCAATGAGTAAAGGCATTAAATGGAAATTATGCTGTGTTTCCTCTTGCCAGAACACCCAAACCAGGCTTTCTATTTTCTATTAGCCTTTGAGATCAGAGCTATCATTACCCTTTTTCTGTATCCTATATATACATACACTGTACATGACATGGTGTTCAATATTTTATACATTAATTTTCATAATTTCTATGTGTGAGTTGCTGCACGATTTTTACTGTTGTGTCAATAGCATTGACAGAAACAGGTATTGCTTCAATGAACTGTGCAGTCTGAGGATACCTATAGCAAGAGTTTGGGACGTAAATTTAGTGTTTAAGTAAATGTTTAATGAATTCAGATTGTGAACAATCCCACTGGGTCAGCAGTGTCCTGTGTTTAAAGGTGAGCTCCTGCTTGGGTGGATCAGGGAGCAGGTGCACATTTTCCCAATGCCTTTTATTTACAAATTTAAACAGTGCCGTGGGGAGATCCCAGAGCAAACTCCCATTTTCAGGCCAGACCTGTAGCGTTGCAAACTGCCTGGGGTCTGAAGGTGGAGCTGTCCCTTTTTTGTCACTCTTCTCATTGTTGTTTCAAAGTTGAAGATGGCCCAGGTTGACCGCCCATGCCGCAGCCTCTGGGGCGGTTCAGCCTTTCAAGGTTTGCTGATACAAGCTTAATTAGTGTAAAGTTTGACCCCTTGCCCCCCACTTTCTCTCTCTGAAGTCACAACTAAGCCCTTGTGCCTTTCTATTTGCCTTGCATCTTATCCCTCTTTGTTCCCCTCTCCCCAGGAGCTCAGTTCTCTCTTCATGGCTTCGGTCTCCCTCCTTTTTTCCTCCTCTTGTTGTCACGCTGAGCCTCTGGAGTTCTTTTTGCCGAAAAAAAGGCCCGAGTGAAAAGTCCCCACAGCCCAACTCCCGCATAATCTGATCTGAGCTTAATCCAATTTGTCTTGGCAGGGAGTTTTATGGCTGGGATGGGCAGCTCAGAAAGCAAACCTGGGCTGGCTGTGCTGGGACATTCTCCTGCCCTGTTGTGTCACAGCTGGCGTGGTCCTGGCCAAGAAGGTGCTGTGGGTTAAGGTTTATAAGTGAACTAAAAATGGATGGAGAATGATGCAGGGCCCTGTCTCCAGCAGAGGAAGAAGCTGGGGTTGGGCAAGGAAAGAGCTCAGTGTGTGACTTGAAGGGCACTGGGGAGTGGCTGGATCCTGTGCAGTCACCAGCCTTGGAGGCTTCTCCCAGCTCCACCCTTGCAGAGCCATCTTTGAGAGGTGATTTTGTGGCCTTTGGATGAGCTGTCTGCTGCTCCCTGCCCTCCTGCCAGGGCTGGAGGGTTGTGAGTGCTGGTGGCATCAGCTGGAAGCTCAGATGGATGGATGGAGGGCCTTTCCACAGAGCATGTGAATAAATCAGCTGCTGAAGCAGCCCTTAGTCACTGCCAGTCCCATTTCTTCCCCTCACGTGGTGACAAGGACGAGCAGAGCAATGAGACAGAGTTTTTAGGGTGGATGGGATGGGTCTGTCCCCACGGTCATTAGCAAAGCTGAGGTTGGCAAGTTCCTTCAAGGAGTACCTTTACCTTCCCCACCAGCACTCCTTCACCTTTCCCAGGAGGACTCTGAAGGATACTCTTCTTCACTGTGCTCTTTTCAGGCTTTTGGGAATTTTGCTGGGAGCAGAGACTGAAGAGGCAGAGGTATAAAACTGCAAGTTGCTGCTTCCTGGTAATGCCAGAAACAACAATTTTTTTTCCAGGAGTTTTGACCCTCTAAACAGCTCAGACGTGTGGTGGTGGTGGAAATGTGTCCATAGTGCAGCTGGGGCCCATCTCTGAACAAAGAGTTCTTCAGGGTCTTGCTAATTTAGCACATGGCCAGAGTGCTTTGGATGTGAGGAGTATTTTACTCATGTTTACAGAGGCATGAAATAGTGTTCCGGTGTTAATGGCCCATTTAATAAAGACCTTCCAGCTAGGCCATTTCAAGGCATTAATTGAACTTCTTGGGTGCTCAAGGCCATTAACCTTTGATTGTAGCCCACACCAGAGGCAAACTGATCACTCCAGGTTCTCCCCAGCCTCATTGCTCAAGCACAGTGCAGGAATGTGGTACATGGTGGATAAATCATTCACCACGATATCATCAGGGCTGCTGGGCTGCCATCTCGTTCTAGTGGGGTACAGAATGTTACAAACCGTGGCAATTAGCATTTGCAAGCACTGGGAAACCTGCTTGAGTGATATACGTGAGTTCTAAAAAAAAAAAAAAAGAAAAAAAAGGGAGGAGGGAGAACAAGAGAAGCAGGGAGCTGAATGTTGGCAGGGAACTGCAGCCTTCCCCCGGGCAGGTGCCTTACCTATGTGGTAGTTTGCTCTTATCTCTGCTGATCTGGACCATCTGCCAGGTCTTTTCCATCCCTGTGCTGGAGGCAGGGTTTGTTTGTGCCATAATGATGCCTTATAACGGGGAGTGCTGGGATGGAGCTGTGCACATATCCAGAAAATCTGAAAGGATCCAGAAAAAACACTGGAGACAGTTTAGAGCTCTGTATGAGAAAGTTTATTTTCTCCTATGCTTTCTCTGCTGTCTGGGGTAGTTCTCTTGGGGAATGCTAGTTTTGAATATTTTTAGCAGTGACTTTAAGCTGCAAGTCGAAGTTGGTTTGCTGGCTCAGACCAAAGCTGACAATCCTTCCCGAGGTAAAACTCACCCTGGCTCTTATGGGACTTGTCTGAGGTGACAGTTTCCAAGATTTCCTTGCTGGTACTTTCTGGACTACTGTAATGAGCTCTGGTCTGTGAGAACACCAAGAAAACAAATAAAAAATTACATTGGCAACTCATTCTTTCCACAGAGCTTAACCAACCAAACAAAAAGACCCTCCCAAACCTTGTTTTCCCACTCTTGTTGGCATCCTAATTGCTTTTCAGAGAGGGGAGGCTTCCCCTCCTTCCCATGTGCTCCTCTGGGCTCCCCCTTCTCCTCGGCTCTCCTGCTGGCTGAGTGCTGAGCTATCAGCTCATCTCAACCAGCAGGAGCTCTTTGGAGCTCCTCAGACCTCCAGTGCTGGTTGCATCCCAACTCAATTTGGGTCTTCCAACGCTGAGACACAAGCAGAGACTATTCTGGGAAGGAAAGGGCTCTGCCTGTCCAAAGCCAGAGGCTGGGACAAGCCCTCAGCGTTGATCCCTGCCGATTCCGAGAAGCAGCTTTGGACTATTCTTGTGTGAAAAGCTGCCTCTGCTGCCCCGGGGCTGGCAGGGATCTGGAGGGGGTTCCACGTGTGGTAGCCCCCAAATAGCTCCCAAGGAGAGGCACTTTGGTACCAAAGACAATGAGGGCAGGATATTCTGTGTGTCTGTGTCAGTGTGACCTTGGAGCAGCGGGACTGGAGGGTGGAGTTCCCAAAGTGTGTGGCAAGTGGCTCCGGTCCTGGAGGAATCCAAAACCCTGCGGTGTTCTCATGAGCAAAATGAGGAGCAATGTGTAGCTACTGGCTTGGTTCTAGGACACTGCAGTCCCTAAGTCTAGCCTAACCTCACTGCCAGAGCAATGAAAGAGCAGGGATGAGTCTGAGGGAGTGCAAAAGAACATGAGCTCACCCTGGAGGTCTTAAGCTGCCAAGGTTTTCCTGAAAAGGGAGCCGACTCCATGCAGACGGAATACAAGGACTCAAATGTCCCCAATAGGAAAGTTTCTATTAAAAAACCCAAATCCAGACATGTGCTTTTTTATTAATGAGAAAATTCTTCTGTTGTTTATGAGATCAACCCTTTAAGGGGGGCGATGGGAGGAGAAGAAGAAAAGAAGCTGTTTGTTAGCAAAATGAAATCCAGACAAATATTTATAGCTACTTTCAAGTGGCTTGTTCTAACATGAGTCGACTATCCTTAATACCTTCCCTTTAGCACCATTAAGCATCTCACTGGCACTCAGAACAAATTTATGAATGTCTTATAAAAGTCAACAAGCCGCAGGAAAAAAATAAATAAGAAAGAGCCTTATGCAAACAGTGCTTCATTGCAAGAACTCAAACAAAGAAGGTCACATTCATCATTTTGCTCACAGAGAGGGAAAGCCAAGAAGACGGATGGATGATGACACCAGACCTGGCTGACTTTAAATCCCCACCTAGCAGGAGTTTCTGGAGGTGCTGCCAGGGTGGCCACACTCTTTGCAGGCTGCTCTCTGCCACATCCCACACGTTCCAGTCATTGCTGCTCTCCATCAGAGCTTTCCTGTGGCCGCAGGAGTCTGACCTGCAAAGTCACTTGAGGAGCTGAATTCCTGTCCAGTGGAGTGTGCTGGGCCGTGGGTTTAATAAAATTAGGTGGAGGTGACTTGTGTGGTTGGAGTCTGTCCATCAAATAGAGGGAAAGGTGGCAGAATAGGAGAACTGAGGGTAAATATGGTGGTCAAATGTGATTTGAGTGTGACCTGAAGTCGATTATGTTCTTATGTTAACTTTCTCAGCAACTTTTCAAGAGTTGGTATAAAATGTTTTGGCTTTTTTAAGATTTTGGATATAATAGGTTCAGGATCCCTGTTGTATTTAAGCACTGTGATATACAAAATGGCAATTCATTATTAGGAGCTTGATGCAGTTAGTGAGTATTTTTATCAGTTCTAGAAAGCTCTGAAGCCAGAAGGGTGATTTCACCATGAAAATGCCATTCTTTTGGTGATGTGGTGAAGAAGGGAGGACTCCTTCATGGTGAGGGGGAGTGGGAAAAGCAACCCTCAAGCTTTTCATCATTCACACAGAAAAGAACTAAAGGAACAAAAAAATCAAGTGAGGGATGATGAAAGAGCCTCATGGTTTAGAAGAAGTTTTTTAGGGTTAAAGGCTGCCTGCTGCAGAGTTAGACTTTCTCCTGCTCTGAAACCATGCAAAAGTTAGAGTTCAAGAGTGTTTGCTGCTGTAAATTGTAATCCAGAACCCCAGAGCTCTTGGCTGCCTGGGCTTTATCCCTCATGCATCTTTTCCTTCAATATTTAAGGTAATTTTCCACTCTATGGCATGACGCAAACTGATAACAAACCCCTCAATAATTTCTTTAAGCACTTGTTTTCTTTCAAACATTTTGTCTCACCGAATTATTGAGTCAGCTGGAATGACCTTGATGTAAAGAAATACTTTTGAACTCGTGTGAGGATCAAAGACAAAAGAATGTGAAACGGAGGCTGGAGTCTGGAAATGATCCGTGTGAGGTTGGCATCGGTCTTCCATCTTTTCTTCATTCATTTTTGTGATGTGGGGCCCAGGGTAAATTTGTTCAAAAGTGAAGTGACTTTCAGGCAGCAGCACAAGGGTTGCAGCTCTGGCATTTTTGAAATTTAATCTGCTTTGTTTTGTGCTTTAGCGTGATCAACATCAATATAAATCATACACAAACGACGTGGAACAAAACCTCTGATATTTTCTGATGGTTCTTTTGCTTGGATTCCCTGACTGGACTGGAATTTTAGCAGGAAAATTTAACTTCATGTTAAGGTTTTTGAGGGAGAAAGTTGCTTTGTCTGTAGAAATTCTCTCTGATTTCTTTAAGAAGTAAAGGAAGTGGCAGTTCAGCATCACTAGGCTGTGTTTATGACTTTTTAATTTTTTTTTTTACTATTATCAACTTTCAAACAAATGGATCAGCTGTTTGTCATTTCTAAAGGAAGGAGCCAAAATTGCATTTAATAGCAAAGTTCGAAGTTTGCTGCACTGCTCAGAAGAAATGAGGGGTGAGCTGTGCTGGCAGGAGCAGTTCTGCTTCACAGTTCTTCGGACTGCTGGCACTGGAATTGAGAGGAGGATTTGTCGTCTATTAAAACTGACATTTAGCTTTGCTTAAGGTGACTTAAAAGTCTAAAAACAAATGCTCTGGAAATGTCATGTGCTGCTGTGTGAGCTGCAGAGAAATAGAAGCCCTTTTCAGAGGTGGCCTCTGATTTTCGTGAGCCTCCCCTTTTAAATGCTTGATCTCAAGTCCTTGAGCTGAGCTTGGGAGAATCTGCAGCTTTAGCTGGAAAAGAAAGGTGATTCTCTGAGAAAAGCAGGGCTGCTCTGTCCCTTAGGTTGGGCATTCAGGATAAGAAGACACATTTCAGCACCTGTGTGACACACTTACTCGTGTTCTGAGGGCAGGCAGAGCTGAAATAACCCAATTTCCCAGTTCTCCTGTATTTTATCTTGTACCTGGTGGTAGGTGGGAGGAATAGAAAGCTCTCTGGGGTCAAGGACAAGAGTGGTTTTCTCTTTAAAAAGTTCCCCCTTGATGTTAAAATCAATGGAATCCCCACTGTAGCTGTCACATCTCCTTCACAGGTTTCTTAGGTTTCCAATGAGTAACTGTCTATAAATGTTAAATATCTAAGAAGCTGATTTTCCAGGCTTTTAGTGGAATTAAACAGTAGATACATTCTTATGGAAATCTGATTCTCCAGCAGCTGTAAGTTCCTAACAGTAACAAACAAACAAAAATTTGCTTTTTTTTCCCCAGCCACACAATCTTTAAAATATTAACAGGGTTTTAAAAATTTCATTTGTACTAGCAGTCATTTTTCCAGCTGTTGAGCTGATCGATATTTTCAATTTATTTCACTCCCAGCCCACCAGACATTTTATTTTAGTTTTTAACAAGAAGGAAGCCACGTTGACTTCTTGGTCTTCTTCCTAAAAATATATTTCTGAGTGAAATTAAAGGAGTCTTGTCACCAGTTCCTGGATTGCACAGAAGTCCTCTCTGATAGTGCAGGGCAACATTTTGCAGGCATAAATATGGGAAAGAGACTGCTGCCATAGCACTGAAATACTTCATATTTATTTGTACATGCCAGCCCAGCTCTGACATCAGTGGCACCAGTGTAGATCTAAATCTTCTTGGGACATTGCAGTCCTGCACTGTGGCGTAACACTGGGACAGAAAAACTCCCAGTAACTTTCCACTTCTCTCACAGAGACCCTCTGCTCACCAAAAAAACAAAACAAAACAAAACAAAACAAACAAACAAACAAACAAACCCACAAAAAAACCCCCAAACAAACAACAACAACAAAAAAAAAAACCACCACCAAAAAACCCAAACCCTTTCTTGGACAAGTGGGGTTTTTGATCGTTTCTTTTGGTTCTGTTGGGACAGGTGATGTCAGTGGTTGGATGCAGCTCAGAGCAGGGGAGAAGGACATTCTCCAGTTTGTGTCAGACCCATTGCAAAGGACAGCTTTGCTCTGTGTGGGTGTTGAGGGTGACATGGTCAGGCAGGGAAGATTCCTGAGCAGAAGGAGGATTTCTGCTGCAGAAGGATGCTCGGGAATGGAGTGTGGGAAAAGCCTGGGCACCGATCAGGATGGTGGTGCAGGGGAATTGGGCATTGCCTGTGCTTCGAGAGCACCAAATCCTTTCAAACAGAGCCTCTGCGTGGATGTGATCTCTGGAATGGCCCCTGAGAGCTTGGGGTTGCCAGAGGGGCTAGAGAGGAGGTGGAGAATGAAAAAAACTCAAGGTGGTGGCTGAGCACAGACACTGCCTCGTGCTCTCCAGAGCTTGGCTGCAGCCCTGACACTCCTGTCACCTGCTTGGGGACATTTGACAGATCTGCCTCGATTTGTTGTAGAGAAACACTCAGCAGAAAGCATCAATTCAATCGCTCAGAGAGCTCAGCATCAGCCACAGCTCAGATCACCGGGGCAGATGAGGAAAGCGATGTCTGCAGTGCTGGTAATTAATAAACCTCCCTGGTTTATTAGAGGAGGTGCATCGGAGAGGTTGCACAATCTGCAACTTGAATGGAAAATGAAGAGGATTCACAGAATCAGATAATTCTCCTAAGGGAAAAATAACCTCCCCAGGAAGTGAGTGGCTGGGTATTTTGAGCACAGAGGTTTCCAGCAAAGGAGGATCTTTCAGACTTGGCTGTGTGTGGCCCTTTGCTCTGCCGTGCAGCTCAGGGTTTAGAGCATCTGCCACTCGTGGCCAGGGGCATAATCTCATCAACTTCCCCTGAACTCTCCTTCAGGTACAAGGTATTATTTCAGGTTTTTTAATTTTTTAATTTTTCCACCTGATCTATTTGTTTGCCTCGTGGGAGCTGAGAATGCAATCTGTGTCTAGGATTGAGCTAAACAATGTTGTAGCTCAACTATATAAATCATGTCCAAGACAAGACGGAATAAAGGTGGAAAAAATTAAAAGTTTACAAAGTTTGGAGGGAGAGAATTTATTAAAAAAAAAATTGCATGGACTGACATTAATTTGGTGTTGAATAGGCAAGGAAAGGGATTAGAGCTCTGAGAAACAGCATTTACCCCTTCCCTGAGTGACGCTGGCTTCGGTGGGCTGTCACTGATGATTCCTGCCCTGATCTCAGCATTTTTGCTAAAAAAGTGTCTTTTAGCTGTGCGTGAGGGGAGGAAGCAAAGCTCTGAGTCAACCCCAGCCAAGTGACACAAATCCCAGTGCCACCCAGTCCTGCCTGCTGCACCTCAGCTCTCGGTTATTGCACAGCAGCTTTAAAAATAAGTTGACTTCCACTGATCTGTGTCTGGGTTACCTTTCTCCTTCCGTCTCCATCAAACTGGCAGTGGGATCTCGGGCAGCATTCCCACGTTCCTTGCTGCTCTTCATACCTGCTGATGTTAAATGCTTTGGGACCACAGTTCTGCAGATTCTCACTGTCCTCTAAGGACTGGTGTGGGATGAGATCCTGCTCTCCTTTGTTTAGTTGTTCTAAAGAATGGGTCTTTTGCTTGGCCTGGTGCCCAAGCGTTTTTACAAGTCCAGACTTTCACTCTGCCCTTGAGAGCTGCGAGGGTTTTTTCTCAGGATTTTGTTTATGTATGTCTCTCTCTGGCTTTTGGGGGAGAGAAATGCACAAAAAAAGCGCTGAATTATTTTGATATATCACAATAATTTTTTAATTTTTGTAAAAAAACAAATCCGGTTCTCACTTTGGCCTAATGTCCATCAACTCCCAAATGCCCTTTCAGGAGGGAATGTGTTACTATTTTATTTCTAATAAGATTTTTACTGTCTTCCCTTTTTACCTTAAATGTCAGAATTAAAATGTCACATTTTGCTGTTGGAAAAAGAATTTGTTGTGTCCAGTGTCCTCTCGAAGAGTGACATGACAGATAATAGGCACAGTTATCTGTAGAATTGCACTGCACACAGAGTTTTACAAACTGACAAAATTATTGCTACTCCACCATATTTGTATTCCATGTATGACTTGCAAAATGCAGCTTATTCCCATTTGAGATGGAGTTCAGCTGATTTGTGTTCTGGGCTGATGTCAGAAACTGGGGTGTCCTTTGAACTTGAGGCTTGGAGGTGCAGGAGAATAAACACAGGAGTAAATTATATCCTGGTTTTGGAGGCTTATTTCAGCATCTTTGTGCATCTGGCTCTGTGACAAGCTTTGGGGTGGTACAATGTAAACTGGAAATCTGTGCTGAACCCAAATGGAAACTTCATAGAAAGATGATAAGCAATAAAAGCTTTTTCCGTTCTTTTTTTTTTTTTTTTTTTTTTTTGTTGTTTTTTTTGTTTGTTTTGTTTTTGTTTTGGGTTTTTTGTTTTTTTTTTTTTTTGTTTTGTTTTGTTTTGTTTGTTTGTTTGGGTTTTTTTAAATGTTTAGGGCCCATTCAAGGCACAAAGAGTGGATGAATTATGCCTCTTCTGAGTCCCCAAAATGTAGCAAAAGCAGTTTATATGGAAGCTGAAGTAACTTAGGTTTCCATAACGAAAACTCTTTACAGTGACTTTCCCAATGTCAGAAATGAAAGGATGACTGAGGACATGGGCAAAGGAGCCACGTTACTTCTGCTTTAAAAAAACACAAGAAATTAAACCAATTTGAGCCCTGTTTCTTTCCTTACCTCTGCCTATTTTTCTGCTCTGCTGGGTCTCGTGGCAATGGAGCAATCCCAGCCACGTTCCCATCACCTTCCTGCTAACTCTGCCTATTTAAGGTCCTGGTGCTGAGGATTTGGCTACTGCAGAGTATGAGTTTCTGCAGCTTTGTCAAGATGAGGATATTGTCCACAAGACCAATGGAACTGGGCAGAACTGGGCACGGTGGGTTTTGGAGAAAGGGATTTCTTCAATTTCTCCGTCAATTCTCAGTTTGCCTCTGTGAAGTTTTCTAAACCTTCACAATGACTGTGACCACAGATTGGAGAATTCAGGCAGAGTTTTTGCAGGGAATTGCAATCTTTAGTACTTGAATCTGTGGGAAGGAACACAGGCAGAGCTGTGCTGTGTCATCCCAGCAGAATTCCTCTAGCTTGGGTCTGATTTGGGTCATAGCAACTGTGTAAGGAGAAATCCATAACACAGCAACAATACAGTGATATTTCCCTTGATTATTCCTCCCCAGTCTGCAACTGAGAAACTTTTTGAACCTGAGATCTGTTCCTCTTTTCCCCTCTGAGATCAGTGGCAGCTGTGGGCACTCAGTAATCTCTGAAGCCCAGGCTACTATATTTAAGTGCCTAAATATAGATATAGAGGCCTATGAGCCCATGGGTACCATTGAAGTGGACTGGAAACTTCCCATTTGCCTTTCTGAGGATTGGATCAGGCCCTATTTCAGGTAACCAGCTTGAAAAAAAAAAAAAATTGGATTAAGTGGCTTGTGCAAGATGGTTGAACAAATGGGACAAATGGCTGGCAAGGCTCGGGAGCTCTGGATGCCATTCCTGCGCTCCCACTGCCAAATTAAATTTGTTCTTGTGTAGAAAGGGCTCATGCTGGTGAGCCTGTTGTAGAGGTGGAAAGGCATCTTAATTGTATTTTCTCAGAGAACAGAGCTGCAGGAGCATTTCTTGCTGCTCTTTGCAGCAATTCTGGAGAGCAGGAGCTCTCAGGGTGCCATAGCCTGACTTGTGCCTGGTTCACAAAGCCATTGAGACACAACCTCCATCTGTTGGTCCAGAAAGGATTCACTATTTTCAGTCCTTCTGCTCGTCCTGAAGTGTGCACGTGTGTCTGGTTACATAATTCAGTATTCTGTTTCGAATAAAGGCATTTAGAGAGGGGGAAGGCATCAGGAAGGGAACCAGAATTTGCTGTAATGGAAGTTAGGAATAATTTTGGGGATTTCTCCCGTTCAGGCTACAGCTCCTAAAGTGGCAGGGAGATGAGGCAGCCTGGCAGGGAGCTGTGCCCAAGCATGTGCCAAGGCCAGATCCCTTTCCCTTTGAAGGCAGCGAGAGCTAAACCATTGACTTCCCTGCAGTTGGGGTAAGCCTGTAAATAGTTCCCAACACTTGCATATTATTAGTTGCTCTCATGGCTGGATCTAAGCATACTTGATCTCTGCAGGAATTTGCCTTTGCATACAGCCAGACATTCCTCATTTCTCATTAGCTGGCTAAACACATGTGCAGAGAAGTTGGGTTTGTCCTCTCAACACAGATGCCTCTTCCTGAATGGCCTTGAGGAAACTGTGTGAAATACAGCATTTCTGGAAAAAAAAAAAATTAAAAAAAATCCCCAGTTTGTGTCGCAAGGAGCTGTGGCTGTGACAGCTGAGCAGGGGAGGCTCAGGCCATGCATAGGTTGAAGTCTTTTGTGATGTGGGGCCTTTGGCATGTGCTCTGCATGTCACAGGAGATAAGGACAGCGAGTGGGTGTTCAACAGCTGGGGTGGGAATCCAGGGGGATGGCAGGGAGCTGTCATCTGATGGCTGCAGCCAAGGGCAGTGGGAGAGGCTTTGGAGCATTGTAATTTGCTTTTTGCTGTATTAAACTTGCATGGAGCTATGCAAGAATGAGTTGGGTTGGAAGGGACCTTGGATTTCACTCAGTGCCACCCCCAGCCATGGGCAGGGACACCTCCCACCATCCCAGGATGCTCCAAGCCCCATCCAACCTGGCCTTGAACATTTTCAGACAAACTGTGCCAGGGCCTCACCACCCTCCCATGGAACAATTTCACCCTAATATTTAACCTACTTTTCCCCTCTTTCAGCGTGAGCCCTTTCCCCTTGTCCTGTCACCCCAGTTCCCTGCAGCCCCTTCAGACTCTCTGAGGTCTCCATACAATCTTCTCCAGGCTGAGCACCCCCAACTTCCTCAGCCTGCCTTCCTAACCTCTCTCTTGCTGTTCTCCATCTTCTTGTCCCCAGTCCCAATTATGCTGATCCTTTCAAAATCCCACATGGGGAACCTTCACCGTGGATTTCTCAGGAGAACCGCACTCAGCAGGTGCACTGGCACCTCTCAGGAGTGAGTGGGCAGTGCTGGGGCAGCAGCCAGAAGGTGGGAAGCTGGATCCACACCAGAGGAGACTGTCAGGATGCCTGGGCTTTCCCTCCCTCAGTCAGGAAGGATCACAGGACTTTGGGACTGGGTTATCTGCTGCTGCTGAGCTGGGAGATGGCTCAGGGCACTGAACTGCCACTCTGCTGTGACAGCACAGGGGCATGGCTTAGATAGGACTGGACACCTTCTTGGTGCTGCTGGGAGTGCTTCAAGCTGGGTTTTATTACTTCTTAAGTGCCTGTTTTGATCTTCATTTCACCAAGCTGCTGTATCTCAGTCAATGCCATGCACTTGTGGTTGGTGCTCCTCTCCTAAGAGCTGAATGAGTTGCATCTTGCCTGATATCTCTGGGCAAATTCCACACAGAAGGCATTGGGCAGCCACACCCAGGGCCAGAATTTGCTCGAAAACACCAGGGGTTGGTTTTTCCCCCAATGCTCTGCATGCAAATGCAAAACACAAAGCAATCCATTTTAATCCGCAGTTTCCCAGAACAAGGGTTTGGACCTGGACGTGTGGGCACGAAATGAGTCTAAAATTAGACTTACCTAACCTTCAATTAAGCTCGATATCTAAGCATCCGTGGGAATGATCCCCAGGCCTGGAGTTATTGCCTGCTGAGAGCTGGGCTGTTTCCCTGGCTGAGGGTAGTGCTGTATTGTTCTCTCAAGGGCTGTGTGACTCACGTCTTCTGTGAGTTGTTTTATCACTGTAATTAGTCTACATATTGAGGGGGGAGAAGAAAAAAGAAAAAAAAAAAAAAGAAGGGTATACAAAAGGATAAAGGCAAAACATATTGGGAGCCCCTGTAAAATTGTGAAGCTCTCCATGTGATTTTTTTTTTTAGTTGAGAAATAAAACATTTCTAACTTCTTCCATTTAGGTTTCCACAGAAATGTCTCTCCCATATGTCAGTGGTGCAATCTACATAATGAAGGAAACTTCACAGATGGAGTGGCTGATGCAAGGGACATTCTTTAATATTGACAATTACTGAGCTTTTGCTTTTTATGCTGCATAACTCAGAAAAGTGCTGTAGTTCAGGGAGGTGAGATTTTGTTCCAGAATAATCCGTGGCACAAAGTAGCTGGAGGGAAAGGCAGACATTAAAAAGAGAGGCCCCCAACCAAAACCCTTTTTAGAATGTGTGGGACCTTTTCAAAACAAATAAACAAACAAACCCCGCTCTGATTTCATGCTTTACTTTTTGACCAATGTCCTCAAGTTAATGGTTTTTTTCTCCCCACAGTTTATGCAATGATACAGCTCTTCTCACTGTCTTGGAACTTGTTTGTGCCCTTGGCTTCTGAAGTTTTTAAAACTTGTTTCAGGTTTTATTACAAATGCTTTTTTAAAACTAAAGGCCTTTTAGGAATGCAGGAAAATATTTGTTTTGAAGTCCAGCTTTCACCTTCGTTGCTTTCCTTGGCCAAAGCTCACCACTTGTTCAAATTCACAAAGTTCTAGGACTTCAGATTTTATTTCCCTAACCCTACTTGGTAGGTTAGAGATCAAATCCCTTCTGGATCCTCTCTGCCTTTCTCCAAGGCTGCTTGGTGGTGATGGGGTTTTAAACTCCGGGTCAATCTCCTCTCCCAGTTATTGCTGGACCAGAGAGGTGAAGTCAGAAAGGTTGAATTTACTATGACCGTGTGTCCAGGACTTGGAAAAGCTTTGCGGAAAACAAAAGTCTAGTTTGTATGAAAGAGGACATTTTCTTTTGCTGTTTTATTGAGATGTGTCATGCCAGCCAAGAACCTGGAAGACATTAAAGTCGATGTGATTGTCACAAACATTGAGGGTTTCATTTTTATTTATTTTTTTTCATGAACCAGCTACACTTTCAGAGAGTCTGAGGTGGAACTGCAGCCCACAGGGAGGTATGAAGGTGACATTTTGGTTATCCAGGAACAACAGTAACACGCAGGAGTTCTCAGTTCTACGTGTGTGGGGAGAGTATAAAATTTTATGAAGTGATGGTTTCCAATATAACGAAAGATATCTCACTCTTGGCGTGGAACTCAGACATCCATCCAACCAAAGCCTTTGCCCGAGGCCTCCCCAAACTCACACTTTCCTCCTTTTTTCTCCAGAGCTGCCTGAACCCTGGGTCTCCAGCATCTGTTTTATCTCCTGGGGTATGTCCAGCTGAAGGTGTGATTGCTCCCCTCGTGCCCCTGTCCCAGCAGAGCTGTGACAGCACTGGCAGCTCTTCAGTTGCCAAATATATTTGCAATATTTTCATGGAGAACGTGTGTTCCCTTCCCCAAGGACTGCACCGTCCTCATGGAGAGGTGTTTTTTCTTGATTCAGATCAGCTTCAAGCTGAAGACTTTCACAAGGCCTCCCTTCCACCTTTCCTCAGACTGATTTCAGGTGTTGCATGTGCTCCCCTCTCCCCTCCTGCCCTGTGTCCTGGGTCTGTGACCTCTGCATGCCTCTCTCTCTATTTTAGGCATCTCGTCCTGGTATTTTTTGGCCCAGAGCCTGCAGTCTCTGCTCTGCTGGCTGGAACAGCTTCCCAGGGACTCAGGGGTTGAGCTGGGGATCGACTCCGTGCTCCTTGAATCTCAGTGAATTTCTTATCTGCTGCTGCTTCCTTCCCTCTTCTAGAGGATCTCCCAGAGCAGCAACATTCTGCTGAAGGCGTAATTGAAATCTGGCTTTGTAAATCTGTAAATCCCACAAGTGGAATGCATTCATGTATTTTTTGTCATATTAAGGAGGGCCACTTTTGGAAGTGATGTCTGTCCTCAGCTTCTGGAGTTGCACCTGCCTGAGCCCCTCGATTTTGAGGTAAATTTGGAGCCAAGCTGTGGTCTTGGCCATGGAATATCCACGTCTATCTATCTGTATGTTCCTGAACTTGGATAAATATCTCATCCATGACAAATACAATCACATGCTTCAAGCAGTGTTTATGCTTTGATCAATTTGAGGTTTCCAAAGGGAAGAGAATGGTCCCATCCCAGAAAATCCATGGCAGAAGGAGGGAAGGGAGCTCCTGATTTATTGTTATTGGCTGGGTGTAAAATGATGCAACTGCTGCACAATAGAAAATGTGATTGCATTTGTAGACTGAATGATTCTTAGTTGAATTTCCATTCAGTTTTGGCCTTTCCTGCTCATTCATCCTCGGTACACAGACCATAATTTCCTTCAGCATGTTTTAATTCCAGGGTAGCAACCTGTTTGCTAAGAAAGGTTAATCTTTGGGATTTTATTGACCTTTCTGGGCTCACTAATACATAATAAAAACTCAATATCCAGATTATATACATTAACTGGAATTTGTTAGACAATAAACATAATGTTATTTTCTCCTTGACTGGATGAGTGTGTAGCATTCCCAAAGTTAAGAGGGATCCTCCATCTGAGGATTGAGACTCCACTTGTTCTTTTTTTCAAGCCACCCTCAGAGTAAAGCAACTTTTTTCTTGTGTTTAAAGGAAGTTTTCTGTATTTCACTGTGCCCATTGCCCCCTGTGCACTCCCTGCACAACACTGTGAAAATTCTGACTTTGCCTTCTTTTCTCTCCCCGTCAGGTATTTATCCACTAAGCTCTACTCCTGCAGTTATGCAATTTCCTGAAGTCTTCCCTGTCCGTTTAAAAATAGGATTTTTGCTTTCTCAGTCAGAGGGCCATTCAGCATTTCTCCTCCAGGCACAGGAACCAGGAGGAACGTGGCATTTGGATCAGAGATGATCTCCAGCCCTGCGCTCTCCCCTGCAGGACACTGCCTCCCGCTCTCCTCCGCGTGGAGATAAGCACACCTCAGGTGTTGTCACACCAGAATATTTAGCAAATCGCTTTTGTTCTCCTCGGACACGTGTCCCCCCCAGTCCTTGGCATGAGGGGATGGCACCTGGGAGCTCGTGCTGAGACAGTCTCACCTACCCCTCCTTTTTGTCTTCCCCGTGTTTTCTGCTTTATTATAACTCAGCGAGGGACAGAGCAAATGTTGGCTTCCCTGGCTGCTTAGTGCAGTGGCAACTCTTTTTTTTAAAAAAAAATAAGACGTAAAAAAAAATTAGTCCTAATTAAGGAGTTGTCCTCATGATTTGTGGTTTTGTATACTGGCAAGCAGGCCAAGGCTGTCTGATTTCATTTCTGTAAAAGAATGTAACTCCAGCTCCTTGCCAGTTTATACCATTCCCCATGCCGGGCAGTAGATAATTTCTCATGGTCCCAAAGCTTTCAACAATACTCTATTATGTTTCATGACTCATAAATGGGCTGGTGCCCATGGAAAGCCATGTGGCTCTGTGCAGGCAGCACAGCTCCCTGCAGTAGGTTTGAACTGATTTCATAGCCTCCAGACCTAGCATGGTTTATTATTTTTATGACTTGCTCACTGTTCTCATTGTTGCTAAGACCATATTGCATCAGGAATAAAATTCAAGGCCCCGATGCCTTTCTGTGCAGAATGAAAAGCACAATATGTGGAGCTGCCATTGGAGGCAGGAGAAAACAAGACCAAACAGGAGGCTGAACTCAAGTTCAGATCTCACAGCTCCTTGAGATAAGCAGCTCTGCTGAGCTGGAGGCAGCTGATAGATAAAATATTATCTCCACTGACAGAGCTGTGGGGATTATTCTTGGCTCACCTGTGCACCCAGGGCTCTGCTGATGGATGTTCCCACCTTCTCTCTGTTAAATCAGAATAAACTCAAGGGTTGGAAAGATGGGATAAATAACCCTGAACCTGCTCCTGCAACAGAGCAGAATCCGAGCAGCCAACTGTGACTTGCAGAATTCCTTGCTGCTCTCAGCCTGCTGAGTGTGTGCAAACCCAAGTGAAGCCACAGTCCAGCCCTCCACACCTGAGTGAAGGTTGGGAGATTTTAGTGCTGCGTTTACCGTGCTTTTATTAACGTCCATGGAAAAAACTGCTGGCTGGCTCCTGTCCTCGGGATTTTTTAATCCTATTGTGATTTCCTGGGGTTTTGATTTGGCTGGCGTGATCTCAGCAGCCTTGTGATATGGGGAGGGCTGTTCCAGAGGGGCTGGGGTGGAATGGGAGCCAAGAGGGGATCAGTGCGGGAGCGTTGAATGGAGTGGTTTTGTCTGCTGTTGTAAAGCTGTTTTGTAATACTCAGATAACTTCTTGAAACTGCTGCCAGGTACTCTTGCAAGCATATGACTGTGGAAATAGCTGCTTGAGTAATAAGAACAATAGAATTTGAAAAAAATATGATTTATATTATTATTATTTTTTAAAAATTTAGCTTGGGTAATAAAAACAAACAAGTCAGTATTGCTTTATTTGCCTAGCTAGATTTGTTTTCAGATTCTTATATTCCAGGTTAAGACAACATTTAAGTTGTAATAATACAGGCTGAAGGCTTATTTATTTTTTTTAATATAATAATCCTTTTCCTTCACATATTTGTTCAGTTTCTAGTGGAACCATTTATTCAGTCTTCGATATCTGAATTTTTTAAAAATTGCTTTCAGATTTAGCCTCAAAAGAACACGCAATAAAGCATTTAAAAATGCACCTTCTCATTGTAGTTGCTCCTTGTTATATAATTCCCCATTCGCTATTTCTTTCTCCTCATTTAGCCAGTTAGGGGAGTTTTTAACATACATATTTATTTGAGAGGGCTGAATATATTTGGTCTAGTGGAAGAAAAGTATGTTCCATAAACAGATCTGTTCCTTCAGCAGAGCTTCATCTGTTTAGCAATTTTTTTTGGAAGGAGTCGCAGCAGTAACGTTGGGAATGGGCACGGCTGCTCGAAACAATCACCGAGCGTCTGCACAGAGAGCAGGGATTGCAGTGGGGAAGCTCTGAGGAGCAGAGCGTGTGTGGATCTGCTGCGATGCCTAATGATTCATTTAGTGCGCCGTGCTTAATGATCCTAACGAGATGTGGTAATCCTGCTGCCATCCCCACCACCTTCCTCACCCTTTTTCCCCCCTTGAACCAGGCAGGCAAATAAAAGACCAAAAAACCCAGCCTTGGCTGGCAGCAGGGCCGTGGTTCACCGCCCTGGGCGAGATGCAGAGCCCAGGTGGGATGCAGGTTTCCCACAGCCTCGTGCCTCCCGTGGGTTTCCCACGAGCTGCACCAGGGAAAATTCCCCTCTGCAGACCCAGCTGGGGGCTGCACAGGAGGATGCAGTGCCCAGCTGTAATTAAAAGTGCCTTCCTATTAGCCCGTGTGGCTGGAGCCAAAGGATCCGTGCGCTGATGCTGATGGGGGAGGCTGGAGCAGTAATTAATTAGCTGGATGAGCTTTTCCATTGCGCACAGCCCGGTCCCATGACCCAAGACAGCTTTCCTTGCGAGGCAGAGGGAAGATTTATTTATTAAAGCTTAAGGCGAAGGTACGGATGGATGGGGAAAAGTTTTGGAAACAACCTAAAATCCTTGTAGTGTGGTGCAGCCCGGGGAGCTGTTTACCCAATTTTCATGAAGAATGCCCTCCTTCCATCCCACCTCTGACCAACTCCAGACAGCCACCTGCCTAGACATGCTCCTTGGGGATTTTTCCCTCAATTCAAATGCAAATGCTATGCTGATCACTTGCTCCGGAGGTTGGAAGCTGCTCTGGAGCACTTACATGAATGTTTTCCCCAGCAGCAGAGGCAATTTAGTTTTGCCCCCACGTTTGGCCACTTGCTCTTGGCACTGTCCCACGCAGCTCATTGCCCCTCGGTTGTGCTGAGGCAGCTCTTTGTGGAGACGTGAAATCATCCAAAATTAAAAATCCCAACCTCACTGCTACTCAAAAGAATTTTCCCTGACCCAGTTTATCGCAGAGCCCCACAAGAGGTTGCATCAGCACCTGGAAACAGGAGGAAAATCGAGGTGTAGGGATGGGAACAGGAGACTTGGGCCAGGCAGGAAAGTAGGAACTTCTCAAACTTGATTTTTTTCCTGGAAAAGAGGTTGTATCAAAACATCTCCAGGTGTGGTTGTGCAGTGCCAGACCTGTGCATCCAGAGGCAGTAAATTGGTGCAGGTCAGGCTTGGGAATGTAATTTTGAACACAAAATACAGATTAAGAAACAACTGGAAGGCACTCAGTGCTGTGGACAAGGCAGGGATCTGTCACAGGTTGGACTCGATGATCTCGGAGGTCTTTTCCAGCCTCAGTGATCCCGTGAGTCTCTGTTTTACCACTTTATTTCAGATTTATGCTGGTGGAGGAGGACGGAGAGCACTTGACCTGGCAGGAAGTTAGAGTGGTGCAGGCAGGTGTATTTGCCCTGGCACAAAGCCTGCTGGTACAAAGTTGATGTGTTGAAATATTTTGAACAAATTGGAGCTGACTTACACCTTTGTGTCTTATCCATGTGGTTGTGACATTTTAAATCAGGATTTTTTCCTAAACAATTGCATGGACCTGCCGCTGCTTTTCCCTGCTCTTTGCAGGAAGCTGTGGAGGTCCCGAGGGAGATATTTCCTCCATGGTTTGCACTCAGAGCTGTTCTGTGCCTCCTGTGGCACCAGAATTGTCGTTCAGAGCACAAACACTTCTCCACAGCCTTCCTTGGGTCCTCACAAATCTGTACAAGACCTTCAGATTTGCCATCACGCAGCAATGAGGCTGCAAATGAGGTGCTTTCTTGGACACATCAGCTTTTGGGATAAATCTGCTGTTTCCTGCTGGCAGGATTTGGGATTCCTGAGGAAATGGGAAGAGCGAGCTACCTCCCCAAAGGCTGAGGGAGGTGAAAGATGTGTCTGTTGTTTGCGTCACTGAGGTGAAGCTCCGAGGCAGATGGAAAATGGGAACAATGCGGAGTTCATGCTCTTGATCGGTAACTCGTGTATTCATTTATCCCAAACACACCCTTTGCAACCCTTTCTTTGGAAATTGTTCCAGAAAGTCTGGTTGCTTCTGATGGCTCTGTGTTCCTGGCCAGTTTCTGGCTGGCAGATGTGGCCAGGAGCTGTCTCCTGGCAGGACAGGAGTTTGGGTTTGATGTCCATCAGGAGCAGAGCCTCTCCCGCGAGGCATTGCTGAGGAGATGCAGAGCTGAGGGGGCCAGACAGAGAGCAATTACTGTCCGAGATCAGATTTGCTGATGTCATGAGTTAATGCCTAAACAAAATTAGTTAGAGCCCAGCTAACCCAGCGTGCTGAGTCTGAGGAGTGGTGTAAGGCAATGCCTTTGCATATGCATTGAAAAGGGTTTTTTGTTTTTTTTTTTTCCTCCCTGAAAAAGTGAACTGCTGGCTCAGTACACAGTATGGTTTATGGTTTTATTGAATAAATGTCAAAATCTGTGAAAACACAGGCCCAGCTATTGGAGCAGTGTGGGGTGCACAAGTGGGAGGATTGTTTCCAAGCACGAGGGCTCTAAGTCTGAGGAGATCTGTGCAAGAAGCTCAGGAGGTGCATTTTCTGGGGTATAGCCACAGTGCCAGCGCTTGAAGAGGCAATTCTGAGGTGTGAGTGTGAGCAATAGGCCTGGCAAAATGTCCTTACTGATGACATTTGGACATGCAACTCAACACACAATTACTTTTGTTTCCCTTTTCTTCTACCTTTTTATTTTATTTTTTTTTTCTGATTAGCTGAAGGTGCCTGGAGGATGCTTTGTTCTGCTGTAGCTCCTTTCCCTCATTCACACAAACTTAGTGTGCTTTCCTGGACAGCAACCAAGTTTCTCTTTGTGCCAGCACCCCAAGCTTGTGCTGACTTGTTCCATTGTGGCAAAAACTGCTAATGAGTGCAATTGTGTTCCTGGAAAACCCTTGATGCTGGAGAGGCATCTCTGACTGGAATGATGCTCCTGGCTATGAAATTGCTGAACACCTGTTCCCCGTTCAGTGCAAAACCCCCAAAAAACCAACAAAGAACCCAAAGACCCTCAGGATCTCCACTCCCTTTTTGATTTCTGAGTGCCCCCTGTCTGCAAGGCCTGCTGTTCAAACTCACTTTTTAATTTTTTGTGTGCCAGTCACTAAAAAATTGCCACATTCCTTTATCCTCTTGGGAGCAAACCCTGCTCTTCTGTTCTCACATGTTCTCATGTCACAAAAGGTGGGACTGAGGGTCGACCATGAAAAAACAACTCCTGCCAAACCCAGGAGGTTAAAGGATATTTGGAAAGCTGTTTGGTTTGGTAGCATGAGGGGTTTTGTTTTAATGCTCATCTGTAATCCTCTGAGTCCTGCCTGATCAAAACTGAGGTCTGAGCTGTATTTACTGCTCAGGTATATTTGTATTTACTGCTCAGGTATATTTGTATTTATTGCTTAGGTATATTTGTATTTACTGCTCAGGTATATTTGTATTTACTGCTCAGGTATATTTGTATTTACTGCTCAGGTATATTTGTATTTACTGCGCAGGTATATTTGTATTTATTGCTTAGGTATATTTGTATTTACTGCTCAGGTATATTTGTTATTTGCTTGTGATAGGACTGTCCTGCAGTTTTATATCACCGCTGCCACCAATGGTGGAATGAGATGATCTTTAGGGTTCCCTCCAACCCAAACCATCCTCTGATTTTATGGGGGTCTGTTCATCTTTATGGGAGCAGATTTGGGGAGGAGGAGAATGGGTGGAGGGAAAAGTATCCCTGACCAGCTTTATCATCCTTTTAAAAAAAAACCCAAACAGCAAAAAACCAACAAAAACCCCTCCCAAAACACCAGCCCTCCAAAAAAACAACCAAAAACCTCTTGACCAATAACTGCAAAATTTCCATCCGAACAAAAAGCCCACCCCACCTATAGATTCAGGTTTTCAGCTTGCAGAAATTGGTCTCACTCGGCAGTGGAGGAGCTGGCCTGTGCACACACAAACTCACACTTGGCTCTTCCTTTCTGCATTTATTTTGCCATCTGTGTGGTGTTTTTTATTTTATTTCTTTGAAACAGCACATGAGTTGCATCTCCTTCAGCTTTGAAGGTTTTGCTGATAACCAAAATGGACTTTCATCTCTGTCTGAGTCTTGAAGGAGATGAAGATTAAAGGCTCTCCCGAGCACCAGAATCATTTGGCAGCTATGGTTCATCTCAGGGATCCCTAACTCCTCCAGGGCTGGGAACAAACAGTTCTTGACTGTTTTCAAAATCTCTCTCTACCAGGCACTCCATCATTTTGACTTTATGATACATGTGTTCACAGAAATATATAGAACCATTTTAATAGCTTCAAGCTGTTCTAGGTTGATCTACCCTAGTAGGGAGTGGCAAAATCTGAACCCATGACTTCATGAGCTGTTGTTCGAGAGACCTGGATGGGTCAGAGGACTGGAAATGGAAAATAGTTTGGGTTTTTTTGATTTTTTTTCTTTTTTTCCTTGGGTTCTGGTGTAAATTTGAAAACCAGGCAGTCGGAACATTGCAGATTATGAGATGAGTTTAAGGTGTTTCAGTTCAGTTTCTGGGGAGCTGATGAAATATGGATTAGCTGCCTTCACCTTTCTCAGCTGTGTGGAGTGGGATATAGGATTTTCCCTCTACTACTCTGTTTTTGCCAGGAACAGTTGATCAGAATGGCATTAAACAGTATTGAAAGAAACAGGGGCAAAAGGAAAAGAGGGAACTGTTCTCAGAGGAAGAATAATTATCTAATAGTTAACACACTCCAGCTTGGAAGTGGGAAGTCAAATACTTTTCGCCTGCTGTTACCTTAGTTACCCTGTCTGTACATTGGGGATAAAATGAGAACCCCTTCCAACAGACCTGGGGAGCTGTTGCAAGTGTTAATAAATGTTTGCACAGCTCTTTAAAGTTCTCTGATTAAAGCGATTCTGAACTTGTGAAGTGTTAAAGTCTTTTTGCAGACTTGGCTGCAGTGAAAGTGACTGGAATAGAAGAAGCTGAGTCCTAATTTTGAAAAACTATTGCAAGCAGAATTTGAAAGAGGATGGTTATATGTTACAATGGAACAATGAAATATTTTAGGTATTTAAAGAAAGGCAGATCCTGCGATATTGACAAAATATTCGAGCTGCTTTTCCATTTTGTCAAGCCAAACCACCCTTGGTAGAAAGGGTGAGAATTTCTTGGTAGAAATTCTGAGAATTATGCTCCTATCTTCTATATAGGATGTGATTTAATTATTATTATCCATTACAAACCATCAGAAATACAGGCATGGATGTCTCCCATAGAAGCTACCCAAGAGACCCACAGGGAGAAGAGTTCACAATTAGTTCACATAATCCCAGAACTAGACCTAGAACATCCTTGGCCTGCCTTGTTTGTCTCCTTTTAGAAAAATTTTATTTGAAAAATTCTGAGCAAGGCTGTCACTGTTACCTTTCTGGGGATGGTTAGTGTCCAGGGAGCCTTGCTCTTGGCTTTTTGATGGTGCTGTGTTAAAAATGGTTCATAATAATAAAGCTGCCAGTGTTCATGGGGAGGCATCGACGTTTCTGGACTATAATTGTCTTTTATCCTGCTCTGCAGTGGCAACAGAGCCTCCAGGCCAAGCTGGAGCATCAGTTACACCCAGACAGCTTCAGACAGTCAGGGACAGCAGACTGGGTGATGTAGCTCTAATATCACCAAACTGGAAAAAGCCAAAGCCAGGCAGTTGATTTTTATAATCCCTTACATATTCTTTTTTTTTTTTTTTTAAATGGAGGGCCTAGATTGAATAAATCCTCAGCAGGCTGTTTGGAAAAGGCCGAGCCAAGTGCCAGAGTCGGGAGGATGGGTGTGGGCAGGGCTGCTGAGGAACAAAGTGGCCTGTCTGAGCCGGCCAGGCAGACTCCTGCAATTACATCTGAGAGCCGAGCTGCCCACGTCAGTGAAAACTGAAGAGTATTTCTGTCACCCATGGCTTGGTGCACAAATCAAAGAGAGGAAGCTCACTTAGTGCATGCAAGAAACCCCAAAGCCCAAAGTGTTCCAAGAAGTTCAAATACACCCTGTCCTGACTGCTGGGAAGGGAAGCAAACATCTTGGGTGGTTGGTGTGCCATGCCAGGGCTGCCAACCAAAGCCAGGGCTACTCCCTGCCACGTGGAGAGGCAAATTATCAGGGGGAAAATCGGTGATCAATGTGTTTTGGGAGGGCTTTTCAGCCAGGTTGGTGGTGATAGGAGTGCTGCTGTCAAACTGGAGCAGACCTTAAATTCCAAATGTGTGATGAGGGACATGAGGTTAAATACAAAGCAGCTTTGGGCAACTCAACCTTAACTCCTGCTGGAGAAATACACCCTAAAAACGGTGGTGTTGTCTCTGTTCCTCTGCTGGGACACAGGGGGTCCTGGTAAATCATACGAGTGCTCCAGAAACACCATGAGAGCTTTCCAAAGGAGCCCCTGCCCCCGAAATGGGAATTTCACCTTTCTGCAGCAGCCTCCTGGAATTGCCTCGAATTGGTTCAGTTCTGAAAGACAAAAGCAATTAGTGATGTCTTTGTCTAAGTATCATGCAGATCAGGTTAATGATGTGAAAATCCTGTTGAGAGCTGTCTAAGGTTTTTTTGTATATATAATTTCTTTGATTTACAAAACCGTTTCATTTTTCTTAAGCAATTGTCAACATTCTTAAATTTATGGAGAGTGGCTTATAAATTGTTGCTCTGTCAGCTCCTTACTGACATCAGCTAATCTTGGGGCTCAGCTGAAAAATAGGGCATAGGAAGATTGAACTGAGTAATGGGATTCTAGATTGATTTATTTAAAAAAATAATTATTTCATTTAAAAAGTTTATAAGGTACATAAGCATAAATGTTGGTCACACTGCAAATATCTTTAAATGCAAACACATAATCTCTAGGAAATGCACAAGATATACCACAAGGGAAGATGAGAAAGAGAATAAATCCAAGATTTCCTAGTCTATGGAATTATCCTCTAAAGAAAGTAGAGAACTTCCCGATGGTATTAAAATGAAATGGAAAAAAAGCAAAAAATGCTATGACATACCTCAGTGGAATAATGCAGTGAGAGATAAGTCAGTGATTCCCAAGATATCCATGGATAGTTTCCATCATGAACAACTTTAGCCAGTAAAGCAACTTTGGAGCTTGGATGAAGGGTGAAATTTTGAAACCCTGAGTCTGTGGGGGTGTGATTCACCTGACCAAATACAGAGATCTCCATCTGTGCTCGTCTAGACTGCCTTTACAGTCAGCACAGAGCAAACAGGCATTTCTAGGGCATGATTTGCCTTTTCCTAAAATAGTCATCTGGGATATGTCAGGCAACTGCTTGGAGACAGAAGTCCAAAGATGACTTAGCAGTATGGAAATCTGTGAGCCAGAAAATCGTGTTCTGCAATTCAGAACTCGCTTCTGAAAGCCGAGGGTTTTTTCCAAGCCCTACGTGGAGAGCCATAAAATACGAGGTTTCGGAACCACAACCTGACCTGAACCACAATCCCTGGCTGAGGATTCCACCCCAGGGAAGCTGTTCCCTGCAGGTCTGAGCTGCTTCCCTCCCATGGGCTGTGATGGGACCCATGGTGCAGCTGGCCCATCTCAAACCATTTGAGAAAAACTTCTTCCTGAAGAATAATTGGCTTTCCAGTGATCGCTTTGCAGCTGAGTTTTAATCCTTTCTTCCCAGAGAGTGTTGTCCCGGCGATCAGGAGGAGCCTGTCGGAATCAGCCAGAGGAGGGCACTTTTGAGCTTTGGGAGACCTCTGGGCCAGTGGGGCCGAAGGTGCCGCGTGTCCCATCGGTTTTGTTTGCTGGTCACATCCTTAAAGTCCTCCAGCAGTAGGGTCAGGTCGGTGTCTGTCCCCTGGCATGGTGGCTCCCGTCCCTTCCAGGTTCCGTTCTCTTGGTCACCAGTTGTGGTTCTGTCCGTCAGGAGGTGGCAAAGAGCCCATGGTTTGTCTAGGAGGGGTCAGAGAATCCCAGGATCACTGAGCTTGGAAAAGCCCTCCAAGATCATCGAGTCCAACCTGTGTCCCATCCCCACCTTGTCCCCAGCCCAGAGCACTGAGTGCCACCTCCAGGGATGGGCACTCCAAACCTCCCTGGGCAGCCCTGCCAAGGCCTGACCTCCCTTTCCATGGAGAAATTCCTGCTGATGTCCAACTGAGCCTCCCCTGGCCCAGCCTGAGGCCGTTCCCTCTCCTCCTATCCCTGTCCCCCCCCGGCTGTCCCCTCCTGTCAGGAGCTGTGCAGGGACAGGAACTGCTGTCCTTGCTGATGTCCAGCTGTGTCCGGAGGTGGCACAGCCCAGGACAGGACGTGGGTCCTTCCCTGTCACTCACCCCAGTGCCAGAGAGCAGACTTGGCCTCTCTGCATTACCAACATGGGGTTGCCCTGATATCCATGGATTTGTGCTGGTTTGGGAGTGTGGGACCTGCCATGCCGAGCGCTTGGCTTCATTTGGGACACTCCTGCCCGGGGAAGGTCAGACCTCGAGGTTCTGTAGCAGCGAAGTCAGAGATGTGCTCAGCAGCCATTCCCGCAGAGAAGTATTTTCAGGGGAAGTATTTAAAACACGAGCAGCAGGGGAGTGGGGTGGAAATCGCAGGGAAAGTGAAATCCGTAGGTTTTGTGCATATGTTGGCTTTAAAGAGTGGGGCACCCCTGCTGAGCTTCTTGGCACGGCGAGCCAGGCCAACGAGGACATCAGCAGATGGGTTCATTACCGAGGCATTTTCATTATCACCCTCGGGGCCAGCCCCTCACCGTCCTCATGGGAAGGAACACTGTGTTCCCAGCCCGGGGAGGGATGAGAACACGGGGGGAAGTGCTTGTCTGGGGGACAAAAAAAGCCACACGAGCTCACGTGAGAAGCTGCCGGTCCTAAAGCCCTCAGCCTAAAGATGTAAATTGAAATGCACCATTAAGAGCCACTGAGTGCCAGTGGGGATCTGGTTTATGGCAGAGGAGGCTCCCCTAGAATGACCCTATCAGGGCATTAATTCCAGTGGAGCTCACTGGAACTTGTACAAAGACAACACGAGCGGACAGAACTGCAGCAAACCGAGTAAATCTTGGGTAATCCAACATGGAGGAATTCCCTGCTGAAAATGGACTCACGCCTCAGATTTGTTCTGACTTATCTTGTAATGGTAGTTCTCTAAAAGCAGAGGAATGGTAATTTTTCAACACTCAGGCTCCTTTAAAACTTCATTTGCAGGAGCAAGGCATCAAGTTAAACTGATAGTGCTGCAGCTTTTTCCCAGAGAATTGCTACGCTTTGTGCAGGCTCTTCTGTTTCCCAAAAGTCGTGATTTGCCAACAAATCCATCCATGTAAGGCTTTGCATCCCTGGATCAGGCTGCAATAGCTGCATTGGTGCAAAAAAATTGGTTTCTTCAGGCAGTGTTGTTCTCACTTTTTTCCTCCGAGTGAGTGCGACCGTGGATTTGTGGAGAAATTGGCTCCCAAGTCGGAGTGGAGAAAGGTCCCAAAGGTGGGTTCTAGACCTGGTAATGATTTTGAGCCGGGATTTGGTGTATTGGTCAACCTTTTTCTGCCTAACACAACCTCAGAAGCTGTGGAGAACTTGTGTGCTGGACTTGGAAGTGTGCAGGCTGGAATTTCTATCACCTCTTTCCCAATTATCATTGTTTACGCATGAAGCCACCTGTTTTCTTGGGACCTTGCCATGGTGAAAATAAGGTTTTTTTTTTCCATGTTCCCAAGAGAAGGAGAAGACAGATTAAAAAAAAAAAAAAAAAAAAAAAGAAAAGAAAAAAAGAACAGGCATTTTAACATTTATGAAGAAAAAGCAAATATGTATTGCAACAGACCTGGAAGGGTCAGAATGGACTGAATGTTCCTAAACCTTTATGGTAATTTGCTCCAGTAATTTCCATCATAATTAAGAAGCTGATAGCGAAGCCATTATTGCCATGAGTCAGGCTTGCAAGATCTGCTTCCACAGCAGCCGTAGCTGCAGGCTGCCCATATCCTGCATTTAAATGTTATTAGTTTAGAAGTGGTTACTAGGAATATATCTGTTAAATGGAAAGTTTAGAGCAATCCAGATATAGGAAGCTGATAATAAACCCCAGCTGTGGGGAAATGAGGAGGTTTTATGCACACCTTGTCTCTGCATCCACCTTTGCCTCCAGGAATACGACAGAGTAATCAGGAGGGATTTTTTTTTTTCATTTTAAGGATGCTGTGTCCTGGCTGTTTCCCTGCTGCTGGCTCTGCCTTTCCTGTGGTGTGGATGTGAGAAAGAAAATCAGTCCAGGTTGGTGAAGGCAGATGTAGCAAAGATCACTCTTTATTTTGCTTCGTAGCTGTCCAGTGTTCTTTATCTCCTGCCCATATGAGCTGTTGGATATTGAGTGGTTCTAAAGAGCAAATTGTGTTACCCAGGTGCCAGAATAGGAAGGTGGACTGTACATGTTTTCCCTTTGAGTGTCATGGAGCTGTTATTAATGACAGATGGTTGATACAAACAGATTTCAGCCCTGGAATTGTTCTTGCAAATTCCCTGGTCATTCTTTGTGCTCCAAGACAAGATGACTGAGGGGTTTTTTTTGTTTGCTTGTTTTTGTTTTAAGTGAGAGAGTAGGAAATACTGAATAATGGGAGATCTGCTCAATTATCAGCTCCCTCCCTGCCCCACAGGCTGAGTTCCTGGTGAGGATGGCAATTTCCCTGTGAGCCCCCACTGCAGGGACCGTTCAGGAACTGTGGGATGAGGGAGCAAGGACACGTCTGGAATTTGGATAATGCTCAAAATATGCAGTGCTGGGTCTTCCAGCCTTGCTTCTCTGCAAGACAACGATTCCTCCTCCTCCTCGGGACACATTTGTTGTGTGATGTGCCCCATGTGGAGCAGGGAATCTCCCGGACTTTTTCCAGAGTGGTTACAGGGAAAGGCTGAAGGAGCAGAGTTGTGCTGGTGCCTTCCAAAGCCACAGGTCATGTCCCACCAATCTTACTGCCATGTGAGGGCTTGGCTTTCTGCTGGGTCATTTTATATTATCTTTAAAAGTATTTAATCTTTTCAATTCGTATTGAAAAGGGACAAAAAATGACTCAAGAAAAGGGCAGTCCTCTGCTCTTCATACTGAAGATCAACACTCAGTACCAGCCAGATGCCCTGGGAGGAAAGTACTGCTGGTTATGGATTGAGTCCCATTTCAAAAAGGAACTTTGCTAGAACAGCCTGAGACACTCTGGGTGTGTCTGTGAGTGAGGTGGCATTGAAGGGTCCCATCCTTTGGTTGGTTCTGTTTGCCCCTGGGCAGCGAACACAGAGGTTCTGGGAGAGTTTCTGAACCCTCTCTCTGATGTCAGAGGCGGATTTACCCTACAAGGCAACCCAAATCCAAATTTACCCTACAAGGCAGCCCAAATCGTTCCTGCAGCCTCAGTGAATGGAGCACGTGGTGGCATTTCCTGCGCTGGGCTCACATATGGCGCTGCAGATTCTCTTCCTTTTCAATTCCTATTGAAAAGAGACAAAAAATTACTCTAGAAAAGGGCAGTCCTTTGCTCTTCATACTGAAGATCAACGCTCAGCTCCTTTTAGTACCAGCCAGATGCCCTGGGAGGAAAGTACTGCTGGTTATGGATTGAGTCCCATTTCAAAAAGGAACTTTGCTAGAACAGCCTGAGACACTCTGGGTATGTCTGTGAGTGAGGTGGCATTGAAGGGTCCCATCCTTTGGTTGGTTCTGTTTGCCCCTGGGCAGCTCGGGCAGCGAACGCAGAGGTTCTGGGAGAGCTTCTGAACCCTATCCCCAACGTCAGAGGCGGGTTTACCCTACAAGGCAACCCAAATCCAAATTTACCCTACAAGGCAGCCCAAATCGTTCCTGCAGGCGCAGTGAATGGAGCACGTGGTGGCGTTTCCTGCGCTGGGCTCACATATGGCGCTGCAGATTCTCCTCGCGCTCAGAGGATTTGCAGTCCCGGCACGTGCTGCCCGTGGGAGTGCTCCCTGCAGCACATTCATCCCTCCTGCCACACGGAGCCTCAAATATCTCTTTTGGATGGCTGGGGAAGAGCACAGAAGTGTAATCGCTTGCTCTGAGAGCAAATGCAAGATATTATAAAAAGCTTTTGCAGTATGACTCAGGAACAAGAATTACTGCGTGCTGTCTAGTAGGAATTCTAAAGCTCTTATAACTGAGGGTTTTTTTCCATTTTATGGCTTCCAAAAGCCAAGGTTGACCTATTAGCTCACATTATGACTAAGGTATCAGCCACAGAATTATGCAGCAGTACAGTTTAATGTTAGTCTTGAAGCTAAGCCCGAGCAAAGTCGGCAATACAGTCTGAGCTAATTGTGACTGTAGAATAGGAAGAAATCATTTAAGGACACTTGCTTTCACAGCTTTAGGTTGGTTCCTGGGGACATGAATGAACTGTAAATCTCAACTTTCCTTTCCTTTGGGAACTGAAATTCCAGGTGAAAATAAAATGTCCAAATAATTGCACAAGTCTTTCATGCAAGAATATCAGATAATTCACAACTAGATTTGTGCTTCTGATAAATTTTTCAGCTTTTCTTAGCTGATCTGAAAATCCAGAAGAAAGGTCTTGATTTTGAATTAAGCAGGCAGGATAAAAAACTTCAAACTAACTCAGAATAGAAAACACTTCAGGTCAAATAAAAGATGTTTAGCTCACTTTTTTTGTTTGTTGGTTTGGTTTGGTTTGGTTTGGTTTGGTTTGGTTTGGTTTGGTTTGGTTTGGTTTTGGTTTGGTTTTGTTTGTTTGTTTGTTTGGTTTTGTTTTTTGGTTTTTGGGTTTTTTTCCACTTTGGGATGTATATTTTTCAATGGAAACAATTTGCTAGAATTAATATGGAATCATACAATGGGTTGGGTTGGAAGGGACCTTAAAGATCATCTTGTTCTACCCCATGGGCAGGGACACCTTCCACTGTCCCAGGCTGCTCCAAGCCCCGTCCAGCCTGGCCTTGGACACTGCCAGGGATCCAGGGGCAGCCACAGCTTCTCTGGGCACCTGTGCCAGGGCCTGCCCACCCTCATGGGAAAGAATTTCTTGCTAATATCCCATCTATCTCTGCCCTCTCTCAGTTTGCAGCCTTGTCCTCTCACTCCAGACTCATAAATAGTCTCTCTCCACCTTTCCTGTCGGCTCCTTCAGGCACAGGAAGGAGTTTCCATCCCCAACCTGCTGCTGCCTCTTTTATTTTCCTTCCCCCGAAGGATTTTGTCCCAAACAGTGGCAGAGATCCCCACCCTTGTGGGCAGCTGCTGGCAGCTCTTAGGAGCGCACATTTCTGGTACCAAGGGCTGGATAATCTCACTCCACCAAGACCCAAAATGAAGAGCGTGGGGAGCTGTGGAGATTTAGGATTTTCCCCAGGAATGGCAGGTTGGACAGGGCTGTGGGAGCAATGGGAGCTCTGGCTCCAGGAGCTGCTGAAGGAACAAAAAGTTCCTCCTGTCCCTGGCGTGGGTTGAGCCACGGCCGGCGGTGAGCTCCTGACCCAGGACAGGATGTCTGTGGGATGGGAGGGAGGTTTTTTGGAAAAGAACTTTGAGCACTTCTGCGGGAAAAAGTTCTGCAAACAACTGTGCTCAGTCTCGGTCTCTGCTCAGATGTGGGTGCTCGTGGTTTGCAGAGTTTGTTCAAGGAGGGGTCAGAGCGTAACTCCAGCACGATGGACACTGGAGATGGCTTAGTCCTTTACAGAAAAAAGTTTGGAGCAGGGCAGGAGATCCGTGAGCTGCCAGTGGAGTGAACTCTGAGCACTGCCTGGCCTCAGCCTGTGGTGGCTTCAGTTACAATAAATGTGTGTATTTTGTGCTCCCAGTAATTACCTCGTTAGGGGCACTTTGAAAGCAGATAGCGCTTGATCTTTTGGTTGAAAAGATGTCCAAGATGTGGAAACTCAGAGAAGAGAGAAAAGAAGGAATTCTTTAGAGCTCACGTCTTGAATAATGTGTGGACTGAGAAAACAGACCTCTGTTCAATAGATTCTGACTCTCCTTTATATTTATACCACTTAAAGCAGGATCAGACAAGTACAATTAAGAAACTCCGTGCAATTAAGAAGTTTTGGAATTCCATTTTTCCCCTTTATCTTGCCATCCAATATATAAAATAATTGGTAAAAGCCTATGAAGCTCTTAAGACCCCTCTGCCTAAAATTATTATTACAAAAACAAGTCTTGCAGGATTTTGCCCCATCTGCAAGGTATTTGTGAGAAATAATCACACAATATAGAGAGAAGTGTTGGGATTAGGGTTGGGTAAGAAATTGGAGTCATCACTGTTGAAAACCTTGGGGTGAGAAATGTTCTGAGAAGGAAAGGACCAAGAAACAGCAGAGAAGATGGGACCTGGTGCCACGAGAGCTGTAGGAAACCAAGAGGAGGAATGAGGGAAAGGTTATTTAAATATTCTTTGTCATGAAAAGAGACCCCAAACAAACAAATAAACAAAAAAGGCTTCTGGTTGGGCCAGCAGTCTCGTAGGTGACTCTGGGAGAAGACACACTCCTTGCTTTCCTTGGAACGGAGGGGAGACAAACGATGAGAGAGAAAAATCCACATAGAGTGATAGGAAAAAGAAAGCAACCCTCAGCATGGAAGAGCTGTGCTGGGAAAAATGTGAACAACTCATGAGGATATTGCTGTTATTTGTTCCAGTACTTAATATTCTAGACAAAGAGGGCTGTTCTCTGAATTTCTTCGTATAACCTTATTGTGTATTTGGATATATTTGCTGGTGACCTGGAGTTTTGGTTGGGCATTGGCTGGAAAATTTTTCCTGACAGAGATTGTTTTCTTGTTTCATAAGAGGAGAAGATTAACCCTTCTAGGAAAGGACAGCTGGGGCCTTGTTTCCCTGATATTGCCAATAATAACAGTTACTGTTTCCTTGTCCAAACATTCTTTCAACACAAATGACATTTTGTACAGAATACATTTTTTCCAGAAATATTTAAATTGTTTTCTAAATGCAGTGGAAATTTTGATATTGATTTAATGGTTGTGGTATTGGGCCCTTGAGGGGAAAATACAATATGTTCTCCTTTGATTTTCTATTCATCTTCTTGCTCTTGTTCTTTTAATTTCAGTGGATATTTCCTGTGCAAGGATGGAGTTTTTGTCCTGTCCTCAGAACCTCTGGTGGCCCTCCCTCATCCTGACACGTGAGCATAACTACATTTACTTTATTTGGCATATTTGTACAAATAATTGAAGCAAATTCCTCTGTGCTGGTGGCAAATAGAGACAAAGAAACCTCTTGTGACAGAAATAGGTGATGAAGTGGCAGATGCCAGGTCACTGTTCATATCATAAACAATTCTGGCTAATGTTGTTTGCATTTCTGCTTGTTTATACCTACATGGGTGAGATGAACCCACACCACACATCCAAATACTCATTTCTTGGTCACCTCGTGACATTGACAGGCCCTGGTGCTGCTGGAGAACCAAAGTCTGGAGATGCAGGACATCTTAGACATCATTTGACCTCAAGAGATCTGCCAGCTTTGCAGGATTTGGGGAAGATGGGGCTGGGAAGATGATGTATTTAAACCAGAGAATCAGGGGGCTGTTTACTGCTTAAATTCCCTGGGCAGTACGGCCTGGTGGGGCTGCAGATCTATTCTGGGGTTAAAATATCCCAAAATCTCTTCCCCTCTGGGCAGGTCCGCGGTGTGTCTGACACTCACACAGCACAAGGTCTGTTGCTGTTCAGTGCAGAGCAGCTGAGGTATTCACAAGAGTTCTAGAAATAAGGCCAAAAGAGATAACAATAAATGAGTTTTCCTGCTCTGTCACTAGCAGGGGCAAGTCTTGCAGGCAGCCAGGTGCTGGCTGAGCACACAAACCTTGGAATATTGCACTCACAAGCATCTGGGATCATCCTTGGAGAGGCCCTGGCCTTTCCCAGGAATTCCTCCTCCTGCGCATCACAGCAAATTCCAAGTGCTGCAGTGAGACAGAGTCATGCCTCAGCCCTTTCCAGATCCTATAGGAAGCAGCCAGTCCCATGGACCACATCCATATGTTGTCAGAGCTGGCTGAAGCCTCTCACAGTCAGAGCTGCAAGCTGAATAACCGGAGCCTTGCATCAGATTTGGAAAACAAACTGTTCTGTTTCATCCCCATGCTCAGGATGGAGAGCAGGGATAACACTTCAGCTGGCAGCGCTGGCCATGAGGTTTAGCAGAATGCAGCTCATTCTTCCATGACTCTCAGCCCTGGAGTGTTGACAGCAAGAGACTTGAAGTGGGCCAAGGAAATTGATGCTGGATGCGAGTCAGGTACAAGGCTGAATTCAGCTTGGATTTAATGTTATTGAAATACCACAGGTGGTTTCTGTTAGGGTTTGGCCTCATGTGGCAAGACTGAAGTCAGGTCAGCTGTTCAGTGAGATCCAGCCTGGAATTCTCATGAGCATGGGGAGTTGAGTGAGATTTCAGTCACACCTGAAGCACAAGATTGTCCCTTTCCTGTTTGGGTGTGAATTTGGGACCAGAAATCACAGGGGCTGGTGTGAAGTGTACAGAGACATCAGAGTGGGTTCATGCGAACGCAGGTTTTAGTTTTCTTTAGCTTAAGTGGGATTTGCAGCAGCGAGCTGTGACACAGGGCTGGGGTGCCTGGGGCCTGACCCTTTCCCTCGTTAATCCACGGTTATTTTATCAACTTCCAGTTGGCCACGAGGGAACCTCAAGGTGTGTTTGCAGAAAAGCTGTGGGAGTGTTTGAGGCTGAGTGAGAAACCACAGCAGCTCCTCAGGTCCCAAGCTGTGTCCATGAGTGTGTTGAGCTGAGCCCCTGGGAAGGAGATGCCCTCCCTGCAGGTGGCTCTGGTTTATCCTGGGATTTTTTGGACCTTGCTGAGCTCATGGATGTTCTGACAGGCATTGAAAAGTACCCACCAGTGAAACTAGAGGGACTTTCCAAGCTGTTCAGGTGTCTGGTTTGCCATGTGTGGGTCAGGACTGGCTTTTACTGATTTCAGTTAGAAAAGCTCTGGATAAGTGCCAGGGACAGGATCAAGATGGAATTGTGACCGTGGTTAGGTATGAGCAGAGCACTGTCACATTCCCATACTTCCAACGTTTTACCACAAAGCAAGGATGACTTCCATGCTTTCTGAGACAAGGTGTATAAAAGGAGGAAAACACCTCTCTGGTGGGCCAAACTCATCAGCCAGAAGCCCAGAGAAACCTGTTGGGGTGACATACAGAGCAGAGGGGACATCACCAAACTCTGATGCCACAAGGCTCCAGAGTGGGTCATGTCATGCTTGTCTCTTGTGACATTTCTCTTCCTCCCCCTCTTTTATCAATACAGAAATATCCTCTGATATTTTTCACTGACACTTTTGAGGCATTGAAGAGACAGTGAGAGCTGGAATTGAAAGCATTCCATGCAGCCAGGTGTGTTAGAGTGGCACCACTTTGCATTTCCTAGCCCAGACTCTGAGTCCTCTCTCCAACCACACAGAGAATGTGAAATACACCCCACAAAGCTCTCCTGTGAGAAGGCTGGAATTACCTTATGTAGCAAAGGTGGGTACAGTGGGCTAAAAATGGAGGAAATGAAACATTTCCTTGCCTCTTTGGGCCCAGAGGAATCTGTTCTGGCTGCAGGGCCCAAGGGGCAGCACCACCCACACCCTTGATTTTCTAGGCTCAGTATTGGTGGGAACTGACCCCAGTCTGAGCCTCATCTCTGCTCTTATTTGCTAACTCTGGTGATATGACCCAGGATGGTCATTAATTAGCTGCTTTACTGCCTCATTTACATTTTTACCCGTGGTTTACTAATTGTATTCAATTATTCTTGGTTAGTTTGACAGTGAAAAAGGTGGCAGTTATTTCAGGGCTGCCTGGTTTATTAATTCTGATCAATGAGCAGCAGAGAGAGCTGTATTTTTCTGCTGAGTTTCAGCAGCGCCGGTCACAAAGGTACGGAGATTTTGTGCTATTTGAATCTACTTCTAAAAGAAGGCTTTTCTCCTTCTCGCTGGTTTGATTTTAAATATTCAGCTTGCCCTCTTCCCCCTCCTCCCCATGCACAGAGGATTTGGAGGAGTCTGGATCCCAGAGTCTGGTTTTGGGTATCCTTAGCCAGTAAAATGGTCAAATATGGCTTCCAAAATATACAAAGTGCGCAAGAGCTGGTTTTTACCAAAGGGCTGTTTTTTGCAGAGTCATTTTTTGCTCATAACTACGTCCTAGCAAAGCCTGAGGGACCTGTAAGAAGGATTTGTGGAGCCAGAGAGGTGGTTTTGGTTTGTTTTTTTTTTTTTAATCCCCGTGAATTTCACCTCTATTTCTGAGGTCGAATCATAAATAAAAATGAGTTTCTGTTAAACAAAAAAAGAGAGAAGCGCAAATCCTCCTCCTCCAGCTCTGGCTTTACCCAGGTATGCAGCAATTTTGTTTTATCGCCGAAGCATCCATTGTGCTGGAAAGCCTCGTTCGCACGAGCCTAAGCCTGCAGCCGATGGATAAGGCTGCTTCAATTTCCCTCAGTCATTCCCACTCTGGATTGTACATTCAGGGGGAAAATCCTCCCAGCCACGCTCGGAGCCGAGCGACGTCGATTAACTCGCGCGGAGTCGCGAGCGATGTCCCAGCGCAGCGGAACAAAAGGGCCCAGTGTTGAGCCTGAATCAAGGTCCTAAATCATGGGCCGTGCTGTGACAAACTGCGCCGTGTGTGCCAGTACTTTTAAAATGGGGCTTTCTTGCCAGGCTGAGAATCCACAGAGCCCAGCCAAAGAAAACAATGGGAGGGAGCCAGGGTTCTCCCAAGCCTTGGCATGAAATCCACAATAGTAGCTTTGGCTGAGCTCCACGGGCTCGAGCACATGCTCCAGAAGGTCACTTCAGAACACCATAATTGCTTGGTATTTACTTGCAGATGAAAATAATAATAATAATAATAATAATAATAATAATAATAATAACAACATGAGTGCCACCAACACAGCTGAGGGGCTCTGCTACAGCCCCAGACTTTGGTGTCTTGGAGTGTCCTGTCCCTGGTTCTGTGTGATGGAGGAGGAAGCATGGTCTGAGCAGCTAAATATCAGCCGGGGTGATGAGCAGCATGGCAGGTTTGGGGAGGGAGAGTGGATTTTATGTCCCAGCTTGTCCTTGAACCCCTCAGCAGTGTTTGTCATGGCCATCCAGGGGTGTTTACTGACCTTTGGGGTCAGGTTCGGGGGTCACTGCTGAGTTCACCTGAGGCCAGTGTTTGCTTTTCCAAATATCCTGCTCTCTGCACCTCTCCTTGCTGGCAGTGCTGCTGGAGGAGTCAGGATCTGAGCACATCATTAGGACTGGAAAACAGCCCTGAGTCGAAAGTCTGGCTCTGAACAGCTCTGAGCTGGGCAGGGGGACTGCAAAGCCAAGCTTCTTCTGAATTTCAGAGCCTGGATCGGATGGTGCAAAACCCCCTCTGATACCTGTCCTGCTGCTCACAATTCAGGATCTTTACTAATGGGGCCCTACAAGTCCCTTATCCCTAAAAAGGATCCCTCTGGCACAGGGGAAGGAATGGGGCTGAAAATCCTTGAGCTGTCTCTGCTCTTAACATGAAGTCTCCAGGACCTTACATTTAAAAAAAGAAACCACATTTGATTATTCAGCATTCTTCTTTTGCATTTTTATTGCCATTTTGCAGAACTCTGAAGACCAGAGGAAACCTTTCTGCTTGACATATTTAATATTTTAGCACTTCATAGTGTCTTTAGACAAAAGCATCCAACATGCATATGTGTTTTGGCAGCTCTGCTTGTGGCCTCTGTTCTGTCTCTGGCCTTGAGAAGTGAAAGAATGAAAGGAAAAAGAAAAGAAACCCACAACTTTAAACTGGGTCAGGATTGTTCCCTTTATTTTTGTTGATAGCTCCATTTGGGATTTATGCATTGATAGAGATGGGGGCAAAAACACATGCCCCAAGCATATGTCCTTGAAAAACAATGTCACATCTTAATTTCCCTGGGCTGGCAGTGCCTGCGTTCCATGCTCTCTGTGATGTAGAACTAATGAAGATAGAAGTGCTAGAAAACCTCTAATCAATCTCAGCACACACCAGGCACAGCACACCCAGAAATTTCAGTGTGCTTGAAATTTCAGGGTGCTGGAAGAGAAATCCAGGCCATGCGGCCGTGACAGCCCAATATTTCTAGCTGGGGATTATTTTGGGCAGGTTTCTGCATCTGTGGAAAAACAAAAGCAAGCAAAAGTGCTCCCTGGCATCACTTTGTGTCAAATACTTGTCCCAGCGATCTTCGGAGCGCGGCTCAAATCCGCAACAGCGCAGTTGTTAGGAGAGACTGAAGGCGTGGATTGAGGATTTTCTGCTGGGCATTCAGGATCTGTTTCCCTGTGTTTTAATCCCCTGTGTGCAACCCAGGAGCTTTGTGTTTCTGACACCATGGTGATGATTAGTGACCCCAAGGGCAACCAGTCCTTCCAGGCAGGACGCTCTGCCCAGGGTGAGGGGCTGCCCTGGCCCACCCCAGCCAGCACTTCTGCTATTTCCACCTGTTTTTCTTTGGTTTAGGGCATAAATTTCTCCTGGGAGAAGAGCTTTTTTCCAGAATTGAGTGCACACAGTGATTTGCACAATGAGAGCCTGGTATCTGCGGGGGGTTCCTTAGTAGTGCCTATAGCAGCAGGGGTAGAAATAATAGAAATAATCATAACCGAACCCAGCAGCTGGAGGGAGAAGCAGCAGAAATGTGATGTGACCTTCCAGGTGTCACATAACAGCTCAGTGTCAGGGCCCTGAAAATAAACCTCCTGTGTATCCTGTCTGCCAGCCCAGGGCTCTGGGCTGCAGGGGACAACACTGCCTGGTGACATGTCCTGATCTGGGTTGATTTACAGCCTGTGCAGAGGCAGTGAGAAAGAAATGAATAATACACACAGTTCTTTGTAACTGTGGATTTTCATTTTTGCTGTGTTATTTTAAGTCCTAACCTTAAAATCCTGTTAACCTTCAACCCTGTTAAACCTAACCCTGTAAATCCTGTTATTTTCTACCCCTCACTTTTGTAACTAAGGCAGTATCTTAGCAGTCTTGTGTTCAAGAAAGTGAATAGTCATTGGAGAATTAGCCCAGGAACCGGGAATTGTTTTTATTTCCAAGTCCCCAGTGTTTTCAGAGATCCCCTGAAAATTCCTCTGCTTCTGTGTGTTTAGGTAAAAGAGGAATCTCAAATGACAAGTGTTAGATAAATGCACAGAAATGTGGGGGTGCCCCAAATGACTTATCTTGTGGTTTTATGACCAGGATTTTTTAACCTTAGTGGTTTGGAAATGAGTGACTTCTCCCTGCCAGGAATCTGGGACCTGCTCTGCGTTGCTTCACCATCAAATGGTTCAGACTTCACTGGGAAGTTGCCTGTCCTTAGTGATCCCATGTGCTTTTCCCAGAAAACGGGCTGACAGAGCAAAGCTGAAAGATTGTCAGTCTGTCCTCTAAAGACTTTAGTCCTTCAGAGTAAAAGTGAAATGCTCACCTTAACTCAGCTCCTTTCACTGCAGTTTGTGATCTGCTGAGATCTCTTCCTTTACACTCCATCCTCTAGGGATGGGCATTTCATCTTCCCACTGCCTCAGCTTTGAAGGGAGTCACTCTGGGGAATGTCATTGTGGTGTTATAATTTTGCAAGAGTGTTAAAGCCAAGGCTTGTTTGATGTTAGTTTTGGCAGGGCCAGGGTGGAGGAGAACTTCCACATCTCCAGTTATTTACCTGCCACTGACCCTGCGAGCAAAGCCACGTTTACACAGGGAACAGCATGGAAATGGTTAATCTGAGATGCCTGGGCAGGCATCTCTGTGTCTGTCAGCTTTACATCCCCCCAGATGTGACACCTGATAGGGAACCACTGGTGGGAACTGGCTGGAGGATCCTGAGGAGGCAGATGAGGAACAGCATGAAATTGTCTTTTGCTTCCCTGTGAGTGCAAGGGAAGAAACCAGCAGGTGTTTTCCAGGGGCAAATGGCATGAATTGAACACCAGAAACCCAACTCTCATCTCCCAGGATAGTCTTCCTAAGCCTCTTGAGAAGCTCCCCTGGCTCTGGCCGGCAGCTCAGTCTGGTGATGGAGCAGATTCAGATATGTGCACATCTGTAAATAATGAACGACAGCAATTCCTGTTCTCTCTGAGAGACAAAGCAGCACGCTGAGCACTGCTGGCAGCGAGCAAAGCCCAGCAGGACCAAGTTGGGGCTGCTGATTTGAACTGTCCCCTGTGTTCAAGGGACATCATTGTCACCCTGGACTTGTCTGAAACCTGGCACTTTCAGCCTTCCTGGTTCCTCTTCCTTCCGCCTCTCTGTGCTGCCTTACTCAGCCAAATAATGGCTGACTAATATTGGAAGGATTTGCCTTTCCATTCCCTCCACTCCTCCTTTGGCTTGCTGCTTTCTTTAAAATTCACACACAGCAGCTTTGATGTCCAGACCTGCAGTGGGGAAACTGAGGCAGAGGGGGAAGGCCCAGAGCTGGAAGGTGGCACAGTATCAGTGCAGGAGTGAGCAGAGGGAAGGGAGCCAATCCCTCCTGCTCCCTCGTCCTGTGCCCGAGAGCTAGAGATGGATGCCATTCCCAAATCAATACATTCTCACACAGATCATCCCTGGCACATTCCAGATTCACTTCCAGGTCACCTTCTGCGGTGTTTCAGAGCCTGCCTTCCTTCTGTCACACCTGGATCCCCTTGCCCATCCCAGGCCCCGTTTGCACTGTCCATACACACCGGCAGTGGGGGCAAAGGCAGTGCTGGTGCAGGGAGTTCACACACAGAGCTGTGCTGAGGCTGAATGAGAGCTCAGAAAAGTGAAGGAACATCTTCCGTGTTAATTTGTCACTGCTGCTGCTCCCAGGGGTGTCCTTTAACCCTTTGAGCTCAGCACTGCGTTATGCAAGTTTGGGTTTTGTGCTCAGTGGGGTGTGTCATTGTCCCTTGGGTGACTTGAAGAACTCTGAGTGTTCAAAGAGCATTTGGGGTGTGGAGGGGGAAACCCAAGCAGATAAGTGACCTGTTTAGGCAAGGTTCACATTGATTACACTTTCTGTTTGGTTTATAGGACTGCTGTTAATGCAGGCCCTTCTTCCTTCTGCACCAAACTCGGGAGGTGATCGTATTTCTGGGTGGTCAGAGATCTCTGTGGTACCAGATGGAGCCTTCCTGGAGTTAGGATCCAGCTAAAATAAGCTAAAAAGTGAAAATAATTGGATTCTTTTACCTAAATTTGAGAAAAAAAAAAACAGTTCCTCATTCAGTATTCTGGAATATGAAGTGACATATTCAGAGGAGAATTTGCTGAGGATTATCTAAAAGGATAAAATGAAAGAAGTGCTGCTATTAATAGATATATCTTTCATATATATATGTATATATATGTATATATGTATATATGTATATATGTATGTACATGTATGTATACATATATATATATATATATATATATATATATAAAGAGAAATTTATATGAATGTCACCAGGTACTGCTCTTCCATTGGCCACTCCTGCCAGCCAGCAGCAGAGAGCAGAACCCTCTCCCAAGGGGAATGTTAACATGGGGTGTTAGCTCTGCTGTTCCCAGGAAACCTTGGATGGTTCTGCAGGCACTGGGGTGGCTGTGATGTGAGCCATGGAGGCAGAAGACCCCGGGGAGAGACAGGGGGACAGCCCTGTGGGACTGTGCCTTGGTTTGATAGACAGGTGTCTGCCAAGGAAGGCAGGAACCTCCCTTAGAATGGATAATGTGAACCTCTCCTCTCTGAATTATTATAACTTTGGAACCAAGGGCTGTCAGGCAAAGATATGGGAAAAGGAATAGCAGTTCTTTCCGAGTGTCTATAACGAGGCACACAAGCAACAACAGCAGCAATAACAAACAAACCAAACCTGGTGGCAGATGTCCCTGGGCTGCCAGGCACTGTCCCCTTGGTGCAGTCCTGGTCACAGCCAGCAGGGGCGCTGTTGGCTCCCGGCAGGGCAGGGCAGGTGCAGTGACTCCCATGTGCCTGCAGGGGGCGCTGTGGGGCGAGGTCAGGTGTGTGTCACGTGGGGAATGGGGGAGGGGCTGGGCAGGGATGGTGTGAGCAGGACAGGCTGGGCAGGGATGGCGTGAGCAGGACAGGCTGGGCAAGGATGGCACAGCAGGACAGGCTGGGCAGGGATGGTGTGAGCAGGACAGGCTGGGCAGGGATGGCACAGCAGGACAGGCTGGGCAGGGATGGCGTGAGCAGGACGGGCTGGGCAGGGATGGCGTGAGCAGGACGGGCTGGGCAGGGATGGTGTGAGCAGGACGGGCTGGGCAGGGATGGTGTGAGCAGGACAGGCTGGGCAGGGATGGTGTGAGTAGGACGGGCTGGGCAGGGATGGTGTGAGCAGGATGGAGCTGGGCATGGAGCTCAGAGCAGGGAGATGGAGTGGCAGGGTGGGCTCACCCAGGCTAGCGAGCAAGAGGTGACAGGTCATTCACATGTCAGTCACGTGTCACATGCGTGTAAGTCACGTGTCACATGCGTGTAAGTCACGTGTCACATGCGTGTAAGTCACGTGTCACATGCGTGTGAGTCACGTGTCACATGCGTGTAAGTCACGTGTCACATGCGTGTAAGTCACGTGTCACATGCGTGTAAGTAACGTGTCACATGCGTGTAAGTCACATGTCACATGCGTGTAGTCACGTGTCACTTGCGTGTCACTAGCATGTCACATGCGTGTCAGTCACGTGTCACTTGCGTGTCACTAGCGTGTCACTCGCATGTCAGTCGTGTATCACTCTTCACATCTCGTGCACATGTCACACTGTCTTGGTTTGAAACACAGGTGTCTGCTAAGCAAGGTGGGACACTTCCTTAGAATAGAGAATGTGAACCCTTCCCTCCGAATTATTATAACTTTGGAACCAAGGGCTGTCAGGCACAGATATGGGAAAAGGAATAACAGTTCTTTCCGAGTGTCTATAACGAGGCACACGAGCAATAACAACAGCAGCAATAACAAACAAACCCAAACCCGGTGGCAGATGTCCCTGGGCAGGGATGGCGTGAGCAGGACGGGCTGGGCAGGGATGGCGTAAGCAGGTTGGGCTGGGCAGGGATGGCGTGAGCAGGACGGGCTGGGCAGGGATGGCACACAGCAGGACGGGCTGGGCAGGGATGGCACACAGCAGGACGGGCTGGGCAGGGATGGCGTGAGCAGGATGGGTTGGGCAGGGAGCTCAGAGCAGGGAGATGGAGCAGCAGGATGGGCTCACCAAGGCTAACCAGCAAGAGGTGGCAGGAACTCCGCAGTTGTGGCAGCCAGGGCGCAGGGCGGCAGCAGCCCGGCCCCCCTTCACAGCAGCTGTAACCACGGCCAGGAAATGCGCCCTCCCAGAGGGGAAAAAGGCGTTGGCCTTTCCCGTGCCCCTTTCCCAAACAAAAGCTCACCCACCAGGTAGAGAAACCAGTGCAGAGCCAGGCTTTTTCTGTGGTCACAGCCAAAAGGAGACAGCAGCTTTTCCACTGCTCTCTCCTCCAAATCCGGCAAACGTCTCCGTTACCAATCCCCAGATCTCTCCTCCTCTTGCCACAGCTTGGCCAAAATCTTTTGTCTCTCTTCTAAGAGTAAATTGTCCTTAAGTATCCGATCCTTGGTTACCCTGCAACAGAATGGGGAAAAATTCCATCCCCTCCCCTTCAACAGACTGGCCACGGGGAAGTGTGGCCCTACAAAAGCGGCAGGGCTGGGGAAGAAGACAGAGGGATGTGCTGGCTTGGAGACTTGGCCCTGGCCCAGGAAGGTTGCTGAAGGCAGGGTGGGAGCTCCTGCTTGAGACAAATGCAGCTGTGATTAGGGTGGTTCTTGAGGGCAGTCTTTGTTTAGGCAGTTTAAAAAGGAACATGTAAACCTACACCTGCAAGGAGCACATTGGAGTGGGGCTGAGCCAACCCCGTGGAGGTGGGGAGGAATCTTTCCACTGACTTCAATGGGCTCTGAGTCCAGGTCCCCAGTGATCAGCTTGAAGTGACACACAGACTATTTCTGTCTGGCAGTTTTTTCCTTTCTGCATTTTCCAAAAACACCAGCAAGAGAAGAACAAGTCAGAACTTCATCTGTTTTGCTAAAGCAGGACTGAGGGTTGCATTATTCACCACATCCCAGGGCTGGCTCTGGAGATTGTGAGATGCAGCGCTGCAAAATCCAGAGTGTTTTGTTTTGTTTTGTTTTTTTAAAATGAGATAAGTAATCTGAGCTATTTGCTTTCTTGTTGTACAGACTGAACCGATGGAATGGTTCAATGGAATGGAAAGATCTCTGGCAATATTAACAATGTGCTGTTTACTTGCTTTGGCGCCTTCCCGATCGCAGCGGGCGGATGAGATATTTTCTTTCTAAATTTGTAGAAACAGCTAACAAATCCTGCAATGATCTACAGAAAGGGACACTTGCCAGAAGGAGTCTAACACAATGCTTGGAATTACAGGGCTCACTGTGCCTCTCAGTTCTGTTTCCTTGAAGTTCCCTTTATCTTCACTTTAGTTCTTCACCCGTACGTGGTGCGAGCTCTCCTGCAGCCGTCAGTACCACGGATCACTGGAGGCCTCTAACTCTATGATTAAAGCATTAAACATCAAATTCCTCTCTCCTGCCTCGCTGCAGAAGTTTCAAAGGAGTTTGGTTGCTCTTTTGTGGATTGATGTAGTTCTAGGGGCTTTGACAGTTGAATAGCCGTGGTTGGGTTGGTACACAAACTTCCCTGTTCTGCAAAAGGAATGTGTAAGAAAGCACTGACTGATGCATCTCTAGAGACCTCATGCAAGAGCTTAATTTAGTCCTCTTTTTTAATAGAAACTTGGATCTCAAGCACTACTCTTGTGTAATGACAGGCAAAAGGAAAAACTAACCGGCTTGCTTGCTTTTGAAACCTGTCAGCCGGCTTGAAAGAGGGGCTCTGCAAACAGCATGCACATAGAAAAGTGAAAAGATGACCAAAGTGCTGATGAAAAACATTTGAAAGGCAGTCAGAGCAATGTGATGAGTAATTTGGGACTGGCAGCCTTTGCAAGCAACATGTGAGGCTGCGTTTTCCTGTGGGAGTGTCTTCCCCAGGGAGAGACAGTGGCTCCCCTGTGAGCCCTCTGTCACCTTCCCCTCTTTTAAACCTGGATCCACCTGCAGACAGGGTGTTGGGGTCCCTGTGGATGGATCCTGGGAGCAGGACAGCCCTCCCCCACGATGGCAGCTCCCAAACCTTTCCTGCACATCCTAATTCCAGTGCAAGGCTGGCTTTTACAGCCTGTAGCTGCCCCTTTATAATTTTTTGCTAAATCACGGTCTCCCAGCGCTCAGCTGACACTTTCACAATGCTTTGCAACTCTCTCCCTAAGGATTTGTCTCTATATTTAATGCATTTTGCCCTTTGATTAAAGCTGCTGCTGACAGCACGCTTGGCTGGGGACACAGCAGCTCACAAAATTGGGTATATGGTGGCAAGAGACGTGTGCTGTGCTCTGAAAGAGATGTTATTGCTGCCTGCATTTGCAATCACTGAGCTGGACCTCAGCTCGCAGCTCCTCAGATTCCAAACCCCTAATTACTGGCTGCTGCCTCTGCTGCGAAACGCTTTATTAAGCCTTTAGAATCATTAAAGATTTTCAGGAAATTTATGGGAGCTCAGGTCACGTTGCCTGTTTGTTTATATAGGGCAGGATCTGCCAAAAATGTGGCCTGAAGAGTTTCTGTGCTCACCCACGTCTGCTTGGGGTACTGATGGGAGCTGCCTGGTTTATCTTCCATTGCCCTGTCCTGCTGTGGGCAGGGGGATGCAGCAAAGAGCAGAGAGGGATTCCAGCAAATTCAGTGAAATTCTGGGCTTGGAGCTGATTTCTTGCTGGGGACAGATTCTCTAGAGCAGCCAGAGGGTGAGTTCAGTGAAAGCTGCCACAGTGGGGGAAAGGACTGAGCTCAGAGTGAGTAAGAGCCCTGGGAATTGGTGTTTTAAGGGACTGTTGTTTCCTCCTACTTTAGATTTAAGGAAGATGAGGGAAGTCCAGGAGTCTCATGGTTATCTGGGATCCAAGGAGAGTTTGGTATTCACCAGGATGGCTCAGAGGAGCAATTCATATTCATGACACTAAATCCCCTCATTTCGTTCATCTGCTGGTTTTTTTTTTCCTTTTATAAAAGGCTTTACAAATACTCTGTTGTGTCACAAACGTGTGGCATCAACCATGGCTTGCCCAGTTGTCACACAGAGCATCTGCCATGCTGAGCCACTGGGAAGTCAACCCCCCAAATATCTTGTACTGTGATGTTGTGTGGAGTTTGGGCATCCATTTGCAGCCCAGCTGCAAGATATGTGCTCTTACAGACCTCAGAGCTGGCTTTTTACTGCACTGTTAGGGATCTGTGTTTTCAAAGCCAGGATTGCAAATCCAAACTGGCACCACTCAGCGTAAAACAGTGCCCCGGTGTGTAGAGCACCCTTTTAGTGCAGGATTAAAGGCACTTCTAATGAATTTGTGATCACAGTCTGTCTGAAATCATGCGTGGCACAGCCTAAAGATTCCTTCCCAGCCACCAGCTCCCTCCTGGCAGCAGCAAGGGCTGTGCTGGTGCCACAGCAGGGCCTGATGGCTGTCCCTACAGGAAAGGCTGACCCGCTCTCAGGGAACACAAAACCCCAATGTTTCTGCCAACCAGCCGGCCTGGGGAGTCTGCACCTACCCTCTGTGTGGCTTTGTGGCCAGACTGCCTCTGCTTATCTGTGGGAGCTCCCTGGGCTTCACCCCTGGGATGGAGCCGAGCGTTCCTCTCTGGTTTCAGTGTGGATCCTGCTGCAGGAGCTGATCACTGCTGTCACTCCCGTCGAGGTGGCAGTGGCAGCACATGTGAAGCATCAGGCAGGCTCAGGGGTCTCTCCCTGACCCCCTCAGGATCTCCTCCAGAAGGCTGAGAACCTCACCTGGAAATGGAAATGCCACCTCTGGATTTTGGGGCTGCCTCAAGGTGCTCCAGAGGCTCCAAAGGAAAGGACAAGATTGGCACTTTTCCAGTGACACAGGCACATTTCCCAGTGTTCTGGTGTTAATGAGAATTAGAACCAGCCGTGGCCCCGAGCCTACAAAACTTTCTGCCCTCGTTTGTCTTTACAGCCCGGCAGACGTGTAACGCAGGCTGGTAATGACACTAATTATTCCCCACGAATTTCAAGGACACACAGCCCATGCCAGCCCGGGATTAGATGGCTCCTGACTCTCAGACCTTTAACAGGCCACTGGTTTCTCTTTCTCCCCAGCGTTAATCAGCAGAGCTTTGCTGACACAATGCCTTGGCAGAGTGCCTTGGAGAGCTCCAGGCAGGGGAGGATGAGATATACCATACGCCTCCATTTCCTGATTTGCAGTATATCAAGATATAGACAGACCTTGATTTTTTGATGTGAAAGCAGAATGAAAAACTAGGTTAAATCAGTCTGGAGGGATATTGAGCCGGTTCTCAGGAAGCCTATGCAATTATTATGCCTCATCCCAGCCTTCTTGATTGGGAACATGCCTTTAAGAACATGATCAGCCCCAGGAGATCTCCCCCGTAGCCTGGGAATTCCACCCTGTCTGCTGACGAGGAGGGAGGCTGGGCCACAGAAACTCTCCATTCAGAAGGGGAAAGCTTGGCTTCCCATTTTCCTTTTTTTTTTTTTTTTCTTTTTCTTTTTCTGGCAAATTATAAATGTGCACGTTGGATTCTTTTGTCAACCAAATCTAATGGGACTGGCCTGAGCTGAATGGCTGTTCTGTGTGATGCTGGGACTGGGTTTCTTTCAGGTGCTCACTGCCTGTTTCCAGGAGATGAGGATTAGCATCTGCCTTTGGCTGGGAGCAGCTGCGGGCGCTGTGTGCCTTGGCTGGAGGGGTTTTGGGAGCTCTAATGGATCGTGGCAGACCGGCTGGGCTTTGGCTCTCAACAGGTGCCTCCTCAGCCCTGAGTTAGCACAGTTGAGGGCCAGCAGGAAGGATTTGTGTCTCTTTTAAAAGGTGGGAAAGTCATCCAAGGTTTGGTTTTCATGCAGATTGCCTTCTGTTCCCTGCAGGGAATCAGGCTCCCGGTTCAGCTGGGATGAGCTGGCTGTGGGCATGGTGAGGGGAGTAAAAAAGTTAATCAAACCTCAGGCAGCAGCACAATTCTCAAGGCCAACATGCCTGGGATTTCCTTTGCTTTCTTGTGAAATTCCTGAGCTCCTTGGTCCCAGGCTAGCTGGGGACCAACTCCTAGAGTCTGAGGGTTTTTTTTCCATGACATTTAGAGAACAGGTTCCAGGTAGAGCATTTTATTGATTTGATATTCTGATAAACCCACCCAGATCTGACATTCCAAGTGGGGAAAAAATAACTCCAGCCCCTGCAGCTGAAAGAATGTGAAGCCTTCAAGCTGGCCACTGCTGGAGTGGGCTCCCCTCCTGTCCCCTGTCCCTGACACAGCCCCAGAGAAAGGCGTGTGGCTCCCTCTCTCACACACACAGAGCCTGTTCTTTGGGAAGTTTGCCTTTGGGAGTGCCCATCCATTACGGGTCAGTGCAGCTGTTCACGTGAAGACAGCTCTGAACTCTCCCACACATCTGTGAGAGTCTCTCCCTCCAGGCTTCGCTCCATCCCTGGGGCAGGAGGGGAGTGCTGCCACCTCCTCCACCCTTGGGGGCCCGAGGCAGGAGATGTGGCTCTGCACACACCCCAGCCACACATCACAGCCCTGCTGGGGACACTTGGCCTTTCCGAGCCCTCCTTGCTGACCCAGGCAGGGCTCTGCCCCTCCTTAGGAAACTTACGTTCATTTTTTGAGCTTTGACTTTGAAATTACTGCTGCTTCTGCTCTGATCTCATCCATTGTGGATCAGCTATTGTGAAAGGTTCGAGATGGAATCAACTTTTAATTCCCACTGTAAGCTTCCAGCTCAGGCTCTGTCTTCCTCTGTGTGTCCAGAGAAATCCTCTCTGTGTTCAAGGACACGCAGACACCTCTGTGCCATTGCCCTTCCATCATTTCTCACTCACCTTCCTTTTATTCCTGCATTGTCACAAACCTTCCTAAGCCTGTTCTGAGGGGGCTCAAATCCCCGGATGGTGCAAACATTCCCAGAGGAAATGTGCACATCTGTGTCCCCAGGAATACCCTCGTGCCCCTGTGGTCATTCCTCCACCCCATATTGCAGGAGGAAGGGGAGGCCTGTAGGCTCTGCTGGCTGAATAATGTCCCCAGGAGCAGGGGACAGCGGTGACAATGCTCCCAAAGGATCCAAAAACTTCCCTGCAGTCCCTAATTCCAGTGCTGCCTCTGAGCCCACTCTGTGCTGAGTGGGCATTGGTGTGAGAGGGTGGCAAGGGCAGGGCTCCTGCAGCCCAGGGAGAGCTGTCAGCAGCCCAGAGTGGGAGAAAAATGGACACCAAAGAGCCAAGAACTATCGTTTCAAATGTAAAGCAATCCAGTCATTTCCAGCCAGCGGCTTTCCCCAGCTGTTCGTTTCCAATAGAGAATTATGATCAGTAATTGATACTCTCAGATGTCTCAGTGCAATCCCCAGAGAAGAATGGCCAGGGCAATATATATTTTTTTTCCCAACTCGCTGGAAAATTGAGCCCCAGCTGGGGCTAATAAGTGCTTTCATTAAAATACTGATCTTAATCCAAAGCTGAGAATAATGTCTCCTCTGTGCTGCAGCTCTCCTCAGCTCTGACGGGGGCTCTGCTTTTTAAAAAGAAATGAAAGGGGATAAATAGACACTTCTCACCACAGCATCAAAAAAGCACCAATGTAGGATCCAAATTTCTTTTTGATTGCGCTGGTGGAAGGTGTTCTTGAGCCTTTCATGCATCAGTGATGGAGAGGAGCTTGATCCATTGTGCTGCAGTGCCCATGGATGGTCCCATCAGGAGGAAATGGGGAGCAGGAGGGTTTGTCTGGGGGCTGTGAGCAGGTCTAGCTGTGTGTGTTGGACTCCAGGCACAGGCAGAGCCGTTCTGTGGTCTCAGAACAAGGATTTGTTTTGTCCTCCCACTTCTTCATTTTCCTTGGGACAGCACAGGGAGATGATTGGTAATATTTGCTCATCCAGAACTTCTCAGAGAGAGGCGATTTGCAAACCATGTCTTGAAAAGTTGAAGGACTTTTCCTCCACTCTCACACACAGAAAGAGGAGAGATCTCCCTCTTTTTCTAGGAACAGGGCCTGTGCATTTCCAGTTCTTTGAGAAAATGTGAATGACGAGAGCCTTGTTTCATGTTTTTTTGACACTGACCTCTTTCCATGGCTGGATAGGAGTTTTTGTCCTGATCAAGGGCAGGATCATAAGGCATATCTTGCATCAGGTAGAATTTAGGATGCCACTCCTTTCCCTCACTTCCCTCCCCCTTTTTGTCCTGTTCCCTCTCCATTAACCCTTTAATTTAAAGGTGATCCTGTCCCTGCTCGTATCTTTTCCGCCTGTGCTGTTCAGCACTCAGACAGGGATGTTTGTGGTCCTGTTCCCTCTCCATCATCCCTTTAATTTAAAGGTGATCCTGTCCCTGTTTGCATCTTTTCTACCTGTGCTGTTCAGCACTCAGACAGGGATGTTTGTGGTCCTGTTCCCTCTCCATTAACCCTTTAATTTAAAGGTGATCCTGTCCCTGTTTGCATCTTTTCTACCTGTGCTGTTCAGCACTCAGACAGGGATGTTTTTTGCCCTGTTCCCTCTCCATCATCCCTTTAATTTAAAGGTGATCCTGTCCCTGTTTGCATCTTTTCTGCCTGTGCCGTTCTGCACTCAGACAGGGATGCTCCAGGAGGAGCCTCAGATATCACAGAAAGAGAGAACCTTGATTTGCCCTGCAAGTGAGGCAGACTGGGAATCCCAGGAGAGCCTCCTGCACGTGCATCAGGTTCCAAATGTGAAGCTGGTGGCTTTTTGGGGATGAACTGCTGTGAGTCAGCGCTGGAGTTCCTGTGGGAAAGCTCCAGGCATGCACAGAGGCATGGTGAGACGATGTCCTGATGGCTGAGGTGCTTTGTGAGGAACAGCTGAACTGTAGGAAGCTTCCCTGAAATTAACCCTCTTTTTTCACCCCTTCCCTCTCGGTGTCCAGCTCTCTGCCCACGGTTTTTCTCATGGGGGAAAAAAGGGCATTCCAGGTAGCAGAGTTAGAAAGGGAAGTGCCCAAAAATAGAGAATTCATCAGATACCTCTGAGAACGTGTGATCAGTCGCTCTCTGAGGAGTCACACAGCTCTGGGGAAGACTTTTAACTGCTTTAATGAATGGCTGCTCTGTGATTTATTCTCTTTCCTGCTGGATCTAGGATGTCCTCTTTGAACAGCAGCACCTTTTTGCTCCTGCTGGCCAATAAAAGTGAGGAGCCAAGTTTTGATAGTTCCACTGGCAGCAAATTACTCATTATTTCTTAAGAACTGCCTTTCAGTTCATTGACATCACTCTTAATTAGTGCTTGATCCTTTTTTGAAATCCTCCTGCTTTACGAAGCTCGATTCAGTTTTAAATTCAGGATATCACATCTTGTGTGCAGGTTTTGGCTGCCCTTCTGTGGATTTATTTATATGGTTTATAAATAGATTTATATATTTTAGCACTGAACCTTTACAAATCCATTGAACTGTGACCTACACTGCCTGTTCTCAGGTGAGGTAAAAGCTATACCTGTTTGACAAAGACAGGAGTAATATTGTAGTTAAAGCATTAAGGATGTTTTATGTGGATTTATGAAACAAAGTGGGAAATACAGAGATTTCACACACTGGACTTAAATGGACTTAAAAAACCTGAAATTTTGACATCATAGCTGGAAATGAGTTGCACTCAGAGACAGACAGAGCACTGCAGAGCCCTGGGGAGGGTTCTGCTGCTCCAACCACTGCACCAGCTCTGGCATCATCCCTGCTCCCTAACTCACAGCTATCCACATATTTATCCTTAAAACGAGGTCTGCACATTTGTCTGTGCCTGCAGCACCACCTTGCACTTACTCTGCAGGGTCTCCAGGGCAGGACCCGCCTGCCTTGGCTTTCTGGGGAGCACCTGACACCCCCAAAGCTGCTCTGAGTGCTGCAGCCCCAGCCTGCCCTTGCCTTTGGGAGGGCAGGGATGCCTCCTGCTCCCATGGCAGGGTGAGCTGCAGGGAGGATCCCAGCCCAGCTCTGCTGCCAGCTGGAATCTGCAGCTCCCCAAGCAGCCCGAGCAGGACAAGCCTCTCTTTTAGGCTGCACGTAACCCTTTCTGAGCCAGGAGGCTGAGAATAGCAGAGAGGGGGGTTGGCAGCCTCCCCATGGGTTAAGAAGGAGCTATTTGTTCCCATAATGACTTGTCTAGGAGAGGGGTCTGTCAGACCTCATCGTGTTTGCCCTGAAGCCAAATAAAACCTCGGTGTAAACTCCTGCCCAGAGAGGAGAAAAGGCAACTCAGAGGGAGTTTCTGTGAATAAAAAGGCTGTAAGCATTTCAAAACACCTCTTGTGCATCAGCTGAGCGTGATCCCCAATATCTCAGGTGCCTAAAAGGCTCTTTAACATCCAGGAATAGGCACAGATGGGGGAAGGTTTCCCTTCCCCTTCACTAAGGGGAATTTTCCCTCTGTGTATGTCAGACCCCTCTCCCACCTTGCTCTGCTGCCCACCCTGTGGGATTCCTGATATTTTTCCAAGAGATGAGTGCTGAAAACCTGTATTCCTGTCCCTGGGCAGAGGCAGAGGGGAGCTGCCTTAGGGCAGGAGGGCTCAGGCACTCTCCACTCGGCTTTTCCCACCAAAGCAGCGCAGGGATGGCTGAGAGCAGCTCGGGCAGAGTGGCTGCTGCTGGGCTGGTGACTGTGGCTTTGGGGTTTTGTGTTACCCACTGCTAATCCTGTGCAATCTTCTCAGGTTTCCAAGGTTCAGTCCAAGCCAGACTGTCCCTGCTCCCACTCCCTGCAGGATCTGGTGATGACATTTGGCTTTTCCTTTGGGAAGGGACATTTCACCACGGCCCTGACCCCTGCCAGACCACTGGGCATCTGCACAAGTGAGGGTTGGGCGAGTGCCTCTTGATTGCAGAGGTTTTCTTTTGTTATTTCATCCACTGGAATCACTTCAGCATCATTTCCAGTAACAAATGCCCCTAATTAATGGGTAGAAGGGTTATTGTCCTCTGTGGTACGTGGTCTGAATTGCTCAGCTGTGTCCCACAGGCTCTGTTGTATTCAAGGGAAATCAGCTGTGAGGTCAGAGTGTGGCAGGTTTGGGTTTTTGGAACCTGAGTTCTCAGGGAGTGAGTGCTGTGAAATGCAGAGTAGCTGTGGCATTCTGATCCCAGGTAAGAGTAGAGAACCTGTTGGAAATCCAGGAAGGAAAACAGCACCCCAACCTCTCTGAAGTTCCACTTTTGTTGGAAAATTCTGTCTCTATGACTTGAGGACACACAGGGTGCAGGTGCACTCTTTGGGCAAACAGGAATTAGTGGCTGAACTAAAGCCCCTGAACACTGAGAGATGATTTTTTCAGTTTTTCAACCTCTCTCTTGGTTCCCCTGGTATTTCCTGTTTCTCCCTTCACGGGTGAGCTGTCTGAAGCGAGGCCAGCCCAGCACATGCACGTGAGGTGCCTGCAGCTGCCCAGGGCTTTGAGGACCTGCAAGGGGAAGGTGCCTGCTGACCTGAGAGTGGTCCCAAGCTGATAGAATTTCTGCTTCCCTTGGCTTCTGAGAAATGCTCGGTGGAAAAATAACAACTGGGCCAAATGCTGTTATTTGACATCAAGGTAATCAGAGTGGTCACTTCACTGGCTGCTCCACAATCAGCTATTTCCTCTCTGAATTAGCCAGTTCAGCCTTCAGTCTCTCTTCTCTTTGAAGAGCAAAGGGGTTGGTGGCTGAATGTCCAGATAAAACACCTTCCAGTTGAGCTGGGCACAGACTTCTGAGGACATTTGGCTCTGTGAGATTTCGTTGTGTGCCAGAGGCAAAGCAACCCCAGCAATTCATTCAACAGGGGCTGTGGGAGGACAATGCAAAAGAAAGAAAATGAAGGACCTCAAACTGATAGCAAAATTTTGGGGACCTCTGAAGTATGCTTCAAAGAAATATTTAAAAATTTGGATTAACATTTTGGCCACTGTTGTACGAAGCTGATAAAATTCTCTCTGTCCATTAGTTTAACTGTTTCTACCATATTTTGATCAGTTTTTTTGTTTAGATTTGTGAGGTTTTGTCAATATTAAGTTGTAAACTGTTTACTTCTGTGTCCAAAAAGTTTTGGTTCTCTTCAGAATGAATTTCCCCATTTTCTCTGGGAAAGAATATAATTTCCAGCCATACTGGTTTGGTTATATTTTCAGACATTTATCATAAAGATTTTTGTGCCTCATTTTCCTTTCCTGTATGTGAGTTCTCCCTGCTCAGCTGGACAGAGGTGGATGCTGTTGGTGGAGGTGTTTAGCTCTCATGAAATGCTTTAGGACTCACTGATGGATAATCCCTTCTGAGGTGGAAGCAGCCCCTGGCACATCCTGTGTTTCCTAAGAGGAGGATATGATTTTTCTTACCTTCTACAGGTCTCTAGAAAGGTGGGTTTACAGCCCTCTCTGCCTCTCATTATAGTGTAAACCATTTACACTCCCAGACTGAGAGGAACACTGAAGCTGTTATTTAATATTTTGTTTAAAGGTTTCCATTGCAGTCTCTGGTCTCTAAGCAAACCCTGCTTGCATGGAACTCCCATTTTTGAGCAAGGTCTGTGCTTTACAACTCCCAGCTACCCAGAGCTGCAGGAGCTGTGTCTGGAGAGCCTCTCAGCCCTTCAGAGCTCAGGTCAGTGGTGCAGCTTCAGGGCCTTACGGCACTGAAACCCTTCAAGGTCACACTTCCTCCGTCCCAAGAGATGCTGTGCTATCAACAGGATCAGCCTGTTCGATGGAATTTTGTCGAGGTCAATGTTCTAAAGGAGGATGGATGACTTTGGAGGGGATTTTCTGCCGTGCTGGGCACAGCTGGTGGCTGGTCCAGGACACAGAGCTGGGTGGTTGGCTCATCAGCAAGTTGCTGCTATTGTTTGCACAAGAGTTAGAGATCCCTTCGGGATGAGCACACCCCAAATCCTCATCTTTCAAGGGGACTGGTCCTTAAAAACCCTCTCCTGCTTTTCGTGGCTGTGGTCAGATTCCCAGCTGGGTTTGTGTGTTTTCCCCACGTGTCCTGCCGGGCTGGCAGTGCCGAGCTGTGAGCGCAGAGCTGGCAGGGAAATGCCCAGCAGCCCCCGAGCAGCAGCTCAGTGCCCGTGCAGGTACAGAGTGTATTTATAGCTGAATGCACACTCTGTGTGTGCACATGTGTGCCTGGGAAAGTTTCAGAGGCGCTGGATAATGCATCTCAATTACAGCTCCGTCTGGAGCTACAGCCCTGCTCAGGAATTGGAAATCTGCAAAGAATCCACTGAGGTTAAAAACACCATTTGGTTTCCTTCGCCAGAGGGACGCTCATCAATATCTCTCTCTGTTAACAGCAGAGGGTTAAAGCCTTGGCAGTGTTCTCAGCCACCAGATGCAGGCAGAGGTTTTTTTTTGTGAAAGGCGATTTCATTGCTGCTGGGTTAAAGCTCCAATTTTGCCTGACGCTGCAAGTTTCTTAAAAGCAGGGAAAAAGTGCACAGACTGCTGGCTTCTCCCCTTTGTACGTGTCCTGCGAATGAACCGGCCTCTTGTTTTATCTGAGTCAGGACAGAGTTCTTCACAATTCACTCCCCACGTGGAATCCTGGATTCCCTGAGGTGCTCTGGTGTTTGTGCTGCACCTCTGGGCAGTGCCCAGCACTGCACGGTTGTAGTTGCACTGTTTTAGAAATCTTTCTCTTCTTTCTCAGGGAGAATAGAGATAAGTTGCATTTTTGTACTTTCCTAATCTCTGTGTTTGGTATTAGGTGTTGTATAGCTGTGACCAATGGTTTTAGGAGGTGGATTCCCTGCTGACCAATAGTTGCCAGATTATTAATGGATATATAAAGAAGTTTTTGTAAATAAAGTCTCTCTTTTCACCATCTTGGGTCCATCTACCTGCTTTTTCTACCAGCCTCTGCGAATCGCAGGAAATCTAAAACCACAGCACTGTGGTCACTGTGCTGGAGGAGCTGGAGAGAAGTTCTGAGTGCAGCTCTGTCCTCTCACACCTGAGCTGATCTCAGCAGGAGAATCCTTACTCAGTTTTTTCCTGTGTCAGGCTTAGAAGCAACCTCAGCACCGCCGAATCCCATTTCCTACCCTAACGTATCTCTGATAATAAATCCCATTTTCTCTCTCTGCCTGACAAAGGACACTCCCTCCCAGAGCAGATTTCTTCAGCACAGACCTGCTGTGCTGCTCAGCCCTGCCCCTTAAAAATGTCAGCTCCTTCCCCAAGGTCACACAGCATCCCTTTGGCTTCACTGAGTGACTGAAACACCCCTGATGGAGTGGTGGCTCTATTCCCATCTCCTCGGCGAGGAATTTTCTCTGTCTGACACCCCCAGCCCCCTCCAGCTGCCCGAGGGGCTGCACAGCACAGCTGGGGACACCTGGCCCTGCAGACCCCCTGCTCCTCGGGGGCTCTGCAACCCAGCCAGGGACATCTGCTCTGAGCTGAGAGCTGGCACCACCAGGGCTTTGGCCTTGGAAGGGAGATATTTGCCTTGCTCTGTAAACCAGAGAAGCCCAGCGATCTATTTAGTCTAGGAAGAGCAGAGCATGCCAGTGCCTCTGGAAGAGCCCCCCAGTGCAGCTGGTTTCTTGGACAATACTTCCTACAGGAGGGAGAAAAGATGCTTTATTCTTCTTTTTTCCTTCATTCCTCTCTTGTCCATCCTTGCTCCACAGCACTGCTCAGATGTCGGGCAAAGTGTGTCTCGCAGGTCAGGGTGGGGAGGGAGAACAAAACCTTTCAGTTCCGAGAAACGAAGGAATTTTCATACAAGAGAAAGCTCTCCTCAGGGTAATTCTGTTCTTCTCAGCAGGATCTGCTGCAGAACTCTCTCAGCATCACAGCCTTGTGCCAGCCATGGCTAAACTCGAGTGCTGCAGGCTCTGCTTTTCCAGAGTGGGGTTCAGCAGCTGCTCCTGAGAGCAGAGCAAGGGCTGGGATCAAGGGAGAGGATGAAAAATTTATGTGAGACCTTTAATAAGGAAAGCCACAGCTGTGCGTGTGAGTGGCCCTGGTGACAGGAATGTGCCTGTGCCAGGAGGCTGCAGCCAGGGCAGGGGTCCCTCACCAGCCTGGGGAGGAGCAGAGCATGGAGCTGGAGCCTCCATCCTCTGCCACGAGCCCAGCGCAAATCTCCCAGGATTTGTGAATTCCCAGTCCCATGTCTGATGCGCTGGCTCACTGATCACAGAGGGAGCTGCTGGCAGAGCAAAGGGCAGGGCCTGAGCTGGGAGAGGGACTGGGGAACAAAGATCCCACTGAGCCAGAGGGGTGCCCTGGGCAGGGACCCTCAGGAGCAGAGCTTGAAGCCTTGAATGGAAACTTTGCAAAGTGCCTGTGTGACAAGTTTCACTAATCCCGTGTCTCCAGCAGGAATCCTGGGGATTTCACAGGGCACAGAGCAGGGTGTGGGTGTCCTGCCAGGATGACCACGTGCCCTGAGGACACAGTGCTGCCCAGACCCTTCAAGGCACCTCGGGGCTGTGTTTGGGCTTTCTCAATTCAGAGCACACGTGCCTGGCTTGGAAACCTGACTCTGCAGGCTGGGGAATGTCCAGGAGAGGCTGTGACCCACTGTGGGCTCTGGCACCGCATTTAAACCCCCTGGGTGCAGCACGAGGGGTTCATCCTGTGCAGCCTGAGGGGTTCATCCTGTGCAGCATGAGGGGTTCATCCTGTGCAGCATGAGGGGTTCATCCTGTGCAGCCTGAGGGGTTCATCCTGTGCAGCATGAGGGGTTCATCCTGTGCAGCATGAGGGGTTCATCCTGTGCAGCCTGAGGGGTTCATCCTGTGCAGCATGAGGGGTTCATCCTGTGCAGCCTGAGGGGTTCATCCTGTGCAGCCTGAGGGGTTCATCCTGTGCAGCATGAGGGGTTCATCCTGTGCAACCCAAAGGGTTTATCCTGTGCAACCCAAAGGGTTTATCCTGTGCAACCCAAAGGGTTTATCCTGTGCAGCCTGAGGAGTTTATCCTGTGCAGCACAAGGAGTTTATCCTGTGCAGCCTGAGGAGTTTATGCTGTGCAGCACAAGGAGTTTATCCTGTGCAGCACGAGGAGTTTATCCTGTGCAACCCAAAGGGTTTATCCTGTGCAGCCTGAGGGGTTTATCCTGTGCAACCCAAAGGGTTTATCCTGTGCAGCCTGAGGGGTTTATCCTGTGCAACCCAAAGGGTTTGTCCTGTGCAGCACGAGGAGTTTATCCTGTGCACCATGAGGGGTTTGTCCTGTGCAGCACAAAAGATTTATCCTGTGCAGCCCAAAGGGTTTGTCCTGTGCAGAACAAGGGGTTTGTCCTGTGCGGCACGAGGGGGTCATCCTGTGCAGCCTGAGGGGTTTATCCTGTGCAACCCAAAGGGTTTGTCCTGTGCAGCCTGAGGAGTTTATGCTGTGCAGCCTGAGGAGTTTATCCTGTGCAGCACAAGGAGTTTATCCTGTGCAGCCTGAGGAGTTTATCCTGTGCAGCACGAGGAGTTTATCCTGTGCAGCCTGAGGGGTTTATCCTGTGCAGCACGAGGAGTTTATGCTGTGCAGCCCAAAGGATTTGTCCTGTGCAGCCTGAGGAGTTTATCCTGTGCACCGTGAGGGGTTTGTCCTGTGCAGCACAAAAGATTTATCCTGTGCAGCCCAAAGGGTTTATTCTGTGCAGCCTGAGGAGTTTATGCTGTGCAGGTTGCGAGGGCAGGAGTAACTTTGTCCTGTGCTGCTCCAGGGGTGACCTGGGGCACAGGGGACGTGGCTGGTGTCCCTGGGATGGGGCCAGGAGGAGCAGCTCGGGGTTTGGCCGCCCTGGGGGGGACCATGCAGTGCCTGCCTGTGCTGGGTTTGGCTCTGCACCGAGCTGACGTCTCCTGGTTTGTGTCATATTATGCATTATGTGATAATTATAAAAATGTGAAAATAGAACTCGCAGTACCAAGCAGGCAGCACGCAGCTTCGAGTGGTGCCATGTGTGTTTTCCTGCTTCCCCTCCGAGGATTAATGGCCCTTTAGAAAAGAGCCTCGTGTTTGGTTTAAGTTTCTCATTACTTCACAGGGGTCCTTCCTTGTAGGGCTCTCGGAGCAGGATTAGCTGGCAATGGGTGGCACAGTTCCCTTGGTACATAGCGATCCAGCTCTGCTTTCAGAAGGGCTCAGGGCTGCTGCAGTTGCTTCTTATTCCCTGCCAAGTGCCCGAGGGGGTTGGTGTGAGCCAGGGGAAATGCTGGGTCCACCCTGGGATGGATGTGATGGGATGAGCTGTGGTTCGCCATTTGTTCCTCCCAATTATCCACACAAAGCCAGGCCCCCTCTGCGCCCCCTCCCTGGGGAAATTGTTCATTTTCTCTGCCTGGGTGGCGCTGGTTTGTTTTTCAGCACGGGTTTCCTCTGTTTCACTGCAGCTCCCAAGGCCAGCATGGAGCAGGAGGAGCAGCTTGGGCTGTGCTGGGTGGAGGATGAACCCTCCTGTGGTCCCAGCAGACAATGGGATGTGCTGAGCTGTGTCACCACGGCAGAGAGGGAGCAGCAGGTGCTGCAGACATCCCCCAGTGCTCTGTGGGCTCCTCTCCTGCCACTTGGAAATCACAGAATGTTTTAGGGTGGAAGAGACCTTAAAATTCATCTCGTTCCAACTCTTTTTTATTTTCCCATCCATTTCTGTAGTGGCCTTTCAGCTTCTATGTCAAAATCACCCCTTCTGAGCCTTCTCTTTAAATCTGCAATCACAGCCAGAGGTTGTGAAATATTTCCAGGATAAGGAAAAGGGGCTGGAGCATCCTTTAGCAGCACCAATCTAATGGAATATATTGGTGATCACCGTGGGTTGTTTAATGAGAAGCATGGCCTGATTATTTGGATTCTGGAGGAATATTGACCTGTCCAACAGCTGGGAGAGTTTTCATTTAGTACCTGTTCTTTTATGTAAAAAAATACAGAGTTTGGCTGCGAGCTCTCATTTACACTCATGGGGTTTTTTCCTGGATAAATTCAGGGGAGTCCTTAGGGAGCTGAGGTGAGCTACGGGGCAGGAAGAGAAGGGACTGATGCTTCTAGATCTTGAAACCTAGATCTTGTTTCTAGACCTCAAAAGCAGTGTCTCTTTCTGTGTGGGAACGACTGGCACTGAGAATAGAACTGTGCAACGCTGGGCTCCTTTGGGGTGAGAAGGGATCCCTTGTCGTGGAAAGGGAGAAGGGGAAGCCAGAGGGAGGCAAGTCTGGTTCCCAACAGAGTCCCTTTTGCTCCAGTCAGAGGATCTGGTTACAGAGAAAACATCCCTGGCTGTGCTGGGCTTGTGTTACCGACAAGGGGGACCCCTCCTTGCCGAGCTGGGCTCAGTTTCTGCTGGCACAAATTCCCGCTTGTCCTGGATAAACCCTTGCCAGGAGCCACCCTGGGAATGAGCAGCGCCTCAGGGGACAAAGCTGGGAGCTGAAAGGGTTCCTGAGCCTGCAGGAGGGAGCTGAAAGGGTTCCTGAGCCTGCAGGAGGGAGCTGAAAGGGTTTCTGAGGCTGCAGGAGGGAGCTGAAAGGGTTCCTGAGGCTGCAGGAGGGAGCTGAAAGGGTTCCTGAGGCTGCAGGAGGGAGCTGAAAGGCTTCCTGAGCCTGCAGGAGGGAGCTGAAAGGGTTCCTGAGCCTGCAGGAGGGAGCTGAAAGGGTTCCTGAGCCTGCAGGAGGGAGCTGAAAGGGTTCCTGAGGCTGCAGGAGGGAGCTGAAAGGGTTCCTGAGCCTGCAGGAGGGAGCTGAAAGGGTTCCTGAGCCTGCAGGAGGGAACTGAAAGGGTTCCTGAGGCTGCAGGAGGGAGCTGTGCTCCCTGCTGGCTGTGGTGTGGCATGGAGCAGGGAAGCGCTCGGCATTCCCTGGGTTGGGTGGGATGGACACTCACCTGGGGCTGTGGGGTGGCTCAGAAAGGGAGAGCCTTGGGGCAGCATCCAGCCCTGGGTGGCTCTGGCCATTCCGGGCCTGGAGATGGCCTGGGGAGCAGAGCTCTCCTGCAGGACATGAGGAGCCTGGGCCACCTGTGCTCCATCCTCCTGTGCCTCCATCGCTCCCACCCCACCTCCCTCGCTCTGGATGGAAACAGAGCCATTCAGGGATTGCATTTCAGGGGCTAAGAGTGAAAAAGGCACAGCTAATGATGACTCAAATGCTGTGGTACAGCCCAGCAAGGGCAGGGACTGTGCAGGGCAGAGCAGCTGAGATCCAGCAGGATCCCAAACCTTTGTATGGAATTGTGGCCACTCAGACTTCTCTGCCTCCTGGAAACCAAACCTGTTCCTTTTAAGACTGACCAAACCAAACCCATCATTCTGTTTTTATCAAGAGCAGTGGGGACCAGCAGAGGAGGAGGGCAGATATTCCTGGTGCTGCTGTCCAGGCTCTCGTGCCTTTGGGATCTCTGGTTTTTGTTGTCCCATCAGCAGTTCCCACACTCTGTGGGCTCCTCCTTTTTCACATCAGAGCATGCTGCACCCACCCTCGTCCTGAATCTAATCCCAAAGGCAAATCTCATCCCAAAAGCTTCTCCTACATGGAGAATCTTTGGGTGTAACACTTCAAGTGTCACAATTCAGTTTCTTCTGAAAACTAGGAAAAAAAATTGCCCTTTATTCTGAATCTCACTTTCTGCTGTGAGGTTTCTGTTCCACACAGGCCCCGTGTGCCTTTGCAGCATCAAGAGGAGGATTCCAGGTACAGATCAGTTCAGTAAATATACTCCCTGATTTTTTTTTAGATTTCCTAAAATACAGGCAATATGTCATTGTCAGGAGACAGCGATTCTCTTCAGATCTGTGGGCTGACTGATTACCTGAAAGGGTTTTTTTTTATTTTAAAAAAACTATTTGAGGGAAGGAGAAGCAGCATTATAAAGGATTTTAAAGCAGGTACGATCTTCCTACCCACTGATGTAGGAAGCTGATATGTCATATGTGTGAAAACAAATGAGAACTTAACAAGGGGAGGGGATAATGACTCAAGAGAAGTTTTTGCTTGTTACGCAACCAGAAATCCCAGGACCTCAGAAATATTTTAAAGTATCACATTTTCCCCTATTCTTTCAAAAAATAAGCAATCCCTCCTGTTTAACATCCAGTCCAGAGGTAATCCAGAGCTGCCTGGCAATTTGAAACTGCAGCTTGTGTGTTATCTGGGCAGAAATAATTGTCTGTTGCACAATTTTCAAGCAGTTTGAGGGCAGGGAAGTAAAATGCTGAGATTGGGGTTTTCTTTTTAAAGAAGAAATATTATTCCTTGGTAGCGTTCATACTCTTTGCACTTTCTGATTTGTTGCCACCCTTGAGACATGTGCCACAGGGTGGCACAGGATACTTGCTCTGTGCTGCTGCAAGTTATGTTTAGCTTCTTGGAAATATTCCCAGCCCACCAGGAGTCATTTCTGACTAACAGGCACCCCTTAATCTGTCTTAATCCCCCCTATAATTTTACACCTTTTTAGCCTCATCCAAATAAAAGCCCTCAGTTGCTTGAGTAACGATTGACGAGGCTTTGCATCTCTGCTGGGAAATAAATGTTATAATCTCCTTTTCTAAACAAGCAAACTGGCACTTGATGAGGCAAATAACTTCTCAAGTGAGGGAGGAGGAGCAGGGCTGGCAAGAGAAGCTCTGGCAGTGCCCTGAACCAACCCTAAAACCCCGAGTGAGGACAGACCCCAGCCCTTCCCCATGGGCTGCAGAGCTGGGAGCACTTCTGGGCCAACTGTGGAAGGGGACAGACACCCCCCGATCCCTGGGGGTGAAAATGAGAGCATTTCTTGTGCATTCCTGGCGTGTGTTGGGAAACTCTTGTGAAAACAGAACCCTCCAGGGCTGCCCCTGAGCTCTGCAGAACGGGGCATTGGCAGCAAGCTGTGAAACACCCCTAAAAACCCCCAAAGGTGCCCAAACCTTGGGGTTGGTGGCAGAGCACCTCATGTGTGTTGGGATGGCACAGCTGGGCCCTGCCAGGGATACTCTGCCCAGGAGCTTCGCCAAAATGTCTCTTTTCCATCATGGAATCATCACAGTGTGGCCCCTCTGCCCTGGCATGGGGAAAGGACAGCTCATATTCCTCATCTGATGTTCTGCAGGATATTCCTCATCTGATGTTCTGCAGGATATTCCTCATCTGATGTTCTGCAGGATATTCCCCATGTGATGTTCTGCAGGATATTCCTCATGTGATGTTCTGCAGGATATTCCTCATGTGATGTTCTGCAGGATATTCCTCACGGGATGTTCTGCAGGATATTCCTCATGGGATGTTCTGCAGGATATTCCCTGTGTGATGTTCTGCAGGATATTCCTCATGGGATGTTCTGCAGGATATTCCTCATGGGATGTTCTGCAGGATATTCCCCATCTGATGTTCTGCAGGATATTCCCTGTGTGATGTTCTGCAGGATATTCCTCAGGTGATGTTCTGCAGGATATTCCTCATGTGATGTTCTGCAGGATATTCCCTGTGTGATGTTCTGCAGGATATTCCTCATCTGATGTTCTGCAGGATATTCCTCATGGGATGTTCTGCAGGATATTCCCCATCTGATGTTCTGCAGGATATTCCCCATCTGATGTTCTGCAGGATATTCCCCATCCGATGTTCTGCAGGATATTCCCCATCTGATGTTCTGCAGGATATTCCCCATGTGATGTTCTGCAGGATATTCCCCATCTGATGTTCTGCAGGGCTCCTGGAACCAGGGATGAGCTGTGTTTTTGTGGGGCTGTGCCACCCAGAGCTCGTGTGGACTCACAGGGACACTGGACCCGTTTTCCACACTTCATGGAAAACACCAGGAAAATCACAAGAGAAATCCCTCAAGTTGTGTTTCCTGAACATCAGAGAGCTGCAGTCATGGAAGGAGAGGAGTGAATCCTGGACACTCACTGGGAACAGAGGAGATGTTGAACGCACTCACCAGGACATTCGACATTCGCTGTTCCCAAATCCAGGGATGTTAAGCATAACTGAGGAGCCTCAGCGCTGCACATTTCCACATTGTTTGCCTCGATTACCCAGCAGAACAAACAGCGCTGGGTGGGCAAGGGAAAGGTTTGGAGGCTGTCAAGCCAAATTCTCCCTCCTGGTTTTATCACCTGAATCCTTAGGTCAAAAAGAGGGAAGAATTCAGCCTCCTTGTACAGAAGTTTTCTGCTGCGGTGGCTTCCTTTGTGCAGCACAGGAGGGTTGTCAGGAAAATCAGGTGTTGAATCGATGGCTGTGGCTGACAAACCTCTCTCCAGGGCAGAACTTGCTCTGATGATAAGGATCTGGGGATCAGCTGCTCGGTGTCACCGTGGGATATGAGAAATAGGTAGCCAATAGGTAACTCAAGTTACCTTTTGAGAGACAGAATGTGTGAATTTTAAAGAGAAAAACAGGATTCCCTTAATCTTGTCAAGATAAGAGGGACAAGAGTCTGTTTGAGGCCAGCACAGAAACCCTGAATCACCCACCAAGGGCTGCCCATGCTCCAGAGAGAAAGGTGAAAAGTGCACTGTGATGGAGACTACAGATCTTCATCACAAGAAGACCCCAAAGCCCACCAGGACACACAGCACATGCTAATGATATTAATGATTTCCGAGAAATGATTTGTATAACCACTCCCATCCTGGGGAATGTGATGAATATTCATGAATGTTACCATAATATTGTGTGCTGGCCGTGCCGGGGTGTGTGTGTTTGGAGGAGTGAATCCCCACACCCAGCGCCGAATAAAGCAAATCCCCACTGCTCTGACTGTGTCTCTGGAGTGTCTCTGGGCCTGCTTGGGGCAAAAGAGACACTCAGCCCCCAGAAAACACAGCAGAGCTGATGCAGCACCCCAAAAAGGGCTGCACTTGCAGGAGCTCTCCCCTTCTTTGGCAGCACTCTGAGCATGGAGGTTATGGGATAAATCAGACGTGTCCCCGAGCATGCAGAGAGCAGAGCAAGGAAATTTCAGGGGTGTAGGAACTGATTGTTGGTTTTGTTTCAGACGGTCGGGACGGTGATGAGAGATCTCTGAAGTTTGGTCTTAGAGCATGAGGTTTATTGTGAAAGGTGTGGGGGTAGGGGACCTGCCAGGAGCTGCCAGACACAGCTCAGAGCAGGGCAGAGAGGGGAGAGAGAGAAGAAGAATCGAATAATAATAGAATACTGTGGTTGCTGTTTACAATACAATAAATCATCTTCTGTGCTGAATATTCTAATTTTCACTAACCAATCTAGAACAAGCTACAAATCCTACAACATTTACATACAGCCTATGAGAGTCATTGCATTACCATACGGAGTTACATTTTAAACTCTAAAAACTGCTTTTTGGACCCTCTGCCGAGTTGGTAGGGTCTGCTCTGACCCTTGGACCTGCCTGCAAGCAGAGGGGATTGTTTAACCAAAAAGGGGAATTGTTTAATCAAAAGGGGAATTGTTTAATCAAAAGGGGAATTGTTTAATCAGAAGGTGATTACCTTCAGTGGCCATACCATTGTTTTCCAGTTGTTCAGTCACTGGGGTTTGGTATCTCAAAGCTTCTCTTCATTTCAATCTCGCTTATAGTTTCCATATTCTCAGCATCTTTTGCCAGCTAATCATATTTATAAAGCTTTCCTATTTCATCCTCCCCAACACAGGGGTGTCCTGTGAGCCCCTGCTCCATTCAGGAGGGGCTGTCTGTTCAATCTCTGACTTCCAGAGATTTCTGGAGGGCTGCCCAAATGTCCATTGAAGTCAACGGGAGCCTTTTGACGCCGGGAGCCTCCGGTTGGAGCCGCAGCCTGCCCATTCTGGCAGCAGCTGGGGAAAAGCAGCGCTGATAAAGCAGGCACCGAAAGAGAGGAGGGCTGAGAGGGAAAGGCCTTCCCTCGCACAAAGCCTGGCTTCGAGATGCAATGTGTTGCTCTGATTTTCTGATATTCGTGGAGATTCACGGAAGCTCGCAGGGAAGTCAGGCAGGCAGCACACAAGATGGCGAAAAGAGAGACTTTATTTACAAGACCTTCTTTATATATCCATTAATAGTCTAATAATTATTGGTCGACAGTTTTTCCACCCCTATAATGATTGGTTACAACTCTAGAGCATCCAGCACCAAAACAAAGAGATTAGAAAGCACAAGAATGCAACTTATCTCTATTCTTCCTGAGAAAGAAGAGAAAGATTTTAAAACAGTGCAACTACACAATGTTCCTCACAGCCCTGAAATGCACGAACTGTTGCTTTCTCTGGGGGCTTTTCAGGGCCGCGTTTTGTTTTTTAATGGACAGTCTGTTCTGGGGGCTGTTATTACTTTTAAGTGCGTTGGTCGGGGGTGCTGCAGCCATGACTTCATTAGCATTTATTTAGATGTCTGCCTTGGAAGCAGCCCTGATTGACGAGCTCATTGTCTGGACTTTGCAAATGACTCCCTGGCTGCGCTTATCTCCATCTAGCCGCTGGGTTTTAAGCAGAGGCGATGGGTTTGGGGTGTGGGTTGGGGCTGGGTTTAACCTTCAGCACGTTCTTCAAGCCTGAATTCTCCTAAAGTCAGTTTGGAGAGGTGGGGTGGGGAGATTATTGCTGCTTTTCCTGTTTTATAAATTGAGGTTTACAAGGGTCACCCCAAGTGAAGCATGGGATCCCATCTGGAGCTGGAATAGGAACAGGGAAGATCCTGAGTCCATCCTCAGCGCTGAGTCTGTGCTTTTCTTTTGTGCTTTCCTCTTCACTTCTGGCCTGATGGAGCAGTTTCTGGATGCCATGTGGGCAAATGACGAGCCAGGTGAAACAACTGCTGGCTGACACTCATACCCACACTGTTAAAAGGCCAAAAAAAATCATTTTCCATCAGCAACATGTGAATGTTTGGAACATCTGCATCCAGAGCCCAGCAACAGCTTCCTGGAGATGTGTCCCTACACAGTGGAGACAGCAGGCAGCTGTGAAATCTGTGTCATTTCGGGGCAAAAGCCCCTTCAGGGGTGGCATTTTGCACAAGCCAGGCCTATTTCAGCATCTGCAAAAACTCTGAGAGACTTTTTCCACCTCTGAGTTGTTAAAGCCTGAAAAAAAATGAGTCTTTTTATTATGCTGCTCTTTAAATAATACCAGCAACCATTCTATACCCAGATACCTTTCTTTATTTTCAAGACCCTTTGGTCTTTAAAAATCAGCCCCTGCTTGAAAAATCAGCCCCTGCTTGAAGGCATTTTCTTGCCTTCTTGATGGCAAGAAAATAAACTTGAAAGGCATTTTCCTGCTTCTCCTGGTGCTGGTGGAGCTCTGGACTTCCCCTTTTGTAGTCAGTTAGAAAACACAAGGATTACAGATATGGGAGGAGGGATCAACTCCCAGCCCCTGTGAGTTTTGGTATTGGAATTATTTCCATTCCACGTGTAGTTCTTTGCAGGATGCTGAGGTGGATGCTGAGGTGGTACTCTCTGAGCCCAGAGGTGTCTGGATTCCCATGAAGGATGAAGCAAATCCCAGAAATGCAGTGAAATTCTGCAGAATGCTGCCTGCCTTTGGCCAGCCTGGATTTCTGTGGCTAACAGAGCTGTTCAGCAGTTCTGGAGCTGTGTGGGGTGCTGGCTGGAAAAGCTGGAAAAGGGAAAATTCATGTTCCTTACGTGGCTGTTTGCAGAAATCAGTGCAGGATTAGGACCCAGGGAGGCAAAAGGAGGAAGGGAGTGGGTGAGGAGCACCTTACATCACACACGTGCAGCACAGACTGTCTCACGGGGCACGGGACAGCTGAAAATTCCGACTCCTTCCTGCTGCTGGATCAGATTCCTTCGGTGGAAAGAGGGCAGAGTGCCCTGGGGAAAAATCTCCCTAGCCTCAGGCCCCCTCTGACATCAGGTCAGACATTCCGGGTCACATAGCTGGAGGCTGCAGCATGAAACTTAATATTTGAATGGATCAAGTGCTGCTTGGAGCTCCTGCCTGGATGGACTTGGTGAACTCAGCAGAGAGCAGAGGGTTCAGCCACAGCCTTGGGTGGCAATGATGGAGGCCAGGGATGCATAAACCTGAGCTGCATTGCTGTGGTCACCCAGTGCCAGGGGTGGTGGGAGATGGAGCTTGGCTGGGGTGGAAGTGGGACAGGGAAATGATGTTGTGGTTTTCTTTGCTCTGTATGGAACGAGAGGAAAAAAAAGCTTGGGAAAAAAAAAATCGAAAAATGAAAAGTGAGCCTCAATATGCCCAAAAGGAGGAAGCGCCACTTTCATCTCGTCCACTGGCAAAGTCTAAAATTAAAGCCTATTCATGTCTGGGTCCAGAGAGTGGAAAAGTTAAATATTGCACGGGTTTAGATGTGACTGACAGGCATTGCAGTGAAGAGACTGACCCTGCACCGAGAATCTCAGGTGGTCTGTCCCCTCCTCCAGAAAAATGAAGCCCAACGAGTCACCTCCAAACCCCATTTTCAAAGCTCAAATCACTTTAAATCAATTTCTGCTGCAGGTGTCCAAATAAGCTCCAGTTTCTACTGTCTCTTTTTGGTAAAAATAGCTTATCCTCTGACATCTGGGAGAGGTGAAGGTGTTACCAAGCACTGAGCTGTCAGAATCGCTGTCATCATTTTATTTCTGGTTGTTTAAAGTCCCATTAGTTCGATTTTTGTTCTTCTTTTGTGCTGATTACCATCTTCTGCTGGGAACGAGAGCGCGTGGCTGATGGGGAGGACTCCCATATTCTGCAGAAGTGGCACAGAATGTTTTACAAATGCATCCCCTGCCTGCAGTGCAGCCTGAACTCTGTCACATCTCCAGAGCTCAAAGCACTGTGGAAAAGTAAGACTGAACAGCAAAGCCCAAAGCAATTTTTTTCCTGCAGATTTGCTGGTTCATCTAAAAAAAAAAAAGGCTCAGAATTCCTAGAACTTTGAAGACCTTCTGGAACTTTATTGGCACTTTGCCCTCTGATTTTTTGCGTGAATAAAACGCAGATCTCCAGGGTGAGATGTGTGTTGTTTTGCAGAGTGGGGAGTGCTGGATGTGAGCAGAGGGAGCCGTAGGATCACAGAATGATGGAATATCCCGAGCTGGGAAGGACCCACAAGGGCAGGACACCCCAAAAATCCCACCCTGGGATTTTTTGGGGTTCAGGCAAAGTGCTGCTGCTGCGTTTGCAGTTTAAATCTCATTTTCTCATATTCCTCTGACCTCTTCCTGAAGAACCTTGTTCAGGGGTATCTGTGCCCTCTGCTGAAACTGAAAAAAAGGCTCTCCAGTTATTTCTGATTAAAGACTTAAAGATTTTGACCAATTCTTTGCTCTGCATCAGCTTGCTTTTCAGTGAGGGCAATTTAATTCCTATTATGAGCCAATATCTTGCAACCTCGTTTCTTTTGGAGCTCTTTCCCGGTCCCCAGGAACATTATTTCCATGCCTTTGTTTCTCTTGGATGGGCTCTCGCTTTGCAACTGCCCTCGGTTGATGCCTGCAGAATTCTGAACTGCTGGTTTGGCCAGGATTATTCTCCATGGATCACCTCCCAGTAACTCCCAGTGCCTCGCTGTCCTGCAGGCTGCTGTCTGAGCTCTGCCTTCAGCTCCCTTTCTTGAGTTTCCCTTTGATTTCACTCTTTGCAGTCAAGGCGAAAGCTCTCACAGAGGTAAGGGATGTCATACATATTACATCTACCAAAATTACAAATTATTCATCACAGCTCGATTCAAAGGCAGCTCTGTCATCTCTCCTACTGCTTCTCAGAGCTGCTCTCTTCGAGATCCTGAAGCCTCCAGAGTAAGATTCTTCTGCTGGGAGAGGTTTTTCTTTCAGGCAATGACAGAATCTCTTAATCTGACGTGGTAGGAGCAGCGGTCAGGGCACCAAATCATCTCAGGAATGCTTCTCATGGTGAGATGACCGAAAATCAAAGCAGAAACCAGATTTGTCCTTAAACCTGGACTAATCCTGGTCAGGAAATCCCCCAGGAGCACATTTCCTTGGGAGATTTCCCTGATTTTGGGACAGCAAGCACTGCTCTCGAGTGTCTGTTCAGCAGGGATGGACAAAGTGTAAAGGAACCAAATGTTTAATTGAAAACATACCCCAATGCCTGAGTCCCTGAATTTCTCGTGTCTGCAGCACTGGCTGAGAAATCCATTGCCTTTTTCTACTTTTCCACGCAGGCTTCAAGGGCTCTCTGTGCTGGTGCAGACTCTCCAGCCCTCGCCCCAAAGATTCCCTGCCATGAGAATGGCTCTTCCACACGTGGCAGAGCTTTATTCCTGTGCTGCCTTGGTTTTCATGCCCAGATTCTCACTGAAATTCCTTCAGCTCTGCAGGGCAATGAGGCTTTGGGGAAATTGTGACCTCCCTGGGGTCTGCACACCCATGAAACCCTGAGAGCAAACCCTGCCTTGATCCAAAAACTATAAAAAATGGCTTAACTGATAGGGACTGGGGTGAAGTTCACCCACCAAACTTCAGCTTTTTCTTTTGTTTTGTGTGAAGGGCACTGCTTTCCCAAAGCACAGAAAACCTCCTTGGAGATCCAGTGAGTTCCAAAACCAAACCAATGCTTTACATCCCACCCAAAAATCCCTGCAGCCTGTGGGCAAGCTGTGTTTTGGGGTGACCAACCCCATTTCAGACCCTCATTTCCCCAGTGAGAGTGGTGCCAAATGACAAAACAGCAGTGACTCGGGACGGGGTTTGGGTTCGGTCTGAAAACTGTGATTTTATGCTCCCAAAAAACCCCAACCCCACAACTCTCCTCTCTCCAATCCTGCCTCGGGTTGCTTTTTGCCACAAATCCTTCTCTCCTGTGGACAAGCTGCGTTTTGGGGTGATCACCCCCATTTCAGCCCTTAATTTCCATAGTGAGAGTGATGCCAAATGACAAAACAGCAGCACCTTGGGACAGGGTTTGGGTTTGGGTTTGGGTTCGGTCTGAAAACCGTGATTTTACTCTCCCAAAAACCCCAACCCCAGAACCCTCCTGTCCCCAATCCTGCCCCGGGTCACCTTTTTGCCCCAGTCCCCTCCGCTCGCGGACCCGGCGCTGCTGTGACCGCGCACGTCGGCAGTGGCGGCTGGGGCTGGGGCCAGGGGGGTTCAGGGGGGGCTGCCCAGGCTGTGCTGTTGCCACAGCAACCCCTGGCCAGCCCTGCAGACCCCTGGGGCTCCCCGGGGCTGGGAGGGCTCTGTCCATCTGCTGGAGATGGTTCCAGTACCGGGAACCGGCGCTGGGGTGAGCGCTGGTTCAAAAGGGAATCTGTCCCCATAATAAACCTCTGAGGGGGCTGCTGGACACCCCCCAGCCCCTGAGTGTCCCTGACATCCCTGGAGGGAGTGGGGGGGATGTTTTGGGGGCAGTGTCAGCCTGGGGGAACTGTCAGGTGTCACCAGCAGCTGCCAAAGCCCAATTTCCAGGCTGTTTTGGGAAAGGTGGCCTTTGGTTGTGGTTATGGCAACGTCAAAAATCTCCTAGAGAATGGAGATGATCAGTGATTCTCTTCTGCAGGTGGAGCAGCTCAGCTCTTCCCTGGGGGAAGGCAATGGCTCAGGTGTGCCCTGGAGAGGTGAGATGAGATCAGCTGCTCCCCTGACCCTCTGCAGCTGGGGCTGAGCCACAGGGAGAGCACAGAGCGTGCCAGAGACCAGGGGAGAGGAACACAGAGCTCTCCAGAGCAAGGTAAGGCTGAATTGAACTTTATTTGGGGTTTTTTGAAAGCTCTCGTGTCAGTGAGGTGGTTTCTGCAAGGTGTAGCATGGTTGGAGAAGGCAGGGAGTGATGGTGTGGAGCTCAGGCTGTGCTGGAGGGCAGCTCAGGAGCTGCTGTTGGTGATATCTGAGGCTCTTTGTCTCGGTCAGAGCAGCCCTGGTTTCACTGCAATGGCAGAAGTTGGGCAGAACTACCTGGAGGAAGGACTGAGTGTGGCAGGAGGAGCTGCTGGAGGTGAATGCTGATGGAGGGGCGTGTTTAACGTCCTGGTGTCTCACGGAGGGGGAAGAGTTCCCACTGGGTTTTCTTTTTTTGCTGCGGTTGTGCTGCCCCCTTGTAGAAAATGTGAAATTTTGTGAGCGTTCTCAGAATTGTGAATGTTTTATCTCCCTTTTGCAGAGTTGCAATGAAATATGAAACTCATGGTAATGGCTTTCTATTTCTGTTACAAATCCCCTCCAAAATGGGTATATTTGATGTATAAAGTTGCTTGGAATTCCCAAAGGCCCTAATTCCACAAAGTGCAGCCTTTCCTATGTGAATTCTTTGTAGGGTCAACACCTGAACTGGTTTGGGTTTTTTTATTCTTTTCTTGAGTGAATAGGTATCTGTTATAACGACAGCAGTGCAAAAGGCACTGAGTTCTGTAAGTCAGCGAGAGGGAATTGGTGAAATATGAGGTCCTTCAGCCTGTTCAGGTGGGTCAGACTTGTTGCATTTTGCTTTTGCCTGGTTTGTGCTGCTGCTGGAGAGATTGCTGGAGCTCAGTCCGATGGCTGAGGTAGCAATTTCTCTGTGCATGGCTTGGATGGTGTCTAGACTGGGCTGGTCACTGCCCAGTCATGCTCCTGAGGCTGAGCCCACAGCTCTGCTCTGTTGTGGGCTCAGCACCTGAATCACAAAAATGCAAGAGCTGCAGCAATGGCTCTGATACAATCTCATGGCACAACCAGCTGGGGCCACAGGCACTGCTGCTCCAGCCTCAGCCTTGCTCACACCAGGAATTACAGATTTGGGCAGGTCAGGATTTACAGCTTCTTGATTTTGTCCCTGATCACTGGGGCTGTTCGCTTCTCTCCCCTAACCCTGAGCTTTGTTTCCTATTGCTAAACCTCTTGAGAAATGTCTGCTGTGCGATTTGCGTTGGACAAGCACAGTCAGAGCTCATGGAAACACTCAGGGAAAGCTGTCTGCACACCTTGCCGAGTTGATTCACGCAGGAGTCAGCAAAAGAATCCTGGATCTGCTCGGGATTTGCAGGGAGGAATTGAGAAATGAAGCAAGGGTTTATCTCCCTCTTACGGCTGAATTCCGAACAGCCACGCCTGGGAAGGAGGAGGAATCCCTTGCCCTCGGCTGCTCACCCTTAAACTGAGCTCTCTTTAGGGAAATGGGAAAAGATGTTTTTCACTGCGACGTAAACCACGAAATATCTGTGAAAGAGTTCAGCTGCTCCAGTCCTCCGTGAGTTTGAACCGAGGACTGGCCAAATATAGAATTGTGGAATCTTAGAATGGCTTGGGTTGGAGGGGACCTTAAAGATCCTGTGGATAATGGCAGTTTGATTCTGCTCTTTTTGGTTAAGTCTGCTTGAGTTGGTACCACCTGCTCGAAAACTTTCTTTGCAGTTGCAAAGGGGAATCCAAACTCCCCTCAGGTGGAACTGTGCTCCTGACAAGATGATCAGCAGCTGTGGTTTCTGCCTGGCTCTGCTGTTAGACTGCTCCAGGTGTCATTGAAAAGCATCTCTGGGGTTGTTATCACAGAAGAGTTACATAGGAAGAGCCTCAGGAATCGTCTCTTGGTTTTCTGTAAGATTTGCATAAGAAGTTTAAAAATCAGAAAATGCCTATTAATTTATAGCAAGAATCAGTTTTACTTCAAGAATGTGTTATAAACACATTATTCATAGGTTAGCTCCTGTTCAGTACTTGTAATTAAGTTAATCTTGGGCTAAAATATGTATGTTTATAAAAATGGAACGCTTTGTGTGCTTGGTATGCTTTACATGTCCATTTTTCAGGAATAACGGGGGAAAGGCAATGCAATTCTGCTGTTTTTCAAACATGACAGCATTTGGGACACTGTCAAAGGAACAGAGATCAGAACTGCTGCAAGGCTGCAGGCCAGGGTTTGATGGGAAGAAGGGAACAGATAGTGGGAAAATAAGGGAAGTGCTGCTTGTGCAGACATCTCAGTTTAATGTGAGCCCTGCTGCTTGAATTCCTCGTGTCTTAGCCTTCTCTGCCTCCCCAAACTCTTCAGGCTGTGTTTCACACAGCCAGCACAGCAAAACCTGACTCATTCACAGCTCCAGTCCAACATCCTGCTGCAGGAACAATTCTGTTTGTGCAGTGGGGACAGCTTTGTTCTTTTGTTGTGAAGGTTTGTTTCATCACTGAGGTTTTAAGGCTGGAATTCTGATTCTGGCTGTGGGACTGACAGGATTTAATCAAAGGGCACTGCACAAGCCCTTCATCGTAAGGACCTGGTGGCTTTTGTCACTGTCCCATTGTGTCAGGGGTGCTCTGATCCACAGCAAGACTTCAGAGCCCAACCATGAAAGCCTGTGATCCCAAACTGGCTGCCCCAACTCTTCAGGTGTGATCTGAAGGTTCCCACAGCCACAGGAGCTGTGCACTGTGCACAGGCTGAGGCACAGCACTGTCAGAGCTCAGTTTAACACAGAGAGAACAATGGAAAAGCCTTAAAAAAACTAACCTGGTGCAGTCCTTTCACTCATCTTTTACAGCAACTGTCAGGTAGGAAATGCAGGTTCAGGTTCCCTCCTCACTGAAGGAAATCCAGCTCGACTTGCTACAAAAACCCTGAGCTGGTGTCCCTGTTCCCTGACTACTCCTACTGTAATCCAGAATTTGCCTAAGCACAGTCAGAATCCTTTTTATTTGCTCTTTCTATATTCTTGAACCTTTTTTCTCCCCCTGAATAAATGGCTCAGTTCCAAAGAAGTGGCTGAGAACCTCACCAGGAGGTAAAAGATTCTTCTCTGCCAAAAGCTGCCCTGAAGGCTCTAAGGGAAAACATTTATTACTGATTTGGAGCAGTCTTTACCCCCAAACCAACATCCAGGAGAGAGCCCTTTACTCACACAATCCTCACAATATTTTATGGTTTTTGAGACACTTTATATGGAAAGGAATACTAATAACCATCTTATTTCATGATAAGAAATTATCTTGTTAAACCTGGATTAATCCAGAAACTGTGTAAGGTCCCACCTTCATGATGGTTCCAGCCATCAGGACTCCTGGATTTCTCCAAGCAGACTCTCCTTAAGAAAGAAATTCTGAAAAAGCCAGGCCTCAGAGATGCTTTTTGAGGTGTTTTATTGCAAAAAGGTGTGGATATTTGCTGGCAGAATAGTTGATCACATTCTCCATTTGACTGTCATCCAGAGGACACTGCATGCATTCAAGCTGAAAGCATAAGACAGTTTCCACCAGGCACCTGAGAAAGAAATTTCCACCTGATCCCCTCCTCTGTTGTGCCCTTTGCCTCCCAGAGCTCCCTGGGAATTCGGAGTGACATCAGCTATAGGCATAGCCAACTGTAAACGTGTTCCTGTGATGCAGAACTGATCTGGATAATTGATCCTGAAGCTTCATCTCCAGTTTTGAACAGGAAATGCCTTTCCTGAAGCAGGCAGTGCAGTGGGTTACACCTGATTTAGCACCTCCTACTCACTGTTACCCAGCAGAGGTGCACGAGGCCTCCTCTCCTCTGGCTTCTATCAAAGGAAATCTGACAGCTCTACTTGGTCTCCAAGAGAATACCCCACCCCCAAACCCTCTCTGCTTTCTTTGTGCTCCTTGTATCATCTCAAACCAGTTCCCTGCTCCCTCCAGACATCACACGATTCCCTTTTCCTTCCCACCCCCTTGCCCCAAGGCATGACTAATGAATACATGCTGCTTCCTGCAGTTCACAGCAAAAATCTCTCCACACTTGGGCTGTCCCTCCCCAGGCAGAACTCCAGGTGCACCTGAATGTCACCATTTCAGTGCCTATTTCCCACAGGCATAATAAAGGTTAATCATCTTTGGCAGACAGCAAATCCTGCACCAAAGGGAACGAGGAATCCATTGCCAAGCTAACAGGGCATGTTGCAACTGCAGCTGCTCAATAGAAGGATCTCCCTGCAAGGAGAAAAAAAAAAAAAAGAGAGTTTAGAGGATGTAAAGGTGCCTTCACAAGTCAATGCATTAGGACAGATTAGGATCTATTAACAGCTGCATTTGCTGTGGGTTATAATGGACTTTTAAACTATTTGAACCAGACAAATGCAAAAATTCAAGGCATTACAGCTGGAAGTCACAAGTAAGTAACTCAGGATGATACTACAGGCACTTAAACTTCTACTATCAAGCTAAAACCCCTGCTGCTTGCTTTAATAATTCCAAGCTTTAGAACAGCTATTGTAGGTTCTTATTCCTTAATAAATCAGCTGTAGATTATATGGAGTATTTTTGCTTTCAGCAAGCTCTGGCAGATGGAACAACTGACAATTAACTTCCTTTCATGCAGCATGGTTTTAAGTTCTCCAGCAAAGCTGCAGATTGAAATTTCCCATCAAGGCAGTGGCTCCTCCATACCCAAATCAACCTTTAGATGCAGGGCCTTTGCAAAGATGGGCATGTCTTGTCCTAAGACAGAGGAACAGTGATGGCCCCACGAGGCCCCTGGAGTTATTTTAATCACAAAGTCAGAATGAACTTGTTTGCCACAAAGGCACCTTCAGGCCCTGCAGCTGGAAGATCCAGGTTGCTCTATTTAAACCACTTTTTGGAGTGAACAGTTTTTCACTCCCAGAGATGCTGCCCTTACTCCAGCAGGACTATTCTGGTCAGTGATAATTCAACACTCTAGTGTTTGGTCTAAAGCAGAGATATCTAAAATTTCAATGCTAAACCACAATAACTTGTCACCACTCCATTCTCATCTGTATTTCAGGGAATGACATATATTTTTAATCCATTTGATACAGTTCTGAAGTTTATCCAGCCACTTCCATGTCAATGCTGCTGGATATGCTTTTTTTTTTTTTTTTTTCCAAATGTGCTTTACTGGAATAAAAGGCCTTTTGGCCTGATCCAAACCCAGCCCTGGCAGAGTGCACAGTGTTCCTTGAGAGCTGATTTACATCATCCCTATGTCTTAGTCCCAGTTATTTTTAGCAGCCCTGGAGTGGCAGCAGCTCAGAGGGCTGTGTGACACTGACAACAGATCAAAGTGTCCCCCCTGCCAAGCCAGGCAGGGTCAGCTTCTTTATCTCAAATTATACAAATGCAGAGATGAGGCACACCAAGAATGGCAGTAGAAAGTGCACAGATAGCAGACCTTTAGGAGGCATCCTGAGATGGAGCAGGAGGATCCTTATTCTCAGGCTCCGGAGGAGGAGCTGGCACATTTTCCTCTTTCTTTTGTGCAGCCAAAAATTCATGAATCGCCCTCTCTATCTGGGGCCTGAAGATGTGGTTTAGTTTTGGATCCACCACCTGAGAAATAATTCTGTCCACTCCAGCTTCCAGCATTCCTGACCTGAACAGAAACAAAGAAGTCATTCAGCTCCTCTGAAAAACTTCTCCCAAATCTCCTCCAGCAACTCTCCAGAGCCCTCCTGTCAACTGCAATTAGCATTAACATGGTGAGAACTGCAGCCTACTCCGGAGATCCTTAACAGGGACTTGTTTGAATCCCCTATTTCTCTCCCTGCTCCCTACAGAATTAACAACTCACATCTGGTCTCCCAGGTACTTAAATGACACCTTGGCCAAGAGCCACTTTTAACAGGGCTCCTGTGGAAACGAGGTCAACATGAAAGCAAACAAACACATTTTGGCACAAATATGTTTTGGCACAAAAAGAGAAACGAGCTATTCTGAGGAGGAGGGCAGGTGAGAGCACAGGATTTTTTTTGGCTGAGTGGGGGAAAAAGAGCCCTACCCCCTGAGAAGAGGATTGTCACTTGCTCCTTGTAGCAGTCTAGACAGATGGGTATGAATTATAAAAACAAGCCACTGAGCACACAGCAGAGGTTCTGGACTGAGCACCAGCAATTGAAGTGACTGATGACTTCAGGGGCTGTGTCAGGCTCCTGGACTGTGGGGCACAGGCTGTCTGGGAGGCTTAAGTCATGTCTGCAAGGGAGCAGGGACAGGAAATGGAGACGTTCATGGCACTGGGAGAAGGAGCCGCAGGATCATGAGGCTGTGAAAGGTGCAGGGACAAGGCACCTCGTGTCACCTCCAGGTAACAGCACCCTGGGTGGGCACGACACACCTGGACACCCCCAGGGCTCAGCTCTGCCACTCCAGGAGGGACAGGGACTCCTCAGCCTCCCCAGGACTGGGGCTGTTCTTTACATTACAACATTTTGTGTGCAGTGCCTCGTCCTCCTCTCCCTGATTAAAAATCAGCAGCTCTGGGAAGCAGCATAAGCTGTCAGAATCCCAGAACAGTTTGGCTTGGAAGGGACCTTAAAGATCATCCAGTGCCACCCCTGCCATGGGCAGGGACACCTTCCACTACCCCAGGGTGCTCCAAGCCCTATCCAACCTGGCCTTGGACACAACCTTTGACATCCTCAGAACTCTCTCTAAAGAATCTTTAAAGGCTCTTCTCTTTCCTGAAGGTAAAGATCGAGGTCATCCAGCTCAGTACGACAAGCACAGCATTTTTGCAGCAATAATTTGGACAGCAAATATAAATACTTCACCACTCAAAAATACTCATTTTAGGTAGAGAAATAATGTGCCTTTTGGGGAGAGTTCAGACTGCACCATTCTTACAATGAAACCCAGGGAATACAACACAGAGTAGTGTGAAAAACTTAATTCTGCCAATTCTCCCTTGCTTTGGGTGATTGATGGCTTATCAAATATCACAATTTACTGTACAGGCTGCTGCTCACTTACTGAATCACACTCTGCCTCAGCCCATTCCGTAACTGGTTCTTGTTCATGGCTGGGTTCCATTCCTGCTTGTCCAGGTGGGTCGAGACAAAGTTGTCGACTTTCTGCCTCAAATTCTGATAGGCTGGCTAAAAAAAATAAAAATAAATCCAGTTCAGCAGCTCAAATATCTCCAAACAACCCCCTGCCAGAGCCCTTCACAGTGCATCTATTGTCACACACAGACTGCTCTGTTGTCTATGTATCCCTCCTTTCACTCTCTGAACAAAGATAATCCTGTTTTCCCTGAGAACACAACTGGAAATCGCACAGAACACTGAGCGTGTTGTTGTAATAATTTAAATAGCTGGATAGATTGGGGTTGAAATTGTTGTGAAATGCAAACTGTGCAGACAGGAGATGTTTAAGCAGAGTTCTTGTTGTCTGGAAACTCTCCACCCCAGAATTCCTAGGAAACTGGCTGAGCAATATTGTTGCTGACCAAGAACTTGAATTATTTGCTTCTGTGGCATTGGCATTAGCAGAGAAATTAAGAACAAAAAATGTATAATTATAAGAATAATTACTTGAGTTTTATCATAGGAAATGTAATCCCATTCAACAGGAAATTAACAAATGAATAGAAATACACAGGATGCAAGGCAAGGACAAGAGGGTAACAGGGATATTTCAGAGTTTGATGTGCTGTGGTGTCTGTCCCGGGCAGCACTGACAGAGCTGCTCCCAACAGCTTTGGGAATGAGTTTTGTGCTGGCCCTGGGTGAGGATGGCAGATCCCAGGACAGGGCTCTTGCTGGAAGCATAAAATTTTGAGAAAGTGAAATTCAACAGCGAGTGCTGAATTTTGCCAGAGCAAAATTGCGAACAACCCAATTTGTGAACAGCCCAAGCTGACACTGACAGCCCAGCTTCAATATTGACAACAAATGATGAGGAGTTTGTTGTGGCTGAGAAAAAATGAATGTCAAACGACAGTCTGAGAACATCTATTCAAGAAACAAAGGTTAAAGATTTGGTTTGAGAAGAGGGGAACGTTTGAGAATGTGGGAATATTTGAAATATAGGCTAAGAGCAGCACTGTTCTCACGGGGAGCTGTTTTCCCAGCACAGCCTGGGCTGGGAAATGAAAGGCTGAGCCCGTTCTCTGCCCGTTCCTGCCCGGGGGTGTGGTGTGGCTCCAAGGATCCCCTGGGAGCAGCCCCACAGCTGCGGAGCGCGGCGGGGAGCGGGGAGGGCCCCGGGCGCGGTGCCCGGCCCCGGTACCTTGGTGTCCACGTCGGCCAGGCAGTCGCGGCGGAAGCCGTCGAAGAGGCCGCGGCTCTTGAGCTGCTCCACGATGATGGCGATGAGCTGCGGGTCCCCGGGCGGCAGCGAGGCGGGGTCGGTGGGCCCGGGCCCCGCGGCCCCCGCGCCGCCGCCACCGCCCCCTCCCGCCGCGGCCCCGCCGCCGCCGCCGCTCTCCGACATCGCCCGCGGCCTCCGCGCCGCCGCCGGCGCGCGCCGATCGCGTCACCGCCGCGCGGTGCGTCATGGGGAAGCGAGTTCTCCACGGGAGGGGCGCTATAGGCTGAGTGCTGCGGGGAACTACAAATCCCGGCATGCAGCGCGGCGCGACACTGCACGGCAGCGGAGAGGCGGGAGCGTTGTTGTCGCGGTGCATCTTGGGAATTGTAGTTCTCGATGCCGTGCGCGCTTCCCCGCGCCCACCGGCGGCTGGTGGGGCGGTGGGAATGGGGGTCCTGGGAATGGGGGTGCTGGGATCACCCGGCCGGGACGGTCACAGGGCCCCCCGGGTCCTCCCGGAGCAGGGTCGGCCGGGCAGAGGGCCCGGGTGGACCTCAGCATCCCAAGGATGCTCCGGATGTGCGGCGGGATGCCCAGGGACCCCGGGGAGCCTGGCGTGCCCCTCCCAGCAGGGGATCAGCGAGGTTGTGACTTCAGTGTGTTCTTCTGTGCCGCAGTGAGCGCAGCGCTCATGTAAATTCAGAAAAAATACTGTTCTGTGTGGGATCATCCTGTATTTCCAGCGGGAGCGGAGTTCCATCTGTCACACAAAGGAAGGGCAGTGCTGGAGGTCTCCTGGACACCAGTCCCTGAGGGGGGACACTGATGTGCCTGAGAGCTGTAGGGCACAAACTCTACACGTTCGTATTGTTGCCTTTCCGGTGATGTATGCAATAATTAGCTCATTAGGACATTCCCAGCAGGGAAAGCAGTGCATGAATGTAGCCACAGAATCCCAGAACAGTGGGTTTTGGAAGGAACCTCTGGAGGTCTTCCTGTCCAACCCCAGCCAAGGCAGGGTCACCCGGTGCAGGTGACACAGGGACGTGTCCAGGTGGGTTTGGAATGGCTCCAGAGAGGAAAATTTCGCACCCTCTCTGGGCAGCTGATCCAGAGCCACTTTCCACGCAAAGAAGATGAGGTGGAACTTCTTGTGTTTTTGTTTATGGCCAATGCTCCTCCTCCTCTTGCTGGGTGTACTGGAAAGCCTGGCCCTGTCCCCATGAGGGTGATCTGTCCTCCACAGAGATGCCCTGCACAGCTGCAGCCTCACCTCTCTTTTTGTGGCCACACGAGCTGCTGCAGCAGCAGAGAGCCCATCCCTCCTGCTGCTCACTGTCACCGCTCAGGGTCGCCTATGAAACCCCCACGACTCACCCAGGCTCAGAGGCATCCCTGGAATGGCATTCCCGCCCGGCAGCTGCTGGCAGCGCTTTGTCCCCAGCCCCTGTGACACTCAGCGGCGTCGCTGCCCTTGCGCGGGGCGATAACTCCGGGCTGGAAGGCATTCCTGGGGTGATGGCAGTGCCCTGCCCTGTGGGACCGCAGGGATGTGTGTGTCTGTGTGTGTGTGTCACTCGCTGGTTGTAGGAGCCCTGTGTTGACGCCACACGTGTGACAGCACGGACAGGACCCTTTAGAGCTTGGCTGGAACCGGCAAGGGAACAGAGATCTGCCAGGACCCTGCAGCTCCTCGTTCCGTGGTTTTTAGGGCACATGGCTCCGGTGGTTCCTGCGGGCAGGGCAATCCCAGAATATCCTGAGCTGGGAGGGACCCACAGGATCATCATCCCAGCCCTGTCCCTGCACAGACCCCCAACAATCCCACCCTGTCCATCCCTGGCAGCACTGTCCAAACGCTCCTGGAGCTCTGGGGCTGTGCCCATTCCCTGGGGAGCCTGGGCAGTGCCAGCACCCTCTGGGGAAGAACCTTTCCCTGATCTCCATCCCAAATCCCTCTGACACAGCTCCAGCCCTTCCCTGGCTCCTGTCCCTGTCCCAGCAGGGCTTTGCTGGTCGGGGACAGGGATCGGGACAGGAGCAGGGACCGTGTGCCCGCTCGGGAGCGGGGAACCAGCGCGGCCATCCCGGCAGGTGGCACCCGGCGGCCGCGATCCCAAATCCCCATCCCATCCCGGTGCCTCCCGATCGCTGTCACCCCCGGCAGGGACATAATTAATGGATTTTAGCCTCGTTATGGAAGGGGGTGGTCCCTCTCTTGGGACCCTCGCAGCAGCAAGGGAGCAAAGGAGAAGGTGGATATTTTTATTTTTTTTCTTTTTTTCGGATTTTCCCGCTGTCCTGGGATGGCTCCTTCCCGAGGAAGGGCTGAGAGGCAGCGACCTCAAGGCAAAGCCAGCCCCTCAGCAGCACAGAATCCAGCCCAGGGTTTCCTGGGGACTGCCCGAAGTGAAAAGCCCTCCCAATTAACAAATTACGGGAAGAGGCTGTGAGCATCCCTGATGCGCGAGAGGAAAAGCCTCAGTGCGACCTGTGGTACCCGGGATGCTCCCAGCTCGTGGTGCTGAACCTGCTGTGGGAGCAGAGCTCTCCTCCGAGCCCCTGTGTGAGAATCTGCCTTTTCCTGCGGGGGGATGCAGTGACCTGCTCCTCACGGGGCCACAATTGATGTTTCAAGGCAGAACAGAAGGGGCAAGGCAGGTAGTTATGAGATAATGAGAGTTCACGGGTTCTCTTACAAGCTGCGGGGTCGAGGTCAAGCGGTGTTTAATAGTTTTGAGATCTGGAGCAGGGGGAGAGAGAAAAACAGAGCATTTAATCTGTTTTATCTGTGTGTTTTTGCCCGACATCACAGCACACAGCGAGAGCATTAAACTGCGGTGTCTTAGATAAAGCAGCCTGTCCCCCAGGGAGGAGAACTGGGAACCTCTCCTTGAATCACATCTCGAGCACAAAATTTATGAGTTCTGTGAACTCTCCCTATATCCATGGCCTCAAGGAAAGCTTTAGGCAGTTTGCACAGTTCAGGTCAGTAAAAGTCTCAGGAAAGGAGAATTTTTACCTGTTTGCTCCTGCTTTGAAGATGCTGTTCTCATGGTAGGATAAGTGCTTAGGCTGAGAGGAAGCAAACTTGTAAACTTGGGGAGAAAGATAGTTTCAGGTGAAATAAATTTTTTTTAAAAACTGCTGTAGAGAATTATTTGGATCAAAATTACAATCAATGATTTTTCATCTTATTTTCCTGTGTGACATTCTCCCTGAACCCCATTCCTTTGGCTGACCAGGGGGATGTGGGTATTTAATTCTATTTACAATTTGTGAAGAACCTGAATTCCAGTCACACTTTCTGTCACAGATGATCAGAGCCAGGGGTCAGTCCTTTTTTTGTCAGTGTTTGTCATCACTGCTTTGCACATTTCCTCCTTTCTCAGCTCCCCTTCTTCACCCCCCTCCTGTCACCACAATCACAAGAGCTGTAAACCAGCACCTTTTCCATGGAAATTCTGATATCATAGGGAAAAAGACTTCATGGCTGTTGCATTTGGCTGACAAAACCAGAGTTGTTCCAAAGGAGCTGTGTGAATGAAATCTGTTTTCAAGGGTGCTCATTTCTGCTCCTTAAAGCAGAAAATTGAAAACTCACCATTGTCATCCTGCATGACCCTGGTGGGGGCTGCCCAGGGAGGTTTGGAGTGCCCATCCCTGGAGGTGGCACTCAGTGCTCTGGGCTGGGGACAAGGTGGGGATGTGGCACAGGTTGGACCCGATGGCCTTGGAGGGCTTTTCCAACCTCAGTGATCCTGGGATTCTCTGATATTTGCAGTGGATTTCCCACTGAGGCTGGGAAGAGGAGAAGATTTGTTCCCTCTCTCGAGGTTTTCCACATCCTTGTTAAAAGACAAACTGTTCAGAGGAGACATAGTTGGCAGTTTGCTCTTCCTTGCCCTGGCAACCTCTGCCACAAGATGCAAAGCCAATTGCTGAGTCGAATTTCTCCCAGTTTTGCCTCTGCCAGTGATTAAGATGGAGAAACCTGGGAGAGGTGGCTGTGGCCAGGCACTGCCTGTGCCGAAATGCAGATGGCATCACCATGGGCACCGTGGCAGAGGCAAACCCCAGCTGCTCATGGGCAGGAGCAGGGGAAGCTGCTTCCCTTCCTCCCTGTGCTGGGGCCTCCAGCACAGCCCCAAATCTGCTCTGCCATCCTCAGCAGGGGAGCTTTTCCCAGGTGTGTTTGCAGCCCTGTGCACGGGAACTGGAAAAACGTGAGGTTTGGCAGGAGCTGATCCAAACCAAGGTGAAGCCAGCAGGGTGGCAGTGCAGCTAAATTTGCTCTTGTCCTTTAGGAGTGTTCCAGCTGTGCCTGCTGGCTTTGGGCTGTGTTTGCCTGCTTTTTGTAGGGTTGCATTGTTTTCCAGAAGCTCAGATGGAATATTCACGTAGAACACTCTGAGTTGCAAGCATCAGCCAGTGAAACTCCTGGCCTGCCCAGACACCCCAAGAATCCCACCCTGGGCACCCCTGGGAGCGGTGTCCCAACGCTCCTGGAGCTCTGGCAGCCTCGGGGCTGTGCCCATTGCCAGGGGAGCCTGTTTGGAGCTGAGCTGAGGAGCACAGCCCTGCTCCTCTGCCCTGAGCTGGTGAGGAGAGAGCAGGAACGGCTGAGGCAGAGGAAATGTGTGTTGGGGTTGGTCCTTTTGGTGTCAGCAGTCCCAAAGCCGTGTTTGATCTCTGCCCAGCCCTGTTCCTGGGGCTGTGCACGGGTCGAGGTCAGTGCTGCCGGGAGTTCCTCTGCCAAGTGCCAGAGTTTGGAGATCCTGGAAATTACAGGACCAACAGCCTGGCTGCGCAGGTGGCAAATTATTGAAATATTGGGAAGCTGCAGGAATGTTCCCCAGCCCGTAATTCTCTCCCAAAGAATGTGCACCGTGCTCCCAGCCTGCCAACCTTTCGCAGGCTCCAGAGCCCTGGAAGAAAATGTATATTCCCTGCATGTTTGCCATTTGTGCTGGGCAACATTTTATCCATGGAACATATGCTGTATACACCACAGGCTTTCTGAATCATTCTATTTCTGAAACACTGTGTTGAAATTTGTACATTGGTTTATTTTATATGTAAATATATATATGTGTGAGTGTGTGCATGCATATGCATAATATGGAAGTGGCTGGTGGGTTATAACAGAGATGTAAGTAAACAGAATTTGTGTTCAACATGCCCATCTCCACAGGATGGTGCTTTATTCTCTATTTTTTTTGGTGGGTTCTGTCTTGTAACTGCAACAATTTGGAGCTCAAAGTATGTTCAAGTACCAAAGGAAAATATATTTGTGAAGCAGAGCGGCTGCAGAGCCTTTCAGAGGAGATGCATGCTGTGTCCTCAAACAGAAATGTCAGTTGTTCATTCTTATATCATTGTTTCCATTATTATGAAAGGCTGAAAGCATGTGGGAAAAATAATATAAACATTATTGCCATATATGCAGAAGGGGTAATTTTCCATACTAGATCATCAAATGAAACCTTGGAGTGTATCTGTGTAATATAATCCCTTGGAATATTTGCCTTGCATTTGAAGTTTTCGCATGTTTTATAAATGTTTATGAAAAATGCCAATTGAGCTGATGAATTCAGTAACTGCCCCCGTGGGCAGGGAAATGCAGGCTTTTTGCTGGGGAAATGAATAGCTTGTGATTGCTCTGGAATGCAGTGTCAGGGATGGGAGCAAACCCAAAAACCTGGGCTATCTGTGTGAACTGCTGGAAGAAATCCCATTTCTCCTATTTACTTTCCTTGCCTGAGCCTGAGCAATTTTCCATAGCACAGATTTCACTATTGAGGGCAGTGCTGCTGTAAAAACCAGGGCTGTGTGTGGGACAAAGTGCTACTCGTTCCTGATCTTTCCACCTCAATATCTGTGTCAGGATAACACCCCGAGGTCATTCACTTGTTTCCACCGCTTGTCTTTCCAGGATTTCTTCCCTGGAATTTAATATAATTTTAGATCTGCGCAGATTTATCTTTTCTGCCTTAAACCGGGGAGCGGAGCCCCACGTTTGGGGTTTTCTGAGCGTGAGGAAAGTGTGACACAGTGGAAGCATTCAGGGATCTAATGCTGCCTGACAGCTGATTGGAAATCCGCTGGTGTCGGAAGGGAAAGCAGCTGTTCCCTCACCTTCTGCAGGGAGGCAAGGACTGCTCTGTCACATTCAGGAGCAGCGGAGCAATTACCCTGACATCAGAGGATGAAAAGATGAAAACAAGGAGGCTGGAAATTAATTTCTTTTGCCCCTCTGTTTCGTGCATCCATCAGCAGCGCATCTGGGCGTCGTGGAGCTAATTTGAAAGTGTAATTTCTATCCCAAAAGATCGTATTCAGTGCGCTTCCTGCTCTCAAGTCAAGTTCAAGGGGATGCAAACACGGGGTAGAGGTTATTTCTGCCTCTCTGTGGTGGTTCTGGAGCTGTGATTTTCCTATTTGTGTATCTCCGTGTTGCCTGTAATGTGTTTTATGCTCCACATAAGTTACTCCTCCCTTATTTACAGCTTGCACTTTTCTCCCCTTCTCTAAGGACCTGCAGCTCTTGACCTTTTAGCCTGGTAAATTATTTACACGTGAAACAGTGAATCAAAGTGATGGGTGTCAGGGAGATGCTGCTTATTCTCAGCGAACAAAAGCACATTTCTTCGTGAATTCTCCTTCCTGAGGCCTGTTTGTCCTACCCTCCTCATCCCTTCCCATCCTGAGAAGGAGACACTCTCCTTTTTCACACAGCTGCTCCATTTGCACAGGGAAATGTTTTTCTGCCTCTGATTTTAAAATATCCCCTTGGTATTTTGTGGATGGGGTGAGAGGATCTTAGTTTGATGTCATTCTGGAAGTGGGAAGCCATGAAAGAATGCGAAGCAAAGGTGTGTGTAACGGCCTGAGCTGCAGAAATCCCAAACTGGGGGAGAGTTGGAAATGTTTAAGGCTCTAAAGGAAAAAAAAAAAAAAAGTTATTTCACATAGAATGGTTTGGGTTGGAAGGAACCTTAAAACTCATCCATGGGCAGGGACACCTTCCACTGTCCCAGGCTGCTCAGAGCTCCATCTAACCATGCTTGGAGCATCAAGGACTTCTCAAAAAGGTTATTTTTAAGATGCTGTAAAGTGTGTTTTTAACAGGCTGTAAATCAAAGCACTTCTCCTCGGTGAAGCTCATGCAGATCCTTTGCTGAGAGGTGCTATTGTGAGTGAGACAATTGTGCACATGGGGGAGTGGGATTTTTTGTTTTTTTCCTAGAGCTGTAGAAATTTGGTGTTATAGCTCCTGGAGCAGATACCTCATTCCTACTCACACGGCTTTATCTGCAGGATAGGGAAAACATCCCCAGAGAAATGGAAAACCCAGAAACAAAGTGGATTGAAAATAGGAAGTTATTTAAAATACTGTGATTTCTTACCAGGGAATTTTTCCCAATAAATGATTGTGGGAAAATAAACAAGAAGACAATGTTTGAAAAGCAAAGATTTGTTTGGAAATTATTGATATCAGCTTTTGGGTTGTTTTTACATTTATTTTTATTTTTTAAACGGTTTTTTTTCCCTTCACATGAAAAAGCTGGTACATGCAAAGCACCTCCTTTTCTGAAACCACCCTTGTTCTGAGTCGAAAAAGAAAGCATTCTGGCATTATAAAATGGAGAATTTTCTCACATTAAAGTGGTTTATTTTCTCAGGAGCATAAGGAATTCTATAATTCATGCATATTTCATGAGGAAAGTGGCCAGTTTGTAGATATTTCATGAGAAATGAAATTTCTACATCATTAAATGGCCAGAGAGGAAATTGAAAAGGAACATGTGTAATTCTAACGAGAGCTTTCCAATCACTTTGTTGTAGTTTTAGAAGCTATACTGTGATTTGATAATTCTGCTATTGCTGCCACTCACGGAAAGGTGAGTTGCCTGTAGTGACATCCAGGCCCCCAAAAACTGCATCATGGGAAAGACAGATTTGGGCTAAGGACTTTTATTTTAGGCTGGTAATTGTCTCCTATAAAGCTCACATTTGGAGGGAAAAAAAACCCCAAAACAGCCCAAAAACTGAGCTTGATCATGACATCCTTGGAGTGAAAAATGCCTTATTTCTTCTTCCCTGCATGTGAGTGCCTTTGCCCCAGCTTTGTGCCGTACTCAGTGCTCATCATTTGCCTAATGCAAAGTAGCCAAACACTGCAGCTGCTATTTCAGATCCTTTTATCCATCTTTCCTCACACACACACACACATCCCCACACCCAGACAAAAGTTGGTTTCCTTTAGGCAATCGGGAGCCCTGGGAGAGTGGCAATTTCTTTGATTGCTTATTGTAGCTGTAGCACTGGAGATAAAAGTTTAATGCATCCTTATTGTCTGGGTGCTTTTAAGTATTCAGCTGCACGGAGCGGTGCAGCCTCGTGCACGTCCCCAGCTGAATGCAGGCTTTGGGATGAGCAGATTCGGTGTCAGCCTGGGCTCTGTGGTGCCCATGGGATCGTTTGCATTTGGGGACAGCAGAGCTGTGACAGATGGGGACCGGCCAGCCCAGGTATGGGACAATGCCAGGTGATGCAGCAGGGCACAATGGGATGGTGCTGTGACAAACCAGCTTGGGAAAATGAATTGAAGTGCAGTTTTCCTGTGGAAACGCACGGTGCTGAGTTGGGATAAACATATTTATTGTGGGTGAGTGCTGGGCCACGAGCTGCTGAGAGCAGGGGCACGGCCAGGGCACATCCCTTGTCCTCACCATTTTCCTGGAGGGGAGAGGTGGAATTGTTCTAAGCGAGGCACGAATGGCAGAGCCGCTCCCATCGCCCAGAAACAAAAGGAGACCGAGGCCAAGTTTGAGGCTGTCCCAATTTCAGACCAACGCTTCGATATTTCTCTTGCCTTTTGTCACAGCCCTGGTTTCCCCTTGCAGCTCCTTGGGAGATGCTTATTGTGCTGTTTTCGTGGCATTTCCTCTGCCGTCTCCTGACCACCATTCAGCTCCTGTTGCAAGAGGGAGGTCAGGAGAATAATGCCCTTTAGCTGACACAGGGGTAACCCAATCCTCCACCCTGTTGGTCTGCTCTGCTGAATTCCAACTCATCTGATTGCACTCAGGGCTATTGTAGCGTCCCTGCCATCAGAGCTGGGTAATTGATATGCTTGAAGGGACTTTAATGAGGAAGAAAGCTAATTAGTTAATGTAAGGAGGGAAAAATAAGTCCGACAACCTTGTAGTCCATTTTGTTCCATTGCAGCTTCCCACAGTGCTTAGCACAGAGCCTAATTTCAAGCTGAGCATGGCTGAATGGAGAGCTTGGCAAATGCTGGCAGCAGCTGGGAAGCAGAACTGGGGTTAAGCTCAGGTTTTGGGTCTGGATGGGGTGTGGTGGGACACGAACTCTGAGCGTCTGTGGAGGGGGGAGCTTCAAACCCCAAAATTAGGGATGAACTCTGAATTAGGAGTCAGGGCTGTGAGGAGGAGCTGGGGGACTCAGCCTGGAGAAAAGGAGGCTCACAGGGACCTTCTGGCTCTCTTTAAGTCCCTGAATCCAACCTGGCATAACACAATCCTCACTTTTTTAGCCTTGGGAAATAAAGTTTGAACAGGATCAGGGAGATAGACCTAGAATTTCTCATGCCCTCTGTTTCATTCTCTGATTTAATGATCTGCCCACACTTGAACACTCACTGAGGTGCTTTTGCCGCCCAGGGAGGAGAGGGCAGAAGGTCTGAAAGCTTCCAAAGGCCTGAAGGCTGTGGAATTTTCCTCCCTGATTTCAATGGATGCTCCATCCTTCAGAGGGGAAAAGACAACGAGGAAGGAGAGAAAGAATGGGAGAGCAGAAGGAAAAAGAAATGGGATGGGAACACAGCAAAAGGATATATAATGAAATACAGCTGTGTTTGTCCTCAATGAGTTTTGTTTCCCAGTGTGGCCTCCAGATTTGTGTTCTCTGTGCAGAAATCCAAGTCCTGTAAACACCACCTGCTCCTGGTGCTCGAGATAATGAGAGGGGCTGGAACCAGAGCAGACCTTGGGCACAACTGGGGTTGAGGCTGATCAAAGGGGGGCGGCAGGAGGAGCTTATCAATTATTTGAGAGAAAAGAGTCAATAAAAAGCCTTCTTCTTGTATAAACAGAATCCTGCTGGATGTGGTGGGACTCTGGGGAGCGAGCTGTTCACACAAGATGAAACTCTTCTGGTTGTTGATGAGTAGTAATGTTTGAAGACCTCTTTGAGATACTGATCTGGGTAGGAGCTGTTGCTTTGTCCTTGCTTGCCCGGAGAGCCTGGGAATGGTGCACAGCCCTGCTCTGCAGGGTCAGTGCAGGTCCTGGTGCCTTTTCCTTGTCCCCAAACTCCTCACCTGAGGCTGTTCATCACACAGCCACATCAGAGCAGGAAGGCAAGGAGAAGAGAGTCTCCAGGTTTAGGAAAAATGTGCTCACAAAACCCAATTCCTGTCACTCTGCTGGTGCTGCTGTGCCCCTTTACAGTTCTTAGGAACTCTGGATTGTGCTCCTAAGCTTGTCTGGAGTATTGTGTTCAGTCCTGGGCTCCCCAGGACAAGGGAGATGTGGAACTGCTGGAGGGAGAGCAGTGCAGGGCCACGGAGATGATTCAGGGACTGGAGCATCTCTCCTGTGAGAAGCTGAGAGCTGGGACTGTTCTGTGTGGAAAAAGGAGGCTCAGAGGGGATCTCATCACTGAGGGAGCTGGGAAAGGGCTCAGCCTGGAGAAAAGGAGGATCCAGGAGGACCTTGTGGCTCTGCACAGCTCCTGACAGGAGGGGACAGCCGGGGGGGTCAGGCTGTGCTCCAGGGAACAGGGACAGGAGGAGAGGGAACGGCCTCAGGCTGGGCCAGGGGAGGCTCAGTTGGACATCAGCAGGAATTTCTCCATGGAAAGGGAGGTCAGGCCTTGGCAGGGCTGCCCAGGGAGGTTTGGAGTGCCCATCCCTGGAGGTGGCACTCAGTGCTCTGGGCTGGGGACAAGGTGGGGATGGGCACAGCTCGGACCCGATGGCCTTGGAGAACTTTTCCAACCCAAACAATTCTGTTCTGTTGTGTGCCAACACCTGAAGGGAGGCTGTAAAGCAGGGCCAGGCTCTTTGCAGTGGTGCCCAGGGGCAGGAGAAGAGGGAATGGACACACAATAAAACACAAAAGGGTCTGGCTCATTGTAAAGAGCTGCAACAAGGTGCCCAAGGAGTCTGTAGCATCTCCATCCTTGGAGAGACTGAAAAGCTCTCTGGATGTGGTCTCGGGCCCCTGGCTCTGGGTGGCCCTGCAGGAGAAAATGCTGTCCAGAGGTCCCTGCCCACCTCCAGCAGCGTGTGAGATGTGATGTGTGTAACACAGCCCTGCTTCCTCCTGGAGCTGCTGCCTTCCACATCTACCCATTCGCTGTGAGCAGAGGAGCAGATCCTGACCCTGTGGGTCTGTGCCCCCCCAGGCACCGTCCCTGGGCAGAAATCCTCGTGAGGACACACAGACACACCGAGGCACAGCGGCAGTGTGCTCACAGGTGCCTCACACCTACGCTCTCTCTCCCTGTGTTGCTAAGGCTGGTGCAGCTCAATGTTTGTTAGCAACCAGGAGAAATTTTCCCAGAAAAGGTCCTTTAAAAGGAAAACTCGAGAAAGTGAAGGCTACTTGTCTCTGCTGTCTGATAGGAAAGGTGTAAAGCCATTAACAAGGGGCCAGCTTCCAGGCTTGGGTTTCTCCGGCCTTTTCCATTTGCTTTTGCACTCTGGACCCTGACACTTTAATGGTGTCTATGTCATTAAAATTGCAACATCCTGACGTGTGAATATTCATCCCATCCGTGTTCTGACAGTCACACTTGCCAGATCCAAGGTGTGTTCAGAAAATAGTCTGTGTCAGAAGGAGCGTTATCAGAGGCAGCTACAAATGTGATACTGAATATCTGGGATTTAATGAGGTGTTCTGGTTTTCTCCCTGTGTGTTTGGTTGCAAAATTGAGGTAGTTCCTCACTGATTTCCACACTGTGCAGATTGACTCCCTGCCCATCCACTGCTCCCTTTCCCTCTCAGAAAAAGCTTTTGGCCAGTTTTCAGCTAAATTCGTCAAATCGCAGAGAGAACGAGTTCTTAGAAATTTCACGCAAACTGATGACTGGATAGCAGAGAAAGTCCAATGCTGGTCCCCCAGTGAGAGTGAAATAGGCCAAATTTAGCAATCAGCCACTGTTTGCAGCTCCAGCCAGCCAATAAACAAGTTTGGAGTTGTGACCCAGCTCTAGCTCCTGCTCCCTCTTGCTCTGCCAAGCACCAGAGAGATGTGGGAGGGAGATCCTGGCTTTGGGGAGAGGGAGGGGCCATTGCTCTGGGAATTAGAGTTCAGGGATGAAGGGCACAGAGCTGCAGGGAACCAGGCTTCATTCCTTGTGGTGCATGCAGAATAACTTGTTTTGATAAGTGGTTCAGAGGCCTTACAAAAATCAATAATAGTAACAGTGCTCCCTAGCAACCCTACAAAAACAAAGCCGTGCGTGCAGCCTGTTTTCACGAGCAGCAGGATCTGCTTCAGCGCAGGACCAGGGTGCAGTGTGAGCCTTCCCAGGGTCCCCAGCAAGCAGAGAGCAAGGGAAGGACACTGTCCCTGTGTGGTGGTGCCCAATCCGGCGTTCCTTGCATGGAGGAGTTCACGGAAGATTTGGGTGTGCAGGGAATTCTGGCTGTGCTGGTTTAGAGCTGAGCAGCAGCAGCACTCGTGTGTGTGAACATGAGGCAATTTTAAAGCTCTTCTGTTTCCTTGCCTGCCTTGTACTTTGTCTGTGGAGTACAAAGGATGCAGGAACTTAATCTCATATTGAACTATTTCTTATATAATAATTACCGTGAGTGTGCCCAGGAGATATTCCAGTTAGGATCCAGCACAGGTTGCTTCTCTGAGCACAGGGCTCTCAAAAATCCTTCTTCCCCAGCCTGAAACCTTCTCAGTGGCCTTTTCTTAGAGGCAGATTTATCATTTTAGGAAGGTTCAGTGAGGCCGAGGAGCAGGGTGTGATGATGGAGCACATGTGGCGCAGGGGAGAAGCAGCAGAACCCTTTCTGCAGGGCTGATTTGTGCTGGGGTGGGAGCAGCAGCCCTCGGTGCATCCCAAGGGCTGAGATCCTCTGACATTTCCACTGTAAACAGCCCTCACCATTTCTGTGTCCTGGCATTTGTGTCTGCCCCGCGCCGGGGTGAGGTTAATGCCAGTCTGTGTCTAGTCAGGTGACGAGCAGCACAGAAGTGTCATTGTCCTCTTTCCATCCTCCCGAGCTCGGGTCACTGCTGGCTGCCTGCAGAGACACCCCCTGCCCTTTTCCAAGAACAAGGCTGATTGCTTTTAGCTCCTCTCTGGAAAATGAGCACAGCACAAACCCCTCCTGCGTGGAGGACACACAGAAAGAGCTGCAGAAGTGCTGAGCCTGGATCCTTCCCCCAACGATTCTCGTGGCTCCCATTCCTATTTGGGAGCCCGAGGAGAAAGGCAGAGCCCTTGGAGGGGAGCACTGAGGTTGCAGGACAGAACTTTCCCTGTGCTGCCACGACAGATGTGACAAACACATCACACATGGGTGCCGAGTCCCCTGCCAGAGGCTCAGTGTTAGGGACTCTCAGGGTTAAAACATTATAAATGTGATTAATTGGGTTTGATGCCTCCTCGATGGGTTGATGGGAAGCAAACCATTTGTATTTCTCTTATTCACCTGTGGCTGGACCTTGTGGACCTCAGGGCCCATTTTGTAGCCCTGGTTCAGTGCTTGGGGGTGTGCAGGACCTTAGGGTAGCTCAGCCTTGATGTGCTCCCACCTCCTGTGTCCCCAGCCTCCCCACACCACCCCGAGTGCAGCAGGAGGGGGAGCTCCTCGGGTCTGACACACTGACTGTACTCACTGCCTCGAAAGGGACTGTGTTAATATTTACTCACTTTTGTAATGACCTCTGGGATCCCTGAACAGATTTGGGACAAGCATTTGAGGCTTCTTTTTTGGCTGAGGTTTGTCCAGATTCAAATCCCAGCTCGAGGGAGTTTGCAGAGAGTGAGGTGGAATCGAGCAGCACACGGAACAAACCTGAAAACAGATTTTGGATGTGCTGAGTGGCTACTCCTGGGGGCCACCGAGGGTCCCTGGAGGGGTAAACCCTGCAAATCCCAGTGCTTCGCCCCAGCAGGACCTTGCAGGGCCATATAAAGCTGCAGTGTCACTGTCACTCTGCAGCAGCAGCACGGCCTGGGCAGCTCTGTCACCTCCTCCCAGCAGGCAAAGTCCCCAGGGGAGGCATCCCCAGGACACTGTCCAAATCAGGCAGCCGGGAACAGAAAGTTCAGCGCCGGCCCCGAGCGAGCTCTGCAGTGTCCTTGAGTGCCCTCCCTCTGCCCCAGCCTTGCCTCCGAGCCTCAGCTCCTGCAAATTCATCCTTTCCACCAAACACTCCCTTCTTCCACCTCATCAGGCTCTCCAGCTCTGCTCCAACCCCCTTTCCTCTCTGCCTTTTGAGATTCCTCTTTCCTGTGAGGGCTTTGGATCCGAGGCACGGATTTCTCCCTCCGCATCACGGTTTTCTCTCATTGCGCTCCCTCGGTTGCTTTGTCATGCAAGGCATTTGGGACAGTGTGGTTGTAAGATGTGATTAAAAATAGTGTTTGAACTCTCATGGCACACAGGACTATTAATCCCTGCTGAAGCCTGGGGAGGGAGGGAGAGTGGATTTGAAGGTGAGGATATTCCAGTTCAAAAGTACATAAAGCCAATTTGCATTTTAAAGTATTTTTGCTTTTCTGAGTAACAAGGTGCTGGTTTTTTTCCCAGTACTTCCTGCAGTATTTATATTTTTCCATTGTTAAAATGCAGAGAACTCAGCATGGCTTTCAGGGTGAGGATTTCTAGGTCTGTCTCCTTTCATGGTCGCTGTATCAGGTCATCGCAGACTGAGACAGAAACTTGGAGTCTGAGAGCTGATTTTATCAATAATTGCTGCACAATGGGCAGCCGCAGATATTGGGGAAAGCTGCTCAAAGCAGTGTTTAAAATGAGCAAACAGGAACCTCTGCATTCATTTGGGAGCTCCAACGTGTTCTGGTTTGGGAACACCGAGTGTGTGTAAAAGTGCAGTGCAAAGGGAAAGCTGTCACTTGAAGCAATGCCCTTCCAAAATGTCCCCAAACCTAGAAAGTCAACCTCAGAGCTTTTCCATGAAGGCAGAGATGTGCCAAGCTTTTCTTGATCCTGCTCTGCTCTCTGCATTAAAATTAAGCCAGGTTCTGATTTCATTTGTGCCACTGGAGATCACAAGAGCTGTCAATTCTGGATACTTAGAAAGTTTTCAAATAGTGAGTTGACAGTTCCAGAGATTAATATGATTAACTCCAGCACAGTTACTCTGCAGTGACACAGAGAGAACTGGCAAAGGCTTGGCCCTTATCAAGGAAATCTTTTCTGGCTTTGTAGCATACATGGAGAGGAGAATATCTCAGAGGTTCTTTCCCCAGGCTTTGCTCAGTGGACTTCAGCACACCCACCCCACTCTAGTGGCACCTGAAGTGGGATCAGGGCAGATAAATGGTGTTATGACAAGAAGATGAGTGAGAATAATAACATGACATTTTCTCTTTTATTGCACCTGAAGCATCTGATCCACAGCTGCCATCTGTGAGCTCTGAGGAGCTCCAGTCAATGCCTTGGGCTGTGCAGAGCCTGGGCACCGCAGGCTTGGAGGATTCCCCTCCTTCCCCACCTCCCTCCTTCCCCACCAGAGAGCTGTAGCTGCTCGGGAGAGATGCCAAAGCAACCCTCCAATGTATGGAGAGCTGACCTTGGGCTGTTTGGCTGAGTGCCACAGGGCAGGACACCATCATCCTGTAAAATAAACACCTCCTCGTGCTCAGCACAGCAACATCTGTGCAGGAGAAAGGCCAAGCCGAGTGCTGATGCTGCCAAAGTGCCACCCCACTGAGCGCTGGGGGACCCTCAGCCAGCCCTGAGCAATGTGTCCCAGCCCTGAAAATGAGATGCAAACACTCGGATTTGTCCCTCCCCGAGAGCAGACAGGGCTGTCCCAGAGGAGCAGCCATATGTGCACACTTCAGGTGTCCTCACCGGGGCTGCAGATTCTAGAAGGGGATTTTTAAATTATGTTTTATTATTTACATTTTCAAAAACTAGAATTATTTTAATTTTTTTCCCCCCCAAATGTGGTCGTCTTTTGTGGCACACTGAATATTGTCTTTTCAGCTTGTCCCCTGCCATCCTAGATCCTGTTTTAGTGGGGTTTATCGTGGTGCCCTCTAAAATAGGATGTCAGTGGATGGCTCCTCACTTCTGTTAATGGAGCAGGAGATGATCTCCTTCCCCAGCCTACAAAACAGTCTGGAAATGCTGACTGGGGATTCCTGGGGCCGATGGGACTCAGCTTCTAAGTCTTGGTGCTGTTGGTTTGGGCTGAGGAAAGCCCTGTCAGAGAACCCCAGGGTGGGTCAGGCTGGAAGGGCCCCCAGTGGGTCACTGCTCCAGCTCCCTCCTCCCAGGGCACAGTTATGGAATCAGTGCAGGGCCTGTGTGGGGTGATGGGGACAGACAATTTGTACCTGGGGGGTGTGCACCCCATTTTTGCCCACGAGAATCCCCAGTGCTGTGTTTGAGGCCTGGCTGTACAAACAGTGCTGCCCAAAGCACAGCTTTGGGGTTTTTCTGCTGTGCTGGGGCTCATGGCTTTGCTCTCCTTGGCTGTTTCCATGCAAAGCTGAACTGCACTCCTGGCCAGGAAATTGAGCTCCACAGCCTGGGCTGTGACTCCTGCACAGAGCTGGGCTCTGATATTCCCAGGGATAAAATAATCATGGAATGGTTTGGGTTGGAAGAGACTTAAAGCCCACCCAGTGCCACCCCTGCCATGGCAGGGACACCTCCCACTGTCCCAGGGCTCCAAGCCCTGTCCAGCCTGGCCTTGGACACTGCCAGGCATCTAGGGGAAGCCACAGCTTCTCTGGGCACCTGTGAATTTCTCCCTAAATGCCAGGGGTGAATGTTTTGGGCAATCCCAGGAACTATTGATAGGCTGCGGGTGATCAATGGGAGCCATCGCTCAAATACAGAGTGAGCAAATGCATCAGCAGTGTCTGATGGCCCAAACTATCTTTGACAGAGACCATTTTATGGTCTGAACACTGAAAACTTTCCCTCCTGGCTCGTTTGGTTCAATGGGATCCAACCATTCCAACAGCCCCTTGCACATCCTGCTGCCACCCCAAACCGCAGGCACTGATCTGGCTGGGATTGGGCTGGAACTGGGCTGGAATTGGGCTGGAATTGGGCTGGGATTAGGCTGGAATTGGGCTGGAATTGGGCTGGGATTGGGCTGGAACTGGGCTGAGATTGGGCTGGGATTGGGCTGGAATTATTGGGCTGGAATCGGGCTGGAATTAGGCTGGAATTATTGGGCTGGAATTAGGCTGGAATTGGGCTGGAATCGGGCTGGAATTAGGCTGGAATTATTGGGCTGGAATTAGGCAGGAATTGGGCTGGAACTGGGCTGGAATTGAGCTGAATTGGGCTGGGATTGGGCTGGAACTAGGCTGGGATTGGGCTGGAATTGGGCTGGAACTGGGCTGGAACTGGGCTGGAATTAAGCTGGAATTAGGCTGGAATTGGGCCGGGATTGGGCTGGAACTGGGCTGGAATTAGGCTGGAATTAGGCTGGAATTGGGCCGGGATTGGGCTGGAATTAGGCTGGGATTGGGCTGGAATTGGGCTGGGATTGGGCTGGAATTGGGCTGGGATTGGGCTGGGATTGGGCTGGGATTGGGCTGGGATTGGGCTGGAATTGGGCTGGGATTGGGCTGGGATTGGGCTGGGATTGGGCTGGAATTGGGCTGGAACTGGGCTGGGATTGGGCTGGGATTGGGCTGGGATTGGGCTGGGATTGGGCTGGAATTGGGCTGGGATTGGGCTGGGATTGGGCTGGGATTGGGCTGGGATTGGGCTGGGATTGGGCTGGTTGCCTACACTCTGCTGCTGCTGCTGCTGTTGACAGCAATAATGTATGAAGCAGAGAACAGCCTACAGTTGGATTTTTATTTTTTTTCCCCCAGGGAATTGGGTTCTTAGGGCTGGCAGGCTGAACACACAGTCCCTCAGATGTGCCAACACGTGAGGGGCACTCACGCAGGCAGAGATTTTTGCTGCCATGCCTCTGTGCTTCAAGGTACAAAGGATCAGCTTGGGGGGGCTTTCTTTAAAAGGGGGTTACCCCAGGGATGAATTTGGCCCAGGGAGGAGCCCATAAAGCGACAAGAAACAACACAGAGGGGGGAAATGAGAGCAATTAAAAAAATGAACCTGCTTGACCCTAATTTTGCAAATCTCTAGCTGTCAAAGAACGTACCTCGACTAATTATGTTTGGATGTGAAATTATAGAATCATTATAGCTGTGATTACACAGGTCCCCCAGCTCTTGCCTGCCATGGTGTCTGGGTGTGTGTGCTTTCTGGTGTGATCTTTCATTTTAGATTTACTTTCTTCTTTGAGCTGTCCAGTTCTCCAGAAATAGGCCTCCAAAAAGAAACTGCTGCATCCCACATCTGAAATGTGCTATTCTCAGCCATCCTCCCACCTCCCTCCTTTTTCCCTCTCTCCTTTTGGCCTTTGGAGAGCAGAGTCGCTGCTCTAGTTGGGCAATTATGCTTCAAAGCTGAGAACTGCGCTGAGCTTTGCCAAGAAGTGCTGAAGCAAGCGCAGCACTTTGGCTTTGAACCTGTGGTGGGGAAGTGCAGTCACTTCCCGGTCAGATGCTCTCAGGGTAAGAGCAGGGCAGCTGAATTGCAAATATTAATCTGATGTGAACATTGGGTGGCTGAGAAAGCTGAGTTTAGGTAGCAAATTAAGCGTAGTCTGTCTGATGCAAAATGTGTCTTTGGCTCCAGGGTAAGGTCTGAGATATTCTCCAAGATTTCTGGTTGTTTTGGAAAAACAAGCATTTTCCATTTTTTCCACCTCAAAATATACCCTCTCTTGTTTTTTTTTTTGTTTGTTTTTTTTTTTGGGGTTTTTTTTTTTGTTTTTGTTTTGTTTTGTTTTGTTTTTTTTGTTTTTTTTTTTTTTTTTTTTTTTGGTTGTTGTTGTTGTTTTTGGTTTTGGTTTTTTTGGGGTTTTTTGGGTTTTTTTTGTTTTGTTCTGTAACCCAGCTGCTGGCAATGCCCACCCTCTTTTTCACCAGGCACAGCCTCAAAATAATTCGGGAATCCAAACCTTTATCAGGGACCTTGCTCTGAGAAATCAATATGAGCTGCCACCCTCACACAGCTCTGCAAAAAGCCCTTGCCTGCAGCCCTGCAGAGCAAATTAATGGGCACAGCCTTGCTCTTGTCACCCTGAGCCTCCATGTCCCCATCCCAGAGAGGACAGGGGAGCAAGGCGAGGCCTCAGGACATGGATCTGTGAGCCCTGTCCTTGTCAGCAACTTCCCAATAACCAACCAAGTTTCTGCATCTGTGGCAGAACAGTTGGAGAAAGCAAACAAAACAACCCTCTGCTGCAAAATGCCACTCCCAAAATAGATTTCGGAGAGATTATTACATGAAGCGGCAAAGGGAGGGAAGGATGATTCAGAAAATAGCTTGAAACAGTCTTTTAAGCAGCTCGGGATTGTGTGGTAAATAATGCAGGAAGGAAGGGAAACTGCAGACTCTAAATGGATGTGCTGGAAGGTCTCATCAGCACCTGAAATGTCTTTGGAAACCTTCCAGCAGCAAGGAAACACATCCCAGGCATAACCAGTTATTCTAACAGCCCCCTTGGCCTCCCTGCATCTGTGGAGAAATGTGAGTTTCTGAGAATTTAGGGGGCGTGGGGCTGAGCTGGGGTAGGAGGGACACCCTGAGCTCCGTCTCGGTGATCCCAGCAGCTCTCAGCAGTGCCATGTCATGGGTTTGACCCTGGCTAAAAAGAAGTGCACGCTCACATTGTTTGGATTCCTTCTTAAATATGTTTTCAAAGAGGCATAACTAACATTTTTGATTGGCCCAGACCTGGCCAGCAGCATGTCCATCATCTTCAGAGCCTTCAGAGACTGGCTCTGCTGGACATGGTGGAGAAATTTCCAGAATCTTTACTCAGGACATGCAGGAGCCATCTTCGTACCCCACCCTGCTCACAGCAAAAACTGAGCCGAGCCAAACCACCACAGCGGGGCTCAGGAGTCTCTGTGCAGTTCCTGCTGCAGGGAGCACTGGGGGGACAGAGGGGACAGGGCAGGATCCAGGACCCTGAGGTGAGGAGGAGTTCAATCCCATCACAGAGCAGGATCCCCACAGCTCCCTGGCTCTCTGGCATTCCCAAAAATGCTCTTTGTGGCTCGGCTGCTGCTCTGACCCTGCTCCACCACAGCAACGGGGCAGTGGCTGCTGCCAAAAATTTCTCCTCTGGCACTGCAGATTGCCAGGAGCTTTCCAGAATTTTGCCTTCCTGGCCTTCCCAGCTGAGTGCTCATATCCATGTCCCGAAATGATGTGATCTGGCAGCACTAATTGAGTTATGTGAGCTGATGGAGAGCAGGTATCCTGTACTGTAACCCCCTCCTGGACACTGCTGCTTGTGGCTCCTTTGTTGGGCGGTTTAGGTTGTTTTTCTCTCTCTTTTTCTTGTTTTGGTTGGTTGGTTGGTTGGTTGGTTTGGGTTTTTTTGTTTGTTTGTTTTTTGTTTTTTTGAGGTTTTGGGTTTTTTTTGTTGTTGTTTGTTTGTTTTGTTTGTTTGTTTTGTTTTGTTTTGTTTTTAATTTTATGGAGGGGAATTTAAAAAAAACCCAGCCTGAGCTTTAATCAGGAAGGAGATGGGGACTTAGAGGGTGTGATGTGATAAGGACCCAGCAGAGTTTGGAACAGGGCCGTGTGCCCCTGACCTCTTATCGCCCAGTACAGACATTTTAACTTGAAAGCAGCCCCTCACTTGCATGACAAAGCCACTCAAACCCAGCTCCAACTTCTCTCCCAAGGCCACTTTGTCCTTCATTTGCCCCCTGGTAGAAGGTGGCTTTCAAGCAGTGCCCGCATGGGCCTGGGGACCTGCTGTGCTGCTTCCCAGAAGGAATTCGTGCTCATTACAGAAAATGGGCAGCAGATGATTTCATGGACGTATATCCTGCATCCTGACAAGTGTTTATGGAAGCAGGCTGCGTGCTCCATCATCGTGCCAAGCAGACACTTGCAAATGTATCCTCGCTGAGACATTAATGTGTGTCAATGTGTGTGTAGCAGCAGCAGCGTTTGCATGCTTAATCGGGCACGTGGCCTTTGTTAATTAGACAGTCAGTTAATGCTTTATGTCTGTGGGTCTGCATGGGCAATCATTTGCCCAGAACCTCATTAATTTTACTGGCTGCCCCTCCTGTTGGAGTTCACAAATCAAGCTGAGCATGCACACAAATCCCTTTGAGTGGGTTTCTCTAATAAAGCAAATCAGGCATCAGAGGGAACTCTCAAAGAATACTGAGAACAGCAAAGCTGCAAGGGCCAACCTGGTGATTTTAAAAGTGGCTTTGTGCTCTCGAATGGGAGCTGCAAAGATCTGTTGAGAATTCCCCTTTGCAGCCAGGGGCAAGCAGGACTCTGCTGACTTTTAGTTATTTGCTGTCCGTGTGCCTACGCCTATATACAAATATCTGTATACACCTATATACAAACGTGTGGTTGTTGTCCCTGTGAATTTTTGAATGTGCTTGGTGTGGATGTCCCCTCTGAGGCCTCTGCCAATTGTCACAGCTGAAGGAGCAGCGCAGGGTCGCAGACTCACCCTGTAGAGGTGGTGGGGCAGATTGCTTCCACAGGCTCATTGCCAGCCCTGGAGAAACGAATGCAGCCAAGGGACTTTGCTGAGAGTGAAATTGGAGAAATGACATTGTCACTCAGTGTTCTAGACTGAGGTCAAACGCAGCAAGGAGGGCCCTGGGACTGGTGGTGACTGAGGATGTTTGCAGAGGTCTCTTGTCCTTCTCAGTGTCCAAGAGATCTCAGCAGCCGAGGGGTGGGAGCTTCTTGTGCTCTCCCAGCTCCAAGGCAATGAGCATCACAGAAACACAGCCCAGCACTGATCCCAGGGTGGAATCCTCACTGCCACAGCCTGCAGCACAGAGCATTTCACTCAGGGTCTGCTGGACACCATTCTGTGCTATTGCCACACCAAATATCCTCCTGCATGGACCTCCCTTCCCCTCCTCACTCCTCACGGCTCTGCTGCATCACCCAGGGCTCCTGGCGGAGGCACAGCGGAGTTGTGACTGTGCTTTTGCCATCTGCACTGCAGTGCCCATTACGGATGCAGTGCTGAGCAGCTCATTTCACAAGCGACTGGAGACAGGGGAGCAGCTCGTGCGTGGGGTGAGGTTATTCCTCCCAGCACTCAGAGCTGGGGGCTTGGCAAGGTGCAAAAGGGGGAAAACCGCTCAGGAAATGCGCTCTGCAAAAATGGAAGGAGTGGTTATTGTTTTGCGAAGGGCTGACCTACAGCACAGAGAGGAATAATTAAAAATGGGTTAGACCTGCAGCTGATGAAAGCCTGGCTGCGTGTTTCAGCCACATCCCTAAATTGAACTGTTTTTCTGGACTAGCCCTGTGCTAGAGGAGTGTTATTTCAGTGCAGCAAATACTCAAGAATATATGTGGAAATGTGGTAATGACATGGCTCGGTTCCACCTGTATCTCCAAACTGGACCATGTTATTACTGTGCTAAGGGATAACTGATGGAGTAAGGGAGAAGTGACAGTGAAACTGAGCTCTTAAAATAGAGAGAGGCTATTTTGGGTTTTTTTTTTATTTTCCCAGCTCTGCTTGCATAAATCTAGACTTAGTTCAGATGTTACAGGAGTTCCAATTGCTTTGGGAAAAAAAAATCAGTTGTAGTTGTGAAATAAATGTTTCTCTGTCCTGGCTGGGAGGGCTGGGGTGAGACAGACAGGCTGATGTGTCTTTAGCTGCCCTGAAACAGCTCCACAAGTAATGTTTAATCAAAGCAAGCTGACATTTGTCTATTGAATTGTTATCAGAATTGCTTAGTCATTCATGTGCCATTGTGTTTCAGAACGGAGAGCAGGGGATTTATTCAGCTTGACACGAGCTGCTCCCAGCCATGAGCATTTCCCCCACCATCCAACCCCGATCTTCATCTCACACTGCCCCACGAGCCTCCCTGGGGCCGGGGGACTGCTGACCCCTCTGCTCGAGGCTCCTGATTCCAGCCTTCCTGCGAGAGATTTTCTCATTTACTCCCCCCCAGCAGCCCAGTTCTCCAGATTGTGGGGAGCAGCTTAGGGGTCTGCCTGCTCTTGGTTCTGTGCCGCCAAAAGGAACGTGAGAGACCTCCAGAAAATGTGCCCAGGTCCAGCTTTGCTGCAAATAAGTCTGGAGGCTTGAGAGATTGCTGTGGGATTGCTGGAATTTGGGGGCAGTTTGGATGAGAATCTTGGTCCTCTTCTGCTGGGTCCCCAGAAAGAGCCATGCAGAGTTTTCAGCTGTGTGTGGGAGGAAGAGCAGAGGTGTTCTCTGGGGTGGAGAGGAGGGGCTGAGTGAGGAGAGAAGGGAGGTTTGGTTTGTGTGAGGGACAGACAGACAGGCAGGCAGGCAGGCAGGGTGAGGGTGCTGCTGACAGCAGGAGGGAGAGCCAGGGAAGGTGCAGCCACAGAAACACAGTGGGATTGGTAACGATGGCTCCCACAGCACAGCCCATTCCTTCAGCCTGTGGGCACCACAGTATTTTGGGGATATTTTAGGTCTGTGCTGGCGTGCACCTGCCCAGGACATGCACATGCACATCTTCCACGTGTCTGTGGTAAATCCACGAGTGTCCATGAGCACAGAAACGCCTGGTGCTGCTTAAAGAAAGACACTGATCCCAAAGGAAGGCTGGACTGGAGCCTTCCTTTGGCTTTTTCTGAGGGCAGCAGAGCAGTGGCAAGGGATGTGCAAGTGGAGCAGGTCGAGAGGGGAGGTCACGTCTCACCACTACCCAAAAATGTCCATTCCCCTCTGGAAGCAGAACATGGGAAAAGCCTCCTGTGCAGGCAGAGGTGGCACAGGGTGGGCCATGGGTGCTCTCGGTGGCTGTGAGCTTAGGCTTGGTTTCAGCTGATCCCAGTCCCTGCTGCTGGGTCATGTGCTCTCTCCGGTGCCAAAATCAGCTCTCGAGCGATCTGCCAGGTTAGGAATCTGATCCTGCCGAAAACTAACCCAGCAGAAAGGGAAAAGACAAGCAGACAGTTTCCAGCTGGATCAGTTCCCTGGCTTGGCTGATGCTCATGCCAACAGAAGGACAAAAGGTAGGGACAGGAGCAGGGAGAAAGTGAAAATAGCCATTTCTTTGGCAGTTTGAGCTAAAATCGGCTTAGTTACAAAACCACTGCTCCCTGAGTCTCTATTTTGTGCACCAAAAGAGTCAGGAGCTGGGATGAGGAGCACAGGGAGCTGGTGAAACACTGCGGTGTGTGTCGGGAGCTCAGGGAATGTTGGAAGGGAACGCTGGGCAGTAATAATGCAATCCCTTACCTCTGATTCTAGACACAGATTGCATGGAGCTTATTAGCTAAGAGGTCAATGTCCATGAATGTCCACAGCCCTGCATTCCCAGCGGGTCTGGAAAGGAGTCAGGGCAGTGGAGAATGTCTGTAGATGAGGCTGAGACAATGTTTAGCTCAATCTGGAAAAGAGGGAGAGAGAAATTACAGTACCTCTCCCCCAGCACAGCGCATACTTCAGGCTGCACCTTTTGTATTGAAGTGGGAAGCTGAAAATCTGAGCTCTTCCTGGGCATGGGTTTGTGGGGAAAAGGATTCTGGTGGAGTTTGGTCTTTTTAATCCAGGCCCTGTTTAGGCATTGCCCTGTCTGCTCTGCTGTGCAGTGAATGTGCAGATTGATGGGTGCTCAGATTGATGGGTGCCAGTGCAAATCAAATGGGTGTGACACGGACACAGGTGTGACATGGACACAGATGTCACACGGACACGGGTGTGACACAGATGGGTGTGACATGGACACGGGTGTGACATGGACATGGGCGTGACACGGACACGGGTGTGACACGGACACAGGTGTGACATGGACACGGGTGTGACACGGACACGGGTGTGACACAGATGGGTGTGATATGGACACAGGTGTGACACGGACACGGGTGTGACATGGACATGGGTGTGACACGGACATGGGTGTGACACAGATGGGTGTGATATGGACACGGGTGTGACATGGACATGGGTGTGACACGGACATGGGTGTGAGATGGACACAGGTGTGTCATGGACACGGGTGTGACATGGACATGGGTGTGACATGGACGTGGGTGTGACATGGACGTGGGTGTGACATGAACACGGGTGTGACATGGACATGGGTGTGACATGGACAAAGGTGTGACACTGACGCAGATGTGACACAGACACGGGTGTGACACGGTCATGGGTGTGACATGGACACAGATGTCACACGGACACGGGTGTGACACAGACATGGGTGTGACACGGACACAGGTGTGACACAGATGGGTGTGACATGGACACGGGTGTGACATGGACATGGGTGTGACACGGACACGGGTGTGACACAGACATGGGTGTGACACGGACACAGGTGTGACACAGATGGGTGTGACATGGACACAGGTGTGACATGGACACGGGTGTGACACGGGCACGGGTGTGACATGGACACGGGTGTCTGTCACACAGACAGAGGTGTCACACAGACACGGGTGCCTGTCACACGGACACAGGTGTCACTCGGACACGGGTGTGACACAGCTGCCGTGCAGGTACACCCGAGAGCAGGGCAGTGAGGAGCAGGGCAGGCTGAGGCAATCCCTGCAGAGAGCATCCCTGCCTCGTGCCCTGCACCCCGAAACCAGGCCCTGAGGTCGGGCTGAGGCTCTCGTGGCTCCGCTGGGTTTCGGCTTCTTTCCCGCACCCTCTGTGTTTTCTGTTCCTCCCCTCCCTGCCCACTGCAGCCCAAACCCAAAACAATAACTAGAGGAAACCTCTGGCTGCATAGTTCTCATTCCTGAGCTGAGTTGCATATGGCTTTGCTTTGGGTGGGGACGAGCTTGTGCTCAAACTCGGTTTTGCTGCTATTGTTCCCAACCTGAGTGGAGCATGACTGTCCCTCTGCCTGCCCTCCCGCAGCACCGGTGCTGCTGAAACCCTCCCAGCCCTGAAATTTGGGAGGCTGTGAGATGGGAGCCTGGGCTGCTTCAGGCTCAGAGGTGTCAAGCACAGGACAGGAAACCCCAAAATCTCTGTGCCTCTGCTCTGAGATGCTTTTCCAACCCAGAGCAATACCTGGGCCCTTATCCCTGTTGTGAGAAGATGTTGCTGTGTGTGAGGATGGAAACTGTGCCGTGTCAAAGCTTTTTGTGCTCAGGATGCCCCATGGGTGATGCTGCTTGGGTTAATGGTTCATGTGAGAAAATAATGGACGTGACCTGGCAGCTCCAGCTTGGGCAGAGCTTCTGTTGGGGAGAGAGGATAATCAGAGATGGGATCTCTGATTCCAGCCTCCTGGATTTAATGGGAGGTTTTATTTTGCACGGCCTCGCTTTGGAGTAATTTGTGTCTTTGTGCTGCTGTGAAATCAGATTTTCTTTTTTGTGGCGCCGCAAGCTCGGGAGGCGTTTTCTGAGGGAAAGTGCAGAGACAGGGCCTTAATTTTTTCTGAGTGAGCATACAGCAAATGTGCTGCTTTGAAATGTCACTGGTTCCCCTACCAGGGAAAAAAATGAAACAAAACCAGAGTGGATGAAGAAAACAAAAACCAGCAAAAAAACCCCAACACATGGAACTTCAAACTGTTGTATTCTCTTACAAAAAAAAGGACAGTGCCCCCAGAAGTCGATGTACAGGATAATAAAGCTGTGCGTGAAACAGTCAGGCAAGAAGCTCTGATGATTTAGGGGCTGACAGGAAAACCTTTTTCCTGCTGCTGGGAAAAAATGTGGAGTGTGAAGCAATGACTTCGCTGTGCGCACCTCTCTCTAATTGGGATGTTGCAGGAACACCTCTTTGTGCCAATGGAATTTATTCAGATTTAATCCCCCCTCATTGTGTGCTCCCTGCTCACAGCAATGGGCAGAGAGCAGAGGAGGCCACCCTGCTCCACCAGCCGAGCCTCACGGGAGGTTTGATGTGGGAAATGAGAGGTTCTGACCCATCACCCCTTCCTTGGTCCCAGGGGGACCTGGCTCCAGCTTCCAGCCTCTTTTGGAGATGAGTGAGGCGCTCTGTGCAGCTCTGTCCTAAGCTGGGAGGGTTTATGGCGTTTTGAGGTGAACTGTCACCTAATTTAGGTTTATCTTTGGGTGCTGCCTGTGAACTGCTGGTCAGACACAGCTCCAGGGCTGGGGTAGATGGAGGCAGCATCACTCTGCTCGTTCCCCATCTGCCTGCATGGCCTGGCTGTGATTCTGGCTGCACAGAGCATGGCAAATATCATAACTGCAGCTATCCTGTGGCTGTTGCTGAAGCTGAGATTCCCTCCATATTTTCCAGTGCTTTCACACCATAGTGCAAACTGCAGTAGATTTTCTCTTGCTTTGTTTGTCGTATCTATTTCAGCTCTGAGCTAAGACCACAAATTACTGTTTTATGCACCATGTGTCTGCAGCAGTGTGGCAATACCCAGACCCCATGCAGCCTGGGACTTCTGGAATCCCAGGAAAAATTGTCCCTGCAGCTGGACACCAGACTTGGGGCAGGGGAGGGATTTGGGCGAGCGATGTGAGGCTGGAGAGGAGCCCAAGCCCGGTGCAGCTCCGGAATGCTTGGCTTCCAAAATCCCTTGCAGGGGAAGCATCACATGGCTCTGTGGCTGGGGTACCCCTCACAGACGTGCTGCTTGTTGTGGGTGGGCTTGCTCCGGAGTCATGCCCTCCCCGAGGGCACAGGCAGCCACAGAAAGGGTTTGTTATCTCCTGAACCCTGTGGCTGCAGTCTGGGCAGGATCCTGTCACGTGGGGCCTGGGCAGCTCTCAGGGTGGGAGATGCTCTGGGTGCCTCTTTTGCACTGAAATAATTAACAATCTCATCCCTCCCCCCCAACAAACCTATTAATCGACTAAAATCCATGGGAGCATTCTCAAAATTGGTGAACGTATCCTTCGTGTTTATGTCTCTCAGGGAAAAAAGGGAAAGGCAGCTCTTTTCTACTCTCCCTGAGCTGCTTGTGTGCACAAAGGAGAGGCTTTCTGTGTACACAGCAAAGAGCAGCGAACGCTGCCAAAAATCCTGCATTTACGGATTGAGATGTTCCCTCGCTTTTCCACTGAATTACCCACAGCTCCTGGGTCTGGGCTGCTTGATGGGAACAGATGTTCTTCCCAAATTTCCAGTGCGTTTTGTTTTGGATCAAACCAGCTCAAATCTTGTGTGGTAGCTGGCACCTCCCGGCCCTGACCCCAGCACAGCACAGACAAGAGGAGGCTGATGCTGCAGTGGAACACAGGGAAGAGTGAGCTGGAATTTTCTGGGCGCTGAAAAAAAGGCTTTAAACCGCGTTCCAGAGCTTGTGCTGGTTCTGACGGTAATTCTCCACCCTGGCTTTGGTCGCTGGGATGTGTTTTTGTAAGGAAAAACTGGTTACTCACCATGGGTCTGGCTCACGGTGGCTGTGCTGCCTTGGACTGAGACCTCGGTGTGTAATTTGGGATTGGGCTCAGTGTGGTGAGTGCATCCCTTTGTTCCAAATTATCTCCAAAATGTCACTGCTGGTTTTGCTGCTTGAGGCCAGTTCTGAGTGCCCACAGTCCCTCTGCACCCAGAGGTGTGGCTCTTCTCCCTCCACCTCATTCCCATGTGGTGCCAGGAGCACGAAGTTGTAGAAGTGTTTCAGGTCAGGAGTAACCAACAGCTTTGGTGGAGAGACTCTGCTGGGACATCTCCCCTTTGGGAGGGCAGAGGTTATTGAAAACACTGCACAAGTGAAAAAACAAACTCAAAGCACAGACCTTCTCCAGGGCAAGCTGCTGAGGGACACACCTGAGCGCTGGGATGGGAGGCAGCTCGATCCCCTGCACTTATTTCTGATCTTTCCCTATTCTTATTAGGGGTGTTCCCACATATTCACTGGGACGCTCCCTGCGCGCGGTGCCAGTGCTTGCACGAGCTTTCCTGGCATCAACTGAGGCTCCGTGAGCAGAGGAACCAGCCCTGGCACCACCCCTGCTTTGATGTGCTCCATCAGCATGTCAAGGTGCTCTGCCACTTGCCCTTTTGCTTCTTGGCCAGGGAGGAACTTTTTTCCCCGTTTTTTCCCTTCCATCTCCATTTTCCAAGCACGCTGGGTCCATCACTTTAATTTCATGTTGGTCCACCACATCTGCCAGTTAGTCAGGGAATTCTGTATCTTCAGATCTCCTGATTTATGAGCTCTGCCCCTGTGCTGGGCACATTTCGGTCTTTTGGAAATGCTTGTAAGCAAAATATAATAGTAATAATAATAATAATAATAATAATAATAATAATAATAATCACCATAACCAAAGAAATACAGCAAACCATGGGTTTGGGTGTACATAAGCTTTAAAGCAGCACCTGGGGTATCTCCACATTGCAATCTCCAAGGAACATTCCTGCTTACTGCAAGATGAAGCCCAGGCTGGGGTGCCAGTCCTTGGAAATTTGGAAATGCTCTCATTCCTTGCTCACTTTGGTTTCTACACTACTGCAGATTTAGAGCTCAGCTAGAAGTTGCTTTATTGGTGTGAGCTGTAATGACCTTTGTGTAAACATCCCCACGCTTAGGCTTTTTCTCCATGAGATTTTGATGATTCCAGCAAACTTTTCCTTCATGCAGTGCAGTGTTTCTCCTGCCCTCTGGATTTTGCCTCAGAGCAGCTGGGATATCCTCCTCAGGCCAGGATGTGGTCCACAACATCCAAGTATTCTTACCAGCCTACCAAAAGGACATCAGTGCTGGGGTTTTTTCCCTGTTTATTTATTTATTTTTTATTATTGCAAATATATCTGTGTGGCTGAGCCAGATTCCTGCTGGGAGGTCCATTCACTCAAAAGGGACTCAGAAGGCTCTTCCCTGTGCTGGGCTGTGCCTCCAGCGCTGCTCCCGGGGGCCCTTGGCACAGGGACATGGGACAGTCCTTCCGCTCCGGCCATGCCCACCCCAGCCTGCTCCATCTGCTCGGGGACCAGAGCTGCTGTCCTCACCCGAGGGGAGGTGCAGGCTGCTCATCCCAGCAGCTTTCCCCTCGCCTTTGTTCGTGCCGGGAGCTCCACTCGCCCCGGCTCCCATTAGCAGGAGCCGGCACAAATTAAAAACAAATTTAGCCTCGGTGTCTGCGCTCGCAGCGAATTTCACCTCGGCTGATTATTTTTATGGCTTGTTGACAAAACGGGAACGTGTGCGCGGGGTCCCTGGAAAATGCCAAATGAGTCACTTTGGGAACGCTCAAGCACATCCCTCCACATGGAGCACGCACATGTGCCCGCGCTCGGGGTGAGAACAGGGCACCCACCACGCTCGTTTGTCTCCGTAAATGATTTTTTTTCTTTTTCCCCTCTCCTTTTCCCTTTTCTGGCGTTTGCGCTCTCACTGCTTTGTCGTGCTCAGTGCATCTGCTGTTCCAGGCTCATCAGCGCGGCCCCCTCGCCCCCTCCCCGAGTTGCCAGGCAGCGGCTGATGGCTCCGACGCCCATTGGGAACCCATTACTCAACTCGTCGTGCGCGCTCGGGATTATTCACATTCTGCTGATGATATTTACGGTCACAGCTGCTAAAACGGTGTTTGCAAATTTATGCTGATTTGATTAGCTAGTTTAGTCATCATAGCTTCTAAGAGCAGGATCTGGCCATAAAATTGCTTTCTGCTCCGTGTGACTCGCTAATGGGGTGTCACATGAGAGCACGAGCCCGGCACCGAGCGAGGGCTGCAGGAGACCATATGGTGCCTCAGAGTCCCCTCCACCACCTCCGGAAAGTGTTTTACCCTCTGCAGCAGCACGGTGGGCATTATCAGCTCTGTTGAGCCATGTTCATCCACCTCAGTGACGTACCAGGGAGTTGGCAGGGGTGGGTGACACCAGCCCCGAGTCAGTCGCTGAGCTCGCCTTTTCCTACCCTGTGGTGTTTTCCATCCCCTGGGCTGCTCAGGGGCTCCTCTGCCGCTCTCAGAGGTGCTTGGAGCACGTGGATTTTGTATCCTGGCTGCCCCTTGGTTGAGAAATGCCATCCCCAGTCCTGCTTTGAACCCCTACTTGAGGCCTGTGCCTGGTGGATTTGGGCACGGCTCACCATCTGCCATTATCTGTGGGTGATGGAGCTTTCTCTGCGTCAGCCACGACAGAAATAAACTCACTCCACCTTAAAATTCAGCTCGCTGCCATTTAAAAGGGGGAAAAAAAAAGGCTAAAACCTTGTTTTCCTCCAGAGAGATTCCTAAATTACTACCACTACTATAGATATGTTTTAACCATCTGTGTAATCCTGAAGTCTCTCTGGATGAAGGGGAAGCATTCCTTTCATACAATAAGTGCTACCTAAGGTGCACTCAGTATTTTTGGGGTTATTTTTGCACCGGTAATGTCCATTCTGCCTTTCCTGACAGGGGTTTGTGACTTGGGAGGCAATGCCCTGGTGGATCTGGGGACACATCCTCCAGCTGAACTCCCTCCTTTTCCCAGCGCCTGCCATTTGCTGCTTCCCAGCCGCTGCTACCATTTCAAAGGATCCTTTCAGAGACACTTCCCTCACTTTCTTCAACATGACTCTTTTTTAGGGCTTTTCACACAAGTGCACTCACACACTGCCGTGCCTCGGGTTTTTTTCCTTGGTTCCTTTGAGCTCGTCTTCTTCCCCTGATCCCCCAGGCCTTTCGATTGCTTTTTAATGTTCTTCTGGCCTTCTTCCTGAAAAGTTCTGTGAGCATTACCTTGCCTGTGGCCCTATCCAGACAGGCTTTGAGCAGGTTATAAAGCAGTTGCTCATCTGGGATGTTGAAATTGGAGTCTCTCTGACTGTCAAACATCCGGAACATCAGACGCTCTGCTCCTCCCAGGTGTAAATGTCTCCTCCTCCCTCCCTGTGAATGGAAGGGGACTAAGTTCAGCACCTGGTCATGTGGATCTAGTCTTCCCTGCCGTTGTTCCAAAGGGGGAAATAAGCCCTGTGTTTCACCCTGTAAGAGGTGAGGTTCTGAGTGAAGCTTGGGGGGCAGTGGGGAATGGTGGAGGTCAGGGAGAGCAAGTTAAATTTCAGGAGAGGTTGGCAGAGGAAAGCAGAGCCAGCATTCGTAGAGGACATGAGTTCATTAGCAGTTAATATTTGTGTTTAGGACTGTTCTGAAGAGAATGGAGTTGTCCAAGCCACTTACTCCAAGCTGCAAAGTTCCCCTCCTGGGACCTGTGTAGCAGTGGCTTAATCATTTCTAGAAAAGCCCCATTGGATTCTTTAATTTTGTTCCGTTTCAGCAAAAGGTTTTGTTGTTTTTATGCCACAAGGATTTAACACCTTCATCGGGGCTTTGCGTTTCCTGTCTTGAACCTCAAGCTGAGGGTAAGAGGGCAGATTTTGGAGAAACGTGCCCAGATTTGCACCAGCTTTTGATGGCTCTTATCCCTTCTGCACAGATTGTTTGCCCATATGAAGCAATTCCCCACCTTGCCCACATTAACATTTCCTGATGAGCCAGTGTGTTAATTTTGTGCTCCATGGCTCTCTGCTGGCAGAGCGGCTGCCTCCCCTTCTGTCAAACCACCCCGTGCTGCCCTGCCCTCGGCTCTCATCAGCCTCGGCTGGCTTTGGGAATCCATCCCCCCTTTCCCTCTGAGTCACAAGCACGTTTTCCTCCCCAGATTTTATCCGGGAGGAGCCTTTTGTATCCCCATCTCTTTAATTAAATAGAATGCCCTGACTCGATCGAGACATAAAAGGCATCGCGCAGAAGCTCCCTGGCAAACCATCAAGCAGCGTCCCCCATCTGAGCTGATAAACTCAAGGAGAAGCTGCCCTTTCAAGCCTCTGGAAGACTAAATACCAAGCCAAGATGTGATACTGCAAGGCCACGATAAGAAAGGGACTAAATCAAGAGTGCTGATTGCATGGGAGGAATAAAGGGAGAGAGGGAGCCCCGCGTGCACATTTTATATAAAAATCCTCGCGGAGAATCAGGTGGGAGCAACAGCTCTGCCCCATCCTGGCACGAGCGCTGTTTCCTGTCCAAGATCTGCTGCATTAGCAGGGATGCAGGAGCCAGCAGGCGGAAATGCCAGGGAAAAGATGCACTCAATTAAAAATAGAGAGAAAGTCCCCAAAGCTCTGACACGGTTTTGTCAGACAGGACTTGCAACAGATGATTCCTGTGAGGATTTCTCACTCTTGGGAAACGCTTCGCGGTTTGTCATCACCGGGGAACGGGCAGCAGGAAAGGCAGAGAACAGAACAGGCCCAGGGGGAGAGGGTGTTAAAAGAGCCAGAGCTGAAAAATCAACATGGAAATTGCATTAAAAATGTTTGCTCTCGCTGTTTGCAACCCGGACATTGCGACAGTCGGAGGCAGGAAGTGAAACTGTCTCTTGACAGCCAATTCCAGGAGCTCAGATCCTGTGGTTCAGCCCTTCTTCCCTTCATAATTGGGGGGACAGTGCAGAAACCTCCTCCCTTCCCTCAGACAAGGATGCTCTGAGTCTCCTGAGCTCTGCAACCAGGAGGACAATGTGCTTCTTATAAAAAAATAGGTGAAGTGCTGCCGTTGCTTTCCCTTGATTCCCGGAGCTGGTGCTTTAAGAACCATCCCTCCCACCCACCTGCCCCTTCCCTGCACCTAAAATGTCACGAGTGCTCCACTAAACCCACAGGGATTGGCAAAATCGCTGCACAGCAGCGGCTCTGTGATACCATGGTGATGGTTGCTACCGAAAATCCTTCACTGGGTGGGAGCGCAGCGGAGCTGTGCCCGAGCAGTCCGACTGCTGCCTGCTAAATTTAGATTTTCCACCTCTGGTTCTTCCCCCTGCCCTGGTTTAGGAGAGCTTTCTGGAATGGCTGCTCGCTAACAGCTTCTGTTTGCTACAGAATGCCCCAGAGCAGGGGCCGAATGTGCTGTCAAAAAGCCAAGGAGCCACAATCAATATTTCAGTGGCTCTGCTCTGGCTGGGCGCAGGTGAAGCACTGCCAGCAGCAGCCAGGAGCTCTGCCTGCTGCCTGCCCCGGGGCCCCTCTTCCCCCAGACCTTGCTCCCCAGTTTCCATGGGGCAAGGCCAGCGTTTCCATCTAAAAACCACACGAGGATAAGCAGCACACACTGACACGGCTCTGCTCCATCACCCAGTGCCACCACAGGGCTGTGTTTGATCCCCGTAAGAGAACAGGTTTGCACCTCCAACATCCTCCCCTCTCCCTGTAGTAATTTCACTTTGCCTATTGTACCACTAAGAAAACACCGAACTTAAGCAAAAATTCACTTTTGTATTATTTTATACAACAACTCAGTGACTTGATGACTCCATTTTTGGATCACTTCATTCAAGCTGCTTTTCCTCTGCTTCTCTATGCAGATGCTGTCTCCTCTGTCTGGCTAATGACAAGCTTTTAGTGAAAAGTACGTCTGAAAGATGCCATTATGCTCCATATTCTTTGCAGTGCACCAGGACATCGTGTTACAGCAGCCTTGTTTCTTATTAACACTTGACTTAAGCCATCCAGACTCGCATGCTGGGGGAAATGAGGGGGCTGTTATTTATTCTGACCTATTTGTCTGCTAGCTGCAATGACTATCTGGGAATGCATGGGAAGGAGAAAGCTTCAGATCTTCCTCTGCAGACATGTTGGAGCAACTCGCCCTTATCAGATCAGCGCGGCTCAGACAGGGAGATAGGGCAGCTTTGCTCTGGCTCTTTGCATATCCTAATGAATCTCATTTGCTCAGCCCCCAAGGCAGGTCATCAAACGAGGCTGTCCCACAGCCCAAACCTCAGAGGAACTGCGGCTGGGGAGGATAAATGCAGGCTGTGCTCCAGCCCCAGCTGCTGGAGGGGTGGATGGGATGGCACCTGCACAAAGGACAGGCTGGGCACTGCTGTTGGCTCCTGGGGCTCTTGGTCAGTGGGGCTGAGTCAGCCGAGGCTGTGTGTGCAGACAGTCGTGGCTGCCTGCCCCGGGAACAGGGCTGGGCTTTGTCTGCCTCCTGGAACTTTCCTTTTTCAGTCCTGAAAGCTTTGCTTTTAAATGTGGGGAGTGGGATGAGGAAAATGCCCTCTTCTTTCCTTCCATTTGCTGGTGCTTGCAGAATGTAAAGTATGGACAAGATGGCAGATCGGAGTTTGGGGCAGACAGGCGACTTGGCAGGATTTGTGCCACACTTCCAGAGCTGGAACAGGCATTTGGTGAATCTCCTGAACTTCCATGAGATGTTAGCAGTGTCCTCAAATCCTCACTGGGCAGGATTTGTGCCACACTTCCATAGCTGGAACAAGCATTGTGTGAATCTCCTGAACTTCCATGAGATGTTAGCAGTGTCCCCACTCCATGCACAGGTGACACCCCCTGTGGGGTCACACCTTTGGACTCACCTCACCCCTCCTGCTGCAGGTCACAGTTAACCCTCAGGGTTTGCTGCCTGTTTGCACATCTCACCGTTCCCAGCCCCTGACCTGCTCCAAGAGCACAGAGGTGATTAAACTCCCCAGCCTGGTGGTTGTCCACTCTCTGAGAGTCCACCTCTGGGCACACACGGCCCTGGAGAAGCCTGCGGTGCATTTTTCAGGGGTCGTGGCTTGAATCACACAGCTCTCGAGCTCGTTGTCTATTTTTAAGCCTGTTAAAATTGCCTGTGAGCCACCGAGCTCGTGGGGCATTTGGGCTCTCTGGGCCATCTCTGTGCCAAGTCCAAGCCCAGTCAATCAATGCCATTTCCGTAGAGAAGGAAGAATTCCCATCTCTTGAAGTCTGTCAGCTTCCTTAACCACTCCCAGCCATTAGTTCTGAAAACTTTTCAACTACCTCCATGCCAAATGCATTCTGCCATTCTTATTCCTGATGATGAGCTCTGGGCTCATTTTTTATGCTTCCTTCAAAGTTCACAGGCAATATATTGATATCAGAGATGTCCCATCCCTTTATTGGGTACTCTGGGAAATGTCTGGGGACAGCAAGCACCTGAATTGTCCTGCAGCTCCCCAGAGATTTATATGCCAGGGTAATGAGGATGAACATCGAGCAGCAAAGGGACACCAGAGATGTATAGCTCTGCCTATAGGTTTGGAAGAGGATGACCTTTGCATTCCTGGCGTGTGCTTTGAATAGGTGGATGAGGAGAAAATAACTGAGTGGCTGCAGAGGCAGAGCGAAGCAATCCGGACAGGAACAGCGGAGCCTGAAAGCGAAGCAGACATTTATCGGGTTAGGTGGAGGTAGCTGAGGATGGTTTGGGTGATTGGTGCAGCTTCTGGGACTGACTTTCATGTGAGCAGGGAATGAGCAGGGGATGTTTGAGGCTGAGCCTTCAGTCCTGGCCACCCTGAGGAGCCTCGGGGTGTGCTGTGAGATTCCAGGAGCGCTCACAGGCTCCAAGCACGCTAGAGGTGAGGCGGGGTGAGGCACTTTGGGGAATTTGACAGCAGATTGAGTTATTTGTCGAAACACAACTCCTTTCACTCTCCTGATTGTTTTGAGCTTTCAGGTTGGAATCTGGAAGCACTATCTCGGCTACATCACTTGCCTTGTAATGAACTTTCCAGGTGAATGCACGTCCAGGGGAGAGCAGAACTCCTTGTGCATTACAGAGCATTTGTTGTAGTGCAGCACAAGCACTACCCACAGCCTGGAAACCACAGTCAGCAGAGTGTGAATGATGCCAGGGAGAAGCATTAAAGCAAATTCTGCTACAAGGGCAAGCTCTTGAACCCGAGATGCTTTTTCCATGATATTTAAACACGGAGTGTGGTATATAGGGAGAACAGTGGGCCTTGCTGCCAATAATTGCAGCTTTTAAATAGAGTTGCAGGTTTCAAACTGGGCTCCAGCTCCAGCTGCATTGCTGGTATGGCCACTACACCCAGCAACTGGAATTTGTGCCAGGGACACACTGTGTGGGGTCTGTCCTGTGCCCTTACACAGACCCCTGTTTGAACTTAATTTTAAAATACCTCAGGAGTCCCTTAAATGCCAGCTCTGGTTTTCTCACAGCAGCTCTGTGCCCGGGTGGTAGATGCCACAAAATTTCAGTAGATGGGGTATAATTTTAGCTCCCTAAGTTGCTTTCCAGGCGGGAAGTCGTCTCTGAGCAGCCTGTGTGTAATGAGACATCTGAGCCTTACTCATCTGGGGTCTCGCGTTGTGCCGTGGTTCCTTTTGGGGTGACAAAGCGCAAGTCACCGGTGTCCATTGGATGGAAAGTCCCAGCAGCCTCTCGCAGATCCATGCAGGGAAGGAGATAAGCCCAGGTAACATTCAGACAGAGGAGCACCTGCCCTGTGTGAGCTGCAGCCTCCACCCGCAGCTAACGAACCTCGGCACAATTAGTGATTGCTGCCCTTGTGCCTCCCCAGCAGACAACGTGGCCATGAGTGATTTCTGCAGCACTGAGGGCTCTGCCTGCGCCTGGGACAGGACCTTGGGGGCTCTTTTAGTGCCTCAACAGCACAGGGCAGGAGCTTAACGAGGGGAGTGTTCATGTCATTGATTCTGCTGCTGCAGGCTCCTCCAGAAGGGATCCTGGCCACTGAGAGCTCTCTCTGAGTGTTCCTCCACACAAGGGAGGATGAGGAGGCAGTCAGAGGTTCTTCAGCCTCCATCCTGCCGCTTCCAGATGCATTTGTTCCTTCTTTCCCACTGGAGGTGTTGGCTTGGCTGCTCCTCCTCAGCATCCCCAGCCAGGGCTTGCAGGACAAGCCCTGGCTCCCACACACTTCTCCAGGCTCCCAGTCCTTCTCCAGAGCTCCTCACCAAACATCCTCCCATCCTTCCAGGTGTCCAGCACGGCTGAATTCTGTGTTATTGTGATAGTATTACATTAACTGTAGCAGATTGGTACAGATAGAGCTCACCCTGGCACATATCCGAGTTCTGCAGTTGAGGAGATGTCCCCATTCCCTGGATAAATACCACAGCCGTGTGGACAGCCTTGCCCTCTCCAGCAGCTCCATTTGTGCCCAGTTTTCCAGCTGGGTGTGTCTTGGGCATCCTGGAGAAAATGGGCAACACCAGGAGAGAAAAGGTGAAGGGGTGGGCTGGGTGATGGAACAAATCTTTTGTCTCTCTGACATCCATGGACGGATTGCTAATTAGAGGTTAATACAGGGAATCTTGTCTTGGACTCACGGTAAGGGAATTTTGTGTTTTATAAATGATGAGAATGTTGAAAATACACTTGGGTTATCCTGAACTGGAAACACACAGGTGCCCCTGGAGCAGGTACAGATGCAATGCTCAGTCAGGAGCGGCCATGCACTGCTCCCTCACGGCAGGAAATAGGGTGAGAGACCCCAAACCACTGGTGCTGAGTGCCCCCAGTGCCCCCGGCACGGGGAGGATTTGGGGGAGCTGAGCCTGGCTGAGTTTGGAGCAGAGCAGGAGGGATGCTGCACACCAGGATGGCCCCAAGTGCCCTCCCCAGCTCTGCCCTCCTGCCTGCCCAGGGCATGGAAACATTTCCCACATCTCCTCTCCCTGTTTTCCTGTTTACTGAGAGCCCAAAAGCGCTGCTTCACCTCCCCAGCAGCTGCCAGGCCATCTCCTCCACACTTCTCCTGGAGGAATCTCACAAATAGGTGGCTGAGGCAGGCTGGGATCGTGCCTGTGGAGCCAGCAGTGCTGGGCTCGTTGTTGCTACCTGCTGATTTCGTTCTCTGTGTGTGTTTGGGGAGGTTGCTTTGGTTCGCATGGTGGGTTTTTTTGACGCTGCTTAAAAATAAACTCCAATCTGCTACGAAAGTTGGCATTTCACTCCCACTGGTTGGGTGCTGACACATTCCTCTAGAAGGGTTCTGAATTCAGGAATCTGGGGTGTGGGAGGCAAGTTTGGATCAGGCAGAAGAGCCCAGCTTTGGTTTGTGGGTGCTGGAGGTGCACCCTGCTCTGCTGAGCAGCACAGAGAATGTCCTTGTCCTTGGGGACAGCAGGGACCTGCCATGCCTGCCTCTGGGGGCTGGCTGAAGGGATTTCTGGGCAGTGACTGCTTTTCTACAGGAGCAGGAACTGAAATCAGCCTCCAGATCTCTGCCAGTGCCAGGCCAGAGCACATTCCCAGCTCTGGGTCACAGCTTGGCGCCAAGGGAAAGAAACCTTGAGCCTGCTGCCTTCGAGGGATGGCAGAGAGAAGCACAGGCTGTCCCATGGGCTGGGGAGAGTCCATGGATGTATTCAAGGCACAGATGTGGCAGGCATAAGTGGATCTGGGCTCGCTGTGGTCCCCTTAGTGCGACTCTTTGGAGATGAAGCAGTGACACAACCTTGTCCTGCAGCTCTGGTCGGTGTCTGCAGCCTGCTGAGGGCACAGGTGACCTGTGGGATGTGTCTGGGTCAGGGTAGGACACCTGCAGGTTTCGTGCTGGGCAGTGAGGCTGCAGCATTCCACAAGGGAAAGGCTCCTGGGTGGAATTTTGGCCCCAGACATGCAGTGCATCCTGCACCACGCACTGAGCCAGGTTGTCACCCCCGTCCTTCCCTCGGTGTCCTGGCTTGGAGAAGGGGAGGCAGTGGCACGCTGGCCACCCTCTGCCACCCACAGCAGCACAGCCTGGTGGCACAGGGACAGCTGGGCTGGCAGCTGCCAGCTCCTGCTCTCCTTGGGCTGGAACCTCTGGAAAGGGATCCCAACTTCGGCCAAGCTCAGCACCAATGGCCACGGGCACTGGGGTGGCAGCAGCACCCCAAAACCTCATCAGCGAGGGGCAGGGGCACAGGAGGGGCTGGAGGCACTCAGCTGCTGTTGCCACGGCTCTCAGGAGAGCCCCACAGCTCTGCCTGGCACAGAAACGCTGCTGTGTGCCTGGCTGTGGGGCAGGGACAGAGCTGTCACCACTCATGGGGACCAGCCCTGGGTGAATGTGCTGACAGGGCGAGGGGACTGCGACAAAGGGAATGACTGAATCCTGTCGTGCTAATTGAGCATTGCAGGAGAGCTGGTGGGGCAGCCTTTGTGAGCAAACACCTTGCACCAGGAGGGGACAGGGCTGGGAATTGTCCCATGGAGCACAAAGAGGATTTTGCAGCAGTGAGAGGTGCTGTGTTAACTCAGAACTCAAACTCTCCCATCTGCCTTCAGGAGGGAAGTTAAACGTGAGCAACAACAAAAGGCTGCTCTGTGCCATCCCACCTCGATGCAGACTGGGCCTGAAAAGCCAGTCTGTTCCCCTGACACATTCCATACGTGGCCCTGGGAAGGAGTGCCAGCCAAGGGGACAATAAATGCCAAATGTCGCGGCGCTCCTGAGATGGAGACACTTGCCCAATGGAAACTGGCCTGGAGCCAAGCTCGTTTAGCATAAGCCATCAAACAGTCATGAATTAATTGTAATCTTTGACAGGTGCACCAGGAATACTTTTGGAAGGGCTGCTGTTTGCCCTGGGTGCATCTGGAGGTCTGCGCCCACCGCGACAGCAGGGAAATGTTGTCACACAGAGCGCAAAGCCACCAAACAAACAGAGGTTTCTAGGAAGTGACTTGCATGCCTGAATGGCCTCCTAGCAAGGCGTTTGTGGTGCTTCTGAATCTATATTTACATGCAATTACCACTTCTAGAGCCCCCATGCTTTGCTGGGCTGCACCTCGGCCACCAGGGCTGGCTTTGTGCCGAGGGAACTGAGCAGAGTGACTTCAGGTGACGCAGGGAGCCAAGGATGGACCCAGCCCTGGTGCCCAGACAGCAGCTCTAACCACAGCTCTGCCACCAAACACAGCACTGAGGCTCTCTGCCCTCTCAGGCAGTGCAGGATTTATGAATGGCACACACACAGGAATTGGAAGCCCCAGCGGTGGCAAGATGCAGAAGGCTTAAGTTAATATTATTGCTGCACATCCCCAAGCAACTGTCCACACATTTTTAGTCATTTGCAGGGCTCTTTTCTGTCCAGCTCCTCATAGAAAGGCGTTCAGTGATGTTTTTGGAAAACCTGAGCCTGTGCACAGGCTGCTGATGAACTCTTGCAGGCAGATCTGAGCTGAGTTGGTTCAGAACCCGATGGGAAACCACTGAGGCAAGTCAGAGGATCTTTTTCTGAAACGAACAACGTTTGCATGGCCCTGCTGGGAAAATACTGCCCCTGACTGATGGCAAGGGCTGAGAGAGCCCAGTGATGGTGGCCCAGCCACAGCACGAGGGTGTTGGCCCTGCAGAGGTCACTCAATCCAGCAGAGCCAGAGGGTGACCGCACGGGCACCAGGGGCTGCAGTGACACACGGCACAAGGACACCTCCCAGCCCAGACCCCACTGCACACAGGAGCCACAAATCCTGGAACAGAGAGCAGAGAGGGCTGGAGTCACCTCTCTGGGGACATTCCAGAGCCACACGGACACAGTCCTGTGCCCTGTGCTGGAGCAGGGAGGTGGCACCAGTGACACTGCGGTCCCTTCCAGCCTGACCCACCCTGGGATCCAGTGTGATTTGGGGAAGCTGGTGCTGCCCTTTCGGGGAGTTCAGCCCCAAAGCCCCTCTGGAGCTGCTCCTGAGCCAGAATCTGAGGCAGGTCCTGGCAGGATTGTGCTCGGAGCAGACACCTGCTCCATCCAGGGCTGCAGGGAGGGTGTGCTGGGCAGAGTGAGGAAGGAGAGAAGGAAACAGCAGCAGCGGCTGCCAGCACAGGGAATCGCTGCTCAGCTGCAGAATAAACAGCACCCAGGGAGTGCTGCAGAAAAAGGAGGCTTGTCAACAGCTCTGCCACCGGATCCCCGGCCTTAACGAGAGGAAACTGAAGCCCTATTTCCACTGGGCTCAGACTGATGACTGGAAAAATGTTTCTCTGTTTACAGGAATCTGAAACCTTGTAATTCTCCTCTGCTCTCTCTCCGCATCTCTCGCTCTCTCTGTCCCCAGCAGCCAATGGACTGTGGGCACATGGGGAAAGGAGGGTTTATTCCAACTCGAAACCTCGGTAATTTAATAAGAAAAACAGCTCAGGAACAATAGGAACCACAGCAGCAAGATAAACAAAATATTTTCAAAGTCCAGGGCTAGAAAAGTTTGGACAAAGTGCCCTGGAATCAGAGATGCTGAGGGGCCCTGGGACCAGGGACAAGAGGACAACGTCGAGGACAAGCACCTGATGGCAGCAGGGGCTGGAGACGGAACCTGGAGAGCAGAGCAGAGCTGGGTGAGCTCCTGCAGCTCTAGATTCCAGCAGCAGAATCTCCTGATCCTGAAATTCTGTTGATTTAAAAGCTGGGACACGGCTGCTCCCGAAATGCAGGGTCCTGCTGGTGCAAGGCTGTGATTTGTGTGCACCCTCCCCGTGGTGAACACAAACAGGCAGGGAAAAGTTCAGGTATTTTTAGAAGAAAATTCATCTGAAATACAATCTGTATTCAAGAAAAAAAAAACCCTGATACTGCATAAAAAAATAGGCCTCTCCTTGCCTTCACTAATTCATTTTCCAGGTCACTGTTGATTTTCTTGGGTTTGGCTCTTGCCTCCTTGCTCAACTCTTTGGTTTTATTTCCAGGGAGCTTGTTGCATCTCCACTCTGACTAGAGGAAAATTCCTAAAATTGCCATATCAATCAGAGGAACAGATTGTCCTTCTGTTTCAGTGCTCATGGGGTAGAATAGAAATGATCAGTAAAACAGGAGGGGGATGTTTGGAGAGGCTTTCTCCAAGTCCCTCTTGGAATTGCTGCGCTGTACATTAATTCACTGAGCTTTGAGCTCAGGTAAAGCAGGAGCTGGATTCCAAATTTGGATCCAGGAATTATTTTCTCTAAACCAGCAGTGAAATGAAAGCCTTCAGCTTGCCCCGTTCTCTGTGCCATGTCCATTTTCTTTATTGCCACTTGTCCATCTCGTTTGTCACCACTGTTTAATGTCTCAGTGCACACCTTCGGTTCACAGCCACATTAATGTCATTTTTGTTCCCTCTTTTGGCACAATGTCCACAGGGGGAATTTCCCCATGGAAAAGGTGCTCAGGCATAGGCAAGGACACTCATGTCAGCCCCAGCGCAGGAACAAAAGCTCAGAGAGCTGCACCTGTTTTTTCCTTATGTTCTTCCCCTTTTTGGAATCCTATTGTGAATTATTTTGTAGGTTAATGCTGGAGGATTCTGCATTAACTCCTTGTTACCTGTGTGAACGTGGCAACTGAGAGATACCAGGAATTTTAGCACCCAAAGGTCAAGGTGGGGATGGGAAGGGCAGAAGGCTCAGGCAGCTCAGCAGGAATTTACCTTCCTCAGACTCTCTCTTATTTCAAAACCAGCAGTGTTAAATCTACCCTATTAATTGGGGACTGGGAGTGTTTGAACACTAGAGATGCATTATTTACCAGCAGAAAATTCTGGCAGGTCTGAAAATTCCCTGAGATCCTAAGTGAAGCAGGAACCTTTTGAATTATTCAGAGCCTGGATAGACAGCAATCATTGCTGCTGTGGTAACAAGTTTATTATTTTAAATTATTATTTTCTGGTGCTCTCTTGTGCGCACTCATGCCTTTTTAATGCCTTCTTTCTTTTTTCCTCCCCACCTTACACTCAGCAAAGACTTATAAACTTTCCCAGGTGTGAGTTTTGCCAGATTTCCCCCCTGCCCCTCATTCACTTTGCTCCTGGGGGGTAATTGATTTTCTGGGAATATTTTATTGCCACCTGACTTGAGCAACTCCTGATGGTGCCATGGGCAAAGTACCAAGAAAGGCCAAGCCCCTGCCCTTCCCCTCTCCCAGATGAAGGAGCTTTTTTCAATTCAGTTTTGCGAACACTTCCAAGCGCTGGAAGTTTCCTTCTAAGAGATTTTTTTCTTTTCTTCTTCCCCTTTAAATCTTGTAAATAGGCTCCTCTGCTTCTTGGGTAATTACAGTTATTTTTGGAGCAGCGAATTCTCGTTAAGGCAGAAAGTATTTACAGCAAAAGGCAGAAGTGCAGGTGGAGAATTCCTGCGCGGTGGGAGCATGGCGTGGGGAGGTTCTGCCGCACCCCTGGCACGTGTGGAGCCACCTGAGCTGTCCCTGCTGGGGGGGACATGTGCCCCTCAGTGCAGGGACCACCAGAGTGGCTCCTGTGACCTCTGCCTGGAGAAAGGCACAGAGCAGGGAGGGACAGGGATGGCCGAGGGACAATGTGTGACCTGCAGTGCTCCTCTGGTGCCAAGGCAGCTCAGAGCCAGGGCCAGCACAGCCCAGAGCAGGTGAAAAGCACAAATTGTCCTTTCAGGTAACCCACGGCTCCCTCCGAAAAATTGGGATCTCTTTATCCTCCCAAAAGCCCGAGCTCCCCTCCCAGCCCCGCTACAGAAACAGATTTGCTTTGGTCCTGCTTTTGTGCAGACATATCCCTCTGTAATCTCTGCCCTCCACTTCTCCTGGCTTTTAAAAAGTGAATTTGACAGCGGGAAGCACTGCTGTTGTGATAGCCTGCAGACTGGACTCCTGAAAGAAAAAAAAAAACTATTGTCATTAGAGAAGAGCTGAGGGAGCACTGTTTGGATTGGGTTGGATCAGTCTGGGTGAGAGAAGTCAGCATTCAGGGTTGAGCTGGGGCTGAGCCTTCTGTTTTGCAGCCATGCAGTGCCACGAGCTGCTCCCCTGAGAAACCCATGTGGACACCAGAAACCTTCCCAGGGCTGCCACAGCCCCCCAGGAGCTGCTGCGTTTTCGGCTGAATCTTTCAGAGAAGTGCTTTTGAGATAAATTCTGTATCTGAACTTTTTCCAGAAAATCAGGGAATAATTTAGGCTGGAAGGGACCTCTGGAGGTCACCTGGTGCAGCCTCCTGTTCAAAGCAAGGTCAACTTCAAAGTCAGATCAGGTGGCTCAGGCCTTTGCCCGGCAGAGTTTTGAATATCCCCAAAAATGGGGATTGAACAGGCTCTGAGCAGTGCAAACACCCTCAGGAATATTTTCCTATATCCCATCCGAACTGTCCTTTCCACAGTTGATGGCTGTTGCCTCTCCTCTCTTTTCTGTGCATCTCTGAGAGGAGACAGCTCTGGTTTTCTATTTGGGCTGTAGGAGATGGAATTAAACACCTCCAGAGTGTCTCCTGAGTGCTAAAAACGCTCAGTTTGAGTCCTGATGCCTCAGTGCCCCTCTGCTCCCCTCTCTCCTGCTTGCCAAACTTCCCCAGGAGCCCCAAAATGCACAGGCACCCCAAATTCAGCCAGGGAGAGGAGGAAAATTCCGTATTTTGGTTGGCTATGCTCTTAGTAATAAAACACAAAAGGTTACTCTTCACTGCTGTGGGGGCACACAGCGAATTTCTGTTTATCTCCACATCCCTCAGGATTGCAGGTCCTCTTCGGTGTTCCACAGACCCCAACCTGCTGAAATCACCTTTTTCCAGTGCCAGACTGGGATGGGATTGTGGATTCAGCTCTGCACGGCCAATACACCTCGGAAATTCACATTTGAGGGTTCAGCTCCAAGGCTTCAGAGGACACTCACATCATCCAGTGAGGCCAAGAGATTTTCCTCCTCTGCCTATAAAGGTTGGTGAGATTTTACAGACAGTGGAGAAGAAATGGGAATAAAACTCAGAACTGTGCTGCTGTGTCAGGCCGAGAGGTTGCCATCCCCTCCGACGTGCCAGCAAAACTGAGAGTGTAATTGCCTCCTATCTCAGCCCTGTCAAAATATTTGTGGTGAGCTCGAGTGCAGGGGAAGGAGATGATGCTGCTGCTGCTGGAGGAGAGATAGGAAGGCGGCAAAGGGACTGCAGGCAAGAAAAACTCCAAGCTTTGCCTCTGAAGTACGGAAAAGGCAGAGCAGGAGGCAGCAGCAATGCCATCAGAAGTTCTTGTGCACCCCAGGTCCTGCTCTTTCCCATGAGGGAGTTCGGAAGAGTTTTTTCAAGAGCACAGATAGGGGTGAAGCTGAGTCCCTCTGATTTTTTTTTTTTTTTTTTTTTTTTTTTGGAAGGGTACAGAATTCCCTCGAGCATCTTTGGAAAACGGAGTTAATTAATTTAGACTTGCTGCAGAGTTGAATGAAAGACTTGTGTGTGGATGGATGTGCTGTTAAATGGCACAAAATTTGGTGATTTTGCTGAAGTTTCTCAGGTGGGCTTGGAGTGGAAGGGTCCATTGGTGAGTCTGGAGCAGCAGCTCCAGCTCCCTGTGCTGGGCCATGGCTTTCTCTGGGATTAGAGCATTTTTGGGATGCTGGGAATAGAAGGCAGCTCGGGGCAGTGTTTTATGTAAGGTAGCACTCTGCACTATTTTTAATTTTTTATGATATGTTCTAGTATTTTAATAAAATGAGACACGCTCTTCCTTTTATTTTTTTTTTTTTTTTTTTTACAGCGGCAGCAAAATCTAGTCTGGGGCTGCCCTGCTTGACAGCTTGTGGCAGGATTATAAAAAAGAGTTTATTCTGGGGCTATATATAAATGTTACACGTGGGTGGAGGCTGGACAGAACTGTCTCATGGGTCACATCCAGGGTGCAGAGCAGCCTCTGCTCAACTTTCTCCTCCAGATTCTGGCTGTCAAAGCATGGAACTTCTTCAGTCTTTTTTTGGGAGGGGGTGGTTTGGGGTTTTTGTTTTTTTTTTTTTTTTTAAGTTTGGTTGGGTTTTTGTTTGTTTTTTGGTTTTTTGGGTTTTTTAATTTGTTTGTTTTTGTTGGTTTTGGGGGTTTTTGGGTTTTTTTGGTTTTGTTTTGTTTTTAAATTTTATTTTATTTTATTTTATTTTATTTTATTTTATTTTATTTTATTTTATTTTATTTTATTTTAAATTTAATTTCACAAAAATGGGGTCTATAGCTGTATCAGCCTCTCGGTAGAAAGTTTACCTGGATCAGGCTCCCCAAAGATGAGGAAAGTTTAATCTCAGGGATGAAACTGTGCCTCACATTTGGGCATTGGCATTGCCTCCTCACTACTTTTGTCCTCGAAATAAACCCAATTTCTATCTTTGGGACATTTTCCCCCAATTCTCCCTCCACTATGTCCCCGTGCAGTAACTCTGGGTATATTTACAGCCCTGATTCTCTGTGGGGTCTAAGTCCAAAGTGACTTTGTGAGAGTTAAAATAAACTGTGCGCCCCCTTTGAATCATGTGAGCTCAAATAATCATGTGTAAACTTCATAAAAATTAACGAGAACTCGCTCAGGTTTGAGAGTTGAACTGTGGTTAAGTGGATTTTATCAGATTTTCCTGAGTGATTCACCTCCGGGCTAAAAATAAAACTGGAGTCACTTTGGGTAATTTACAAAGGAATGGGAGCAGGGTTTGGAGTCAAAAAGCATCTTCTCTTGCACAGCCAGAGCCTTGCTGGTAATTCTGATAATTCTGTGTGAACAGAATTTGGGAGAGATGGGAGAAAAACAACGAGGGGAAAAATCTGGCAGATTCATGGGTGTTACTGTGTATTTTTACTGTTGGAGCTGATGATGAGAATTTACCCAGCAGGCTTTTAAAAATTCAATAATGATTTTTTTTAAAAAAAAACACCTCATCGATGTAGGGAAGGACAAGGGAAAAAAAAAAAAAAAAAAGACCTCAAGACAAGATAAGTCATTAGAGATGCAAGGAAACACTGCTGTTGTCTCCAGGCGAAATCTATGGGAACAGAGAGCCATAAATTCAGGATTCATTGCTCCCTCTGCTCATTAGCTGTGTGAAACTGTGACTAAGCTTGAAGGTGAGCTGGTGTAGCTCAGGATTATTGTCCTTATTGCTCTGAATGGGGCAGCCATGATTCACACACACTGCCTGCCCTGCCAGGGGCCACATTTCCATGATTTTTTTCCATGGGGGGAAGATTCTGCAGCCTTGTGTGTCTTCTGCAGCCTTGTGTGTCTTCTGGCTTCATTAATTTCTGCCTGGACAAAGGGAAAATTATCCAAGAGGATCTCTCATTGATGAAAGGAATTGAATTTGTTCTCTAGACTAGACTGGTGAGCGTGAAGGATAGGAGCCCAGTGGACATTTTTATTTTAACAATGAAAATATGCAATCTGTCTCAGCAAAATACAGCTGCTGAGCAAATTAACTTGTGTTGAATGCTTATTGGGGGCCCACAGCTCATTCTTTTGTTCTTCCTGTTCAGCAAATGTGTTTTTCTGACTGAGAAATAATAGATTGGGGCTCTATAGAGCCTTTCATCAGATGATCTCCAAGCACTTGGCAAACAGCAGTGGTTTGCTGGGCAGAGACCAAACCTTGCAGCATATCCAGGACCTGAGAGCAGGGTGAAAAGTCCACTGCAGCTGCTCCAGAGTCTGCAAAATGTTCAGCTCCTGTGGCTAACAAAGAGCAGGGGACGTTCTCTGATGGGATATCTGCTGCTAAAGTCCAGAGATTTCTATTTTCATTCATGACAACATCAAGAGAATATAACAATGAGGTTATAATTTATTTTTTTTTCCCAAGCTGCAGTGTTCTGGGGTGAGTGCCTGCATTCTCAGGGTCAGAGGGCTCTGGCTGCAGCCTCACCATGCTCTGTCACCCCCCAGGGAATGATCCAGGAGAGCCCTGGAGCTCTGGACATTGGAGCAGGGATTGGAGCAGTCTCCAGTCAAGCCCAGAACCAAAGCAGAGCCCATTTTTCACGTGTCTTTCTCTTTGCTCCTGCTCGAGTTCCCCAGTCTGGATTTGAGGGCACAGCTTTATACCAAATCAAGTTTCTGAGGGTTCTTAAAGATGGAACTTTAGTTTTTACTGTAAACACATTGTTTTAGTTTTGCACCAAAAGAGCCAAACTCCAAATCCTTGTGTACACTGAAGACTTTTGAATTTGCTATGCACTTGTATTTTCCCCAGGCACTGATGCCCAAAATCACTATTATAAGCACAATAACACTCAACATTCTTCACAATACTAATGTGCATTCCCACTTAACCCATCAAATCTCTTCCCAGTAAATTACAATCACAATTAGGAACAAACAGAACTTCATGCATTTCAAACCTATCCCCCACATCTACCAAGAGTGGTTGAATGAGGCACACGCTCATCTTTTCCACTCACCCCTTGAGTCAAGATCTAGATGACAGCTCCCCCCCCACCCCACTTTGGGATAAAATTTAAAGTGGATCAAGAGCCCCCTGTGTCTACTAGGAAACACTTCTTGTCTCGATCCAGGCCCACCTAAAAAGTTATCAGGGGTTCCTATAGGGGGGAAGGCTGGTATAATGTGAACCTCTGACATCCCAAACAATTAATTTCTATTAATGGCTGCACTTCCTCCCCGTGAGGATCCAGCCGTTTCTGCGGACATTCCCTGTTTGCAATTTCCAGGCTCCTGCTGCTGTTGTGCTGTTCTTTTCACTCCCCATTCAAACCCAATTTGGCAGAATTTCAGCCTCAGGGGTCTGCTCTGATGTTGGGCCTGGGCAGAGCTGTGGCTTTGCAGTTGGACCTGAGCAGGAGCTGCAAACCTGAGCTTCCTTTTCCTGTCTGAAACTCACAGAGGGCAAAACACAAACTTCTGGATGGAGAAATTATCCCCACAGTTCTCAGTTGGTGAGAGGACTCTCCTGGTGCAGTCCAAGGCAGCAGAATCCTGAAATAGTGAAAATACCCCTGGATAATCCCTTTGGAAGCACAGCCTTAGGAGAACAGCTCTGACTTGTGGTGACATTGCACTGAAGGATGTGTTCTCTTTGAGACCCAAATTCATTTGTAGTGTGATTTTGTCATGGAGGTCTCAAAAATCTGCAAAATATCATCCCAGACAGAACCTGGGGGAGCTGGGGTTTTCTGGAGAAGAGGGAGGAGAGCAGGGTAGGACTGAGAAACCACGGAGTGCAGCCCCAGAGAGAGAGAACGAAAACTTCAGCTCTACAGAGGGATTTACATAATGTCAGGAAAAGCGATTTAAATGCAAATAGCCTGGTAAGATTGTTGGAAATTTTGCCGTGGCTCTGGCAGCCAGGTGTAGCATAATGAGAACAAGAGCTAAACAAATATTTCCTTCCTCTGCGAGTTCATTTATTCACAGCCCAGGTTCATTTCTGTGGCAGGTGTATTTTCCCCTTCATCTTGAAGAAAACAAAGCAAAAAAAAACTCAGAAGGAGCTGGCCAACTCTTCTTTCTTAACCACACACAGCAAAACTCACTGTGACAGAGAATGACCTTTCCAGGTGCACTGTAATACATGGATTTATGGATTTTGCCACCAAGTTCTGTGAGGCGAGGCAGACATCGGTGTTTTAAAATGAATTCCCTTCTTCCTCTCTTGTATCATGGAATCACAGAATGGTTTGGGTTGGAAGAGATCTTAAAGATCATCTTGCTTCACCTCTGTCCATGGGCAGGGACTGTCCCAGGTTGCTCCAAGCCCTGTCCAGCCTGGCCTTGGGCACTGCCAGGGATCCAGGGGCAGCCACAGCTGCTCTGGGCACCTGTGCCAGGGCCTTCCCACCCTCACAGGGAGCAATTTCTTCCACAAATAAAAAATTTCTTCCGGAAGATTTGAGGTGATGCTGCTGCCATTGCAGCTGCAGCTTTCTTGTGGTCACAGGTTCCCTCTGCTAAGACTTTGGGAAGATCTTTTAAAACTCCTAAGGGTAAAACTGGGCTGTAGTGAGATCCAACAATCTTTCTGCCACTGATTAGAGCCAGCCAAAATCTTGGTGCCTCAGTTTCCCCCTCTATACAATGAATATAAAAACGCCCCCTGGAATTCTTTGAGGGTCTGTGTGTTCGCTGCTGGTGCAAGGGTCACCTGAGGGTCTGTTCTTAAAGAAAACAGCACAGAAATGATTGAACAATTTTTATTAGCTACCATTCAGTGTCAAAAGTGTACTCAGTGTTGTAGCCTTCCTGCTGCAGTTACTGTAGAGGACACTTGCACTGGAATTGCACTGGAATGGCACTGGAATTACACTGGAATTGCATTGGAATTGCACTGGAATTGCAAAGGAATTGCAAAGGAATTGCACTGGCATTGCACTGGAATTGCAAAGGAATTGCACTGGAATTGCAAAGGAATTGCAAAGGAATTGCACTGGAATTGCAAAGGAATTGCAAAGGAATGGCACTGGCATTGCACTGGAATTGCAAAGGAATTGCAATGAAATTGCACAGGAATTGCAAAGGAATTGCACAGGAATTGCAAAGGAATTGCAAAGGAATTGCAAAGGAATTGCTGGAGTCAATCCCTCCACAGCAAATGTTTCCCCTGCAGGACCACTCTCTTCACGACATATTTGTTCTTTTTAAAGATGCTGCATTTAGAAATTTGCTGGGCCTCCTCTACATCCAACAGCTTGTCCTCCAGAATTAAATCACCAACAATCTCTGAGAGAAAAGAACAAGCTGCAGAAAGGCTCCATTTCCCTTTATTTCCCAGTACCTGGGCAAATTTCAAGCACTGCATCCATCAGGCAGAGAGGAAATGAAAACATCCTCAGAGCGAAAACCACGGAGCATCTGCTCCAACTTCTGTCAGCAGAAACACGCTGTGCTTCCCAGAAAGGCTAGCTGCTCCTCCAGAATAGCCTCCACCGAGAGCACAGGCTGCCGAAATTGGTAGCAGGGAATATTTTGGGATGCAGGAAGGACTCGCAGTCGGTGTGTCTGTCTCGTGTCACCAGTGCAAGGGCTGGTGGGGAGGGAGTGGGAGTGAGGACACTTGGAACAGCTCCCTGTGCCCAGAAGGATTCACACTCAGGGGTGGCAGACTTCGTGCAGTTTCAGAAGATATTTGCTGAAGCAGAGCCTTGCATTCCAACTTTCTGGATAGACTGAATTTAGATTTGGAGGGAGCCCTGGGTTTGTGCTGCCAGCACTTGTTCCCCTCGCAGACCCACCAGGGGAGCCTGACCTGCTGTGGCAGCAGCCAAAAGTGGCCAAAAGTCTCTAAAGAGGTAAAGTTTGGCTTTTGAGGAAGGCTCCATGCCAGGAGAAGCCAGCTGGAGCCCAGGGCCCTGCCCAGGGCACCCATTCAGCTTTCCAGGGCTGGTTTGGTCCTTGTGCTCCTGTCTGGCTCTGCAAGACCTCTGTCCCCTGCCATGTGCCCGTGTCACACATTTGTTCTGCCCCAGTGTGATTTTTGTTTTTTTTTTTTACTTTTCATGGAATCGTTTCTCCCTTGCAAGCTTTTTCTCTCTCCAGACTGTGCATTTTGCTTGTTGACCTTTCAGTCTGGCTTCACTTGGAGTCCTTGGCTCCTGTGAAGGTGTCCTGAGATAAGGAGGTGACTCTGCCCCTCCCTGATGGCTGCATTTACCCTTTAACAGCTTCTGGAGCCACCACCCCTTTCCTCTCCCTCCTCAGTCCATCTCCTGCAACCACAGGACTGGAAAAAAAAACCTCTCCCTGAGATTTGCAATCTAATATGGGAGCATTAATTTAATCTAGCAATTATCTTCCCTGCTGAGGGCAGATGGGATCTCTCACCACGAGAAAGGTCATCATTGCTGTTTGCACACCCTGAGTGTTGGTTTATTGGGACATATTGGGATCAGGAGGAAGAGTTATCCCGAAGCTGATGCGAGCATTGGGATCTGCCCATTGTAACTGGAATTTTCCTGGTCACACAGGAATTTTTGCCAAGGAATCCACGCTTGGTGCTGCACTTCTGCATGCTCCACGTAGTCATGTATTTGTCAATCATTTGTATTTGATCTCCAATGAAACCACGATACTGAGAGTTTGCCCTTTCTTGGCTCTCTCAGGTTTAAAAAAAGGTCAATTAATGATCAAATATAAAATCTTGCAGAAAGAAGATCTTATTTTTCCTATCTTTAAGCATTGTCATAGTTTTCTCCCTGAGTGCTCAAGAGGATTCTGTAGTATTTCTTTTGTTTTATTTTTCTTGGATTTTTTTGTGCGTGTGGCTGGATCTGTTCCCTCAGTGAGAGAAAAAGGGAGGAAGAGATCCTTCCTCTTCTTGGTAATCTTTAGAGTTTTCAAATGCTTAAATCAACACAAATAGCCAAGAGTCTCCAGACCACAGACTGGAGAGCCATCCTGTATTTAAGAAAATAAAAAGGACACAAATAAAAAATTAGTCAGGAGCAAATCATTGAAGAGATAAATTACCCTCTTAGAAGAAAAGTCTTCCTACCAGGCTGAGTGGATTCATATAGGTACAGTGTTGCTTGCTGAGAATAATTAAAAATATCTCTACAAAGTAACAGCCACTCACTGGTAATGAAGTATGTTCTGCTACTCCTAACCCAGATTTTGCTGTCAAATACACTCTAAGGCTTTGCTTGGTTTCATTTTTCCTCTCTAATTCATTGTTGCTTCCTTCAGACAGGTTAATCAATACTCTGATGGCTATTTTTAGATTCAATGACAGGCTGGCTACCTCCTCAAGGCAGAAGCAAAAGTTTCCCGGTCCCTCTCAACCCTGGGTGGGTTTTCAGAATATCTTTGCAGCGCAGGGAAAACGAGACTTTCCAACAGCACAATGTTTTTAAGCACAGTTTGCTCCTACCAGGCCCAGGTTTTCAAATGTCTCACTAATGGGGGATAATCATGATTTAAGCTGCCATTAAACTGCAGGGAGCATTTTTAAACCTTGATTTTTCAGTCACCCACCCTATCTCTGCTTTCCCTCTGCGGTGTTAGGTCCAAAGTGTCCTGCGGGCGCTGCCTGTGCAGTTTTTGTCTTTAACCTCTACCTGTTTGCTTAGCTGGGATCCGAACAGATCGCTGCATCCTCGCGCTAATTACCGTTTAATAATTAGTGCCTATCAAAACACTGCCTTTCAACTGCCACTCATTCTGCTCTCTGCCTGCCAAGTAACCTCACCTTCCCCTCGCCGCAGACGCCGTGTTCAAGGGTGACAGCATTTCTTAATTTCACATCCAGTTCCTTCTCCAGCCTGTACTTTACCCCCTCTGCGTTCTCAGTTTTACTTCCCAAGCCAGAAGAGACAAATCCCTCCCAACGTGCAGAAAACATTCTGTGACTAAACCGAGCCCACGGATTTCCTGTGCAGCTCCAGAGCTGAACAAAAGCAAAAAGGGATGGCAGTCAGGCTTGGCAGGGCCATCTGAGGTTGGGGAGACTCACTCAGGTTTGAAGTGTTTTTGTAGGAATTACACAGAGCCAAACACACAAGAGGTTAAAGGGAGCTGGTTCTCCATCCCCAGCATTTTAGATACACTGAGATGGAAGAAAGTGGCTGAGGAATTCTAAAATCAGAGGAAAATGACTTCCTGACCTTTTAGCCCAGCGATCAAATTGGTTGGCAAAACCAAGGAGCGTTTGGACGCCGTGCTGGTGACTTTGGGGCTGGGTGTGTGTCCATTCCCATCCCTTTGGGTGTCAATATCCAGGGCTGGCTGTCGCTGCCTCTGCAGCAGAGTGAGTTCAGTCGCTGCTGAACGCCTGGGGAGGCACTGACTGTGCACCACCAGCAGCTGGAGAGAAAATGGATTTTGCTTGCAGTGGAAATCATGGATCAGAAAGAAGCTGAAACTTGATTTGAACAGTTTTTCAAGGATTTCTGTGCTACATCTCATTAGTGTTAATTGCAAGCTTACAGCAGTGATTAATCAAACATTAGAAATGCTGCAGACCACGTTCTCCATTCTGTGAGCTTTGAGCGCTTTCATCGCCTCTTGCTGGGGGATATTTGATCAGTTCCTCTTGGTCTGACTTTGTTTTAATCAGCACAATCAGCCCGGCACTGACAGCAATGCTGCAGAGCCCGTTCATCCTTCCAGTGGCAGATCAATAAATGTTCTCTCCCTGCTGTCTGCCCATTCTCACGTTTGTCCTCCAAAACTGGAGGTGTCAGGACCTCACCCCAGGGCTGCTCAAGTGGCAGCAGCCAGAGCTGTGTCAGTGATAAACACTCAGAGGAGCTTCAAATAGTTACTGCACTGTCACTTTCTGCACAGTTCTGAGGTTAAGGAAAAGATTAGAAAGGTGTTCCAGCAGTCATTAAAAACAGAAACCCAACCAAGCAAAAAAAAGGCCCAACAAAAAGCTCTTTAATGGTGCTGCAGCAGCAATGTGGGTGTTAGACATCAAGCCAAGGGCTGAGGTTGGCCATGCTGGGCTCTGTTCTCTCTCCTCTGATCTTGTTTCACCTCTGTCCATGGGCAGGGACACCTCACACTGTCCCAGGCTGCTCCAAGCCCTGTCCAGCCTGGCCTGGGACACTGCCAGGGATCCAGGGGCAGCCACAGCTTCTCTGGGCACGTGTGCCAGGGCCTGCCACCCTCACAGGGAGCAATTTCTTCCACAAGTAAAAAATTTCTTCTGGAATATCCAAGGTGAGGCTGCTGCCATTGCAGCTGCAGCTTTCTCATGGTCACAGGTTCCCTCTGCTAAGACTTTGGGAAGATCTTTTAAAACTCCTAAGGGTAAAGCTGGGCTGTAGTGAGATCCAACAATCTTTCTGCCACTGATTAGAGCCAGCCAAAATCTTGGTGCCTCAGTTTCCCCCTCCATACAATGAAGATGGGCTCTGTCCTCTCTCCTCTGACCCTGTGGGGATGTGGGGTTTGATCCTTCAGATGTGTCAGCAGCACTGAGGCTGCAGAGCTCACCCAGTGCCACTCACAGTGGGCAGGGAGAGGCTGGAAACCAACCCTGGGTGGGCCAGGCTGCCGTGGGTCTGTGAGGAGCACTGGGACAGCTGTGGAAGGGGCTGGTGGTCCATCCAGGCTCTGACACAACTTCCTACCCTGCAAAAATTCCTGGGAGATCCACCCCTGGGGCATTGCTCTGACTTTCCTCCAGCAGCCAAATAAGATTTCCTGCTGTAACAGTGATAATTCAGGTTAAAAGTGGGATGCCTCCTCAAAAGGTTCATACCTCTGAAATGCATGTGCTTATCTGACCCCTCTGCTCTTTTCAACCACCATGATGAACACAGGAAACTTAAAAAAAAAAACCAGAAATGGAGATGTGTTCAGATCTTGGTTTGAGACAGAACATGAACAGTTCATCTGCTGCTGTCACCAAGGGCCTGCCCAGCTCCTGCTGTCTGAGCACAGCGTGGATGAGAGAGGGCAGACCTGGCAAAACACAAATCTAAATGCTCCCAGCAGCAAGTGCTGAGGTGCCAGTGAGAGAATCTCCTGCTTCCTGCAGATACCGAGCTGCTCAAAGCGGGCAGGACAGATAAGAGCTGCTCAGGGCAGCAGGATGTGGGCTGTGCCCACATCAGCTCAGCAGCTGTGCCATCCCAGAGCCTTCTCCTCCAGCTCCAGAGAGGCTCTGTCTGTCCCAAAGCCTGGAGAGCACAGGGGACAGAGGGAAGAGAGTCCCCAGCAAGGCCAGGCTGCTCCTCAGGAGGGGACATTCTTGGGGGCAACACACATGTACTTTCATAATCCTAATTTTTTCTGCCGTGTTTGTTCTCACATTAGCATCAACAAACAGGCTCTGACCTTGCCTGTTGATGCTTTAAATGCCCTGTTACACAGCAAGCATGGGAATGAGTTAGTCACATGGAAAGTACTTAGTCTCACATGGGCTGTTCATGTGCAGGGAGGAAAAAAAACCCAGTCTCACAAATACAATAATCTCTGCAGGAATCTCTCTCTCCCCCCCTTTCTATAATGATGAAATACAGGCAGGATTTTTGCTTTAAGGCAGAATCATATCACGGTCTCAAGTCATTTTCAAAACACAGCCAAATCAATACTTTGTTCTTCTTAACAACCACGGCATTAACTTTGTCACAAAGGCCACAAACTGCCTTAACAGACAGCTCAGAGCCCACGGAGCTTCTGCACCTCAGCTCGGGGCAGGGTGAGAGTCTAAAAACCGAAATCCCAAAAGCCTCTGAAGGCAGAGGGGGCAGAAAGCAGCCCAATATATTTCCCCTCCTGGCTGGCTGCTCCCAGGCCGGAGGTGAGCTGCCAATGCATGTGGAATTCGTGGAAATGCGAGGAAGAGGTGGCTTTTCTGGCTGGTTTTCCCAAAAACATGCACTCAGCACAGGGCAGAGCCAAAGGCACTGCAGTGTTTGTTCCCTGAGCCTTTCCTCACTCATCTTCACCAAACAGACCTGAATTTTAACCATGATTTAGTAATAAATCTACTTTAACCAACTAAATCTGCAGGAAAGAGCAGGTTTGGGGTGGGTGGCATTGGTAGAACACCATTGTTGTGTAGATCAGTCTGTGAAGTGAATTGTTCCTTAAGGATTTAATTCCTGTGGGATGGCTCTGCCAGGTACAGAATCCACTGGTGACACCCAAAAAATTCTTTCCACGTTTTGGGGAAACGGCAGCAGGTGCACGGACAACATAACCTTTCCCCAGCTGGAAAACCTTCCTGAACAACTGCAGGGGCTTTACTTGGGGGGCAGGAGGATCCTCTTTTGTTCCAGCTCCCAGAATAGCCTCTGGCAGCAGAGCCTGGCAGCTGAGGCTCAGTGTGGCGCTTGCCCTGCGGGATCGGGATCGGGATCGGGATTGGGATCAGGATCGGGATCAGGATCGGGATCAGGATTGGGATTGGGATCGGGTTCAGGATCAGGATCGGGATCAGGATCGGGATCGGGATCAGGATCAGGATCGGGATCAGGATCGGGATCAGGATCGGGATCGGGATCAGGATTGGGATCAGGATCAGGATCAGGATCAGGATCGGGATCGGGATCAGGATCGGGATCAGGATCGGGATCGGGATTGGGATCGGGATCAGGATCAGGATTGGGATCTGGTTCAGGATCAGGATCAGGATCGGGATCAGGATCAGGATCGGGATTGGGATCAGGATCGGGATCAGGATCAGGATCGGGATTGGGATCAGGATCGGGATCAGGATCGGGATCAGGATCGGGATCAGGATCGGGATTGGGATCAGGATCAGGATCAGGATCAGGATCAGGATCGGGATCGGGATCAGGATCGGGATCAGGATCGGGATTGGGATCGGGATGGCTGTGCCAGGTGGGCAGAGCCAACCCCACACCCCTGGGCACACCCGGGGCCTCACTGCTGCCCTGTTCCTTCCCCTTGTGTGGGAGAGCAAAGCCACGAGGCTGATCAGCCCTGGTCTGGTGATGAGCTCCCTGCAGGGTCCATCCCAGCCTGTCCCAGTGCTCCACTGTGGGATTTTCCCAGTTCCAGGGTCTCACGGTGCTTGTCCCCGCAGCTGTGTTGCTTCAGCCCTTGTGCTGGTGCCAGCTCAGTGGGCTGAGCCTCCCTGGCTGTGCTGGAGCCCACAGGGCTCTGGGATCTGGGGATGTTCCATCTCTCAGCCAAGCCCCGACACCAATCGTTCCTGTAGGATTTCATGGAAACCTCTGGCTCCGTGTCCAGACCCCATTGCTGCTGGTGGGGCTCCTGTTTGTGACTCCTGCCCACAGTGGGTGCCTTTTCCCCTGCCCTTCCCAGCCCTGCTCCAGCCCTTCCTGCTGCCCCAGTAAATCCACAGCTCCCAGGGAGCTGGGGGAGGATGGAAGCAGTGAATCCACAGCCTCCATCTCCCTGCAACTGGAGCTTTTCCTAAAGTGGGTGTCCTTGCAATGCCTTTGTGCTTTAAATCCCTGAGAGAGCAACTTCCTCGGAAATCAGGAGTTAGAAAGTGTTTTTAGCTGCAGTGTTTGGTGCTGAAGGATCTCTCTGGAGCAGCGAACGAGGCTGAGCAGGAGCTGCCACAATTCAGTGCTGCAGTGCATCACAGACCTGGCAATGGCTCCTGCTTTCCCCTCCTGTCTAACGCCAGCTGGCCTGTAATATTGATTTATTTTTTTCCTTTTCCCTCTCCTGGTATTCGAATATGATTTTCTGTGGGTGCAGATCCTCATGGCAGGACGGATGGGATCTGTGCAGGGCTGGGCTCTGGGCTCACGGGGAAGGCAGGAGAGCTGGGACACCACTGCCAGAGGAGTCTGCAGTCCTTTTTTTGGAGCTGCTGGGCCAAAATGTCAGCCTTGCCCCCACAACTGTTTATTCAGAGATTGTCTCTTTCCACAGCAGCCCTCGGACTGATTATATCAAGCAGCAGAATTGAGGCATGATCACTTCTGACAGTCCTCTGAAAGTGGTTCTGACTGCAATTTCCCTCAGCAAAGGGTTATCCCCTCCACAGGCTCCTTCAAAGAGGCAGATGGGTTTGAAAAATGGGAAGGGAAATCTAATCCATTTTTAGTAATGATCTCAAAAGTGATGTGCAACTCCCCTTCCTCAGTGGGTATTTACAGAACATAATCGAGCAGAGCTGAAAATACACCTGGGAGCCCACGAGGGAAGCATGACAACACTTGCTCGTGGCATTCTCTTAGTCCCAGTGTATTTGCCACTCAAGCAGACAGAATCCAAAGGGTACTGCCTGCCATTAAAATAAAATTTAAAAAAAAAAAAATCTGTCATTTTAGTACGATTGCTGCAAAATCAGACTGTGCATTTTGTCCGCTGAACTTGGAGGGTAGCACAAAGTAAGTTCCTGGAGGAGCTCATATGAATGCAAAGCCTTTCCCAGGCACTCAGAGAGGGAAATGCCAATGTTAACATAAACAATATTCTATCAAACTGGAAGAAGCAAAGGGCTTTTTTTACTCTGGGAACATACAATGTTGATATACATCTCAATGAAAGAAAAATCCCAACTTTTCACAGGAGATGGAACTGTTTTTTGATTCCACACTGCAACTGAACCCCATTTCTAACACTCTGCCAGCTGCAGGGAATCCAAAGACAGCACCATGTCATTCCTGGCTATTTCTTGTGGAGGGCAGAGCGTTCTGTGTGCAATTCCTGAGCTCCAGGTGAGGCTTTCCCTGCTCCCAGGCTGCAGAGGTGGCACAGCCCTGCTCACGTGTGCAGTGCTGCAGTGCCTCGCTTGCTTTTAGCCAGGCTTGACATTTAGCGTCGCCTTGGTGATTTTCTGGGCTCTGCAAAGTTAGCCTGAGCTTATAAAAACTTGTCTTGGAAGTGGAAAAATTAATTTTATGACTGAAACTCTGTGCCAAATCAACCTTTAGTCCTCCTTGCTGCTCTCTCCTGAGCCAAATCTGCTTTCCAGATTCAGCTGATAGGCAGAGGAGTTTGCTGAACAGCAGCAAATACATTTGAGCCTCTGAATTGTTTGCAAATTGGGTTCTTTGATGATCTGGGGTGGGTGATGGGCTGCCAGAATCTCAGTGCTGCTCACAGGAAAAGCTGCTAAAAAAGGGCTTTAAACTGGAGAATGTTTTTGGATTTTAGCAGGTGACTGGTGCAGAGGGTAGTTCTGTCTGACACATTCGAAGAGTATTGAGTTTTGATGGTTATTTGAGTTATGTTTTGTGCCACACTGGGTCCCAACGAGCCCAGAGGCTGGACTTGGACACTGAATGGAGAAGTGGCCAAAGTGAAGCCCTGAGCTGGAGAGGATGAAGGGAAATGTGTGCTCAGGGTATGGAGAGGTGCAGGCCAAAAACTGAGTGCTCCAGGTGGTACCTTCAACTTCCCCAAAAAATGGCAATTAAATGATTGTCAGTAAATTATAGAAGCCGGTTTAGGGGAGCAAAAGCTTCTCTAAAGCTTTTTTTAAAAAGTTTGACCCAGCCCGAGGAAGCTGGACAAGCCCCTGGGCAACCATTGCCCATCACAGGGACCACCTGGAGTTAAAAGAGCTTCTCTGGGGCTTTATCCTTCTCCCCTGAGCTCTTCCAGCCTGTCCTGTAGGCTCCTCGAGCCCCTCACGGTGTGATGCTGCCCTTGGGCTGCCCTGGCAGCAGAGCAGGGTCAGGCCTGGGGAAGCTGTGCACGCTG